>JAWQEG010001948.1:0-46502 GCA_033782935.1 Petrolisthes cinctipes
CTATTTTGGATTGTTTTCCTTTGAAATGCTCTGTATTTCTTCATAATCTCTCCCTCTCTTTATCACTTCCTATCTTTCCTCTCCTATATTCTTCTTTGGTCAGGTTTCTTCTGTGTCAACATACATTCTTTTCTGTACTGAACAGTTGCACCTTGCAATCCTCCCTCAATTCTTCTTTGAGTAATAATAGGTACACTTGGACATTGTGAACCAACACTACCAACATTAACCATTACATTGTCAGGTGATATTATAATATTTAATATCGATCATAATAAGTGATTGGTTGGAGACCAATTTAGTTTTAATAAATAACCAACACTACCAACATTAACCATTACATTGTCAGGTGATATTATAATATTTAATATCGAACATAATAAGTGATTGGTTGGAGACCAATTTAGTTTTAATAAATACAGTAATGGTAATATTAGTAATGTATAGTAAGCCCCAGGTCCGTGAGTTTAAGGGGGTGCGGGAGTAGGGGACAGGCTTGGGGGGGGGGTTACAGGGTGTGGGAATAGGGGGACAGGCTTTGGGTGGGTAGAAAGCCTGTCCCCCTACCCCCCCACCCCCCCAAGCCTGTGCCCCTACTCCCGCACCCCCCTAAGCTCCCTCCTCCAAGCCTGTCCCCCCTATTCCAGCAACCCCTTAAACCCCCCCCCCCAAGCCTGTGCCCCTATTCCCGCACCCCCTTAATTAAAACTGTTTACTGAGGGGTTACTACCATGGCTGGGAGTTGGCCTGGCCTGGCTGACGTTCACGGAGATTATCTCATCACAGGAAGAGATGAAGAGAAACTAGATATTGAGGGAGGGAAGCAGGGAGAGGAAGGGAGAGAGAGTGTGAGGGAGGGAGGGAGCCAGAGAGTGGACAGTGAAGGAACAAGGAGGGAGAGGGAGGGGAGAGAGAGTGTGAGGGAGGGAGGGAGGGAGAGAGAGTGTGAGGGAGGGGGGAGGGAGAGAGAGAGAGAGAGTGTGAGGGAGGGAGAGGAAGGTGTGTAATACTACTAGTACTACTTAATTTATTATATTATAGTATAGGTTAAATAACTGTGGAAAGAGGAAGACAAGTATGAAGGGAGGTATTCCAGTGTCCAAATGTGTGCTTGGCCCTTACCAGCCAAACGTAAACTTCTTCATTAAACACACTTACTTGCCAGTGCACTGTAATGTCATGATTTAAGGGAGGATATTAAATAACTCGCATCAAAATGCCATAATTATGTATTTATTTGTTAAGAAGACATATAAAACAAACTATGCGTCTTAGGGTTAGTAGGAATTTTATAACCGCCAGTTATTTTCAATGTCATGTGATATCTCCGTATCACTGATAACGTTAATTGCACTTTATAGCTCTTATACTTCCGACATGGCTATATGGTTATAGTAATCTTTCTCCAAGTAATATAAAAATAAACTTTATTTTTTGAATAAGCTATATATTATATTGGTTACCTTAGATGATATTTTACCCTCCACTCGTTCTGTCCCCCTTCCCTCTCTGTCTCCTTCAGCCCACCCTCTCCTCTCTCTCTCTCTCTCTCTCTCTCTCTCTCTCTCTCTCTCTCTCTCTCTCTCTCTGGTTTGTCCCCCTCTCCCTCCCCTTCCCTCCCTCACTTTTCTGTCCCCCCTTCTCCTCCCCCCTTCCTTCTCTCTGGTTTGGTCCCCCCTCCCTCCCCCTTCCCTCCCTCTCTCTTTCTCCCTCTGCACCATCTCACTTCTTCACCACTGAGAATCTTTGAGCCTATGATTCAGAAAGTCAGGGATGCAAACGTTAGACACCTGGAGTTTGTAGTGCTGACTGTAACAGCCAGAAGTGTGGCCGACTGTACATACATATATATACAATTTATTTCTCTCTCTCTCTCTCTCTCTCTCTCTCTCTCTCTCCTCTCTCTCTCTCTCTCTCTCTCCTCTCTCTCTCTCTCTCTCTCTCTCTCTCTCTCTCTCTCTCTCTCTCTCTCTCTCTCTCTCTCTGCCTGTAAACCATTATATTCTACCTGCTGGGTCTACTGCTCCTGCCACTCGTTTACATATTGCTGTACCTGTAAATCAAGAGCGGGATACCTTTGTACAGTAGGGTGAAGGTCAGATGAGACTTTCTGGAGCATGTCACAGGCAGCAGTGACATACCAGAACCACAAAGTGGCTTTGTAAAAAAAAATTATTGAAAAAGAAACATACAAATTAGTGAGATGGTTTGGTGACATTGTTCATTGAAGAGTGTTCTTGTAAACATACAAATAGTGTGATGGTTGGTTCTACTTGCCATAAACAATTGTTTTAATGTTCAGTTCAATGGATGAAAAACACAACAGAAGAATATCATTGAGGTGACAGTCCGAGAGCTGATAGTGAAGTGAGACCTTGGTGACCAGAGTACCAAGTAGCCTTGACTTGGAGAGAGTGTAGGGTTGACAAACAGTATTTGTCAGCACTATTTGCAGGCCGGATTCTATTATTAATTCCTAGTATGTTCACGGGCCACACAATACAGAGTATTTAACAGTAACACTCTGTTCTTAGTTCATGAGAGAGAGAGAGAGAGAGAGAGAGAGAGAGAGGAGAGAGAGAGAGAGAGAGAGAGAGAGAGAGAGAGAGAGAGAGAGAGAGAGAGAGAGAGAGAGAGAGAGAGAGGGAGAGAGAGGGAGAGAGAGAGAGAGAATTTAGACGTGGGACAGACATGAAGAAGATAGATAAATCAAGACAGGAAAAAATGTGCTCACTGCGCGATAAAACACACACACATTAAACTGGCACAATGACACGTGACAAGGAATGAACACAGAAATATAAAAACGAAAGAAAATTGTTATTGACTGGCTGGTGTGCAGTACAGAAGAGTGTATGGAATTATAATAGTGTGTCAAATTATAGGACATGAAATATTATAGAGCGGTTTTAGCCCATCAGGATGGTGGAATGTGAAGTTAATTTGTGGGGAAACAAACACACACATCTCTGCTTGGGTTCTTGACTTGGTTAATTTGTGGGGAAACAAACACACACATCTCTGCTTGGGTTCTTTACTTGGTTAATTTGTGGGGAAACAAACACACACATCTCTGCTTGGGTTCTTTACTTGGTCACCGCTTCCTCTCTGCTACAGATTTCTACAATATTTAACTTTACATTCCACCATCCTGATGGGCTAAGAATGCTCTATAATATTTCATGTCCTATAATTTGACACACTATTATAATTCCATACACTCTTCTGTACTGAACACCTTGGAGGCATAACACACAAATAAGAATACTATAAATAAATGTGGCATTTCAGAACAATAAAAAAAAAAAAAAGATCACTTCCACAAACAAAAATAATAACAAATTATTATAGTAATTTGCCTTTTACATATTAACACTAATGGTGACGTTGCACAAATACAGTAACGTTATCAGTTGCACATTTCTTCTTCTTTCTCTCGTCATTATTATCCCGCTTCTATGCGGGGTCGACGTTTTTAACAAGCCGCCGCCAACCAGCATGGTCCAGAACTTTGTCTCCCATCAATCCCTTCTCTCTCAGATCGTCTCTCACGCTGTCCATCCATCTTCGCTTTGGTCTCCTCCTATTTCTTCTACCCTGCACTTCCATTTCCATCACCCTTCTCCCCACATAATCCTCTTCCCTCCTCATCACATGTCCATACCATTGGAGTCTTCTCTCTTGCACCTTCCTCGAAATTTCCGTCACTTTTACTGTACCCCTAATTCTTTCATTCCTTATCTTGTCCATCTTTGTGACTCCGCACATAAACCTCAACATTCTCATTTCTGCCACATCAAGTCTCTTTTCTTGCATTTTCTTTGAAGCCCACGTCTCCGCACCATACATCATTGCCGGTCTCACCACCGTCTTGTACATCCTACTTTTCACTCTTACGTTTATTCTTTTGTCACATAACACACCCGACATCCTTTTCCAATTTTTCCATCCCGCCTGTACTCTATGTGTAATTTCCGAATCCAGCTCTCCGTTTTCCGCCACTGTCGATCCAAGATATTTAAAATTTTCCACTCTCTTTAGATTATTTCCTTGTATGGTAAAACTCCCCGCACTTTCATCCATAAAACTAAGGTACTGCGTCTTCGCCCTACTGATCTTTAACCCTCTGTCTTCTAAAACTCTTCTCCAGTACTCCACTTTTTGTTCTACTTCTTCTCTAGTGGTGCAGCAAAGAACTATATCATCTGCAAACAACATGCACCAATGGGCCTGGTCTTTTACCCCTTCTGTAAACACATCCATTATGAGTTCGAACAAATATGGGCTCAGCGAGGACCCCTGGTGTAACCCCACACGTACGGAGATCCATCTTGTTAATACTACGCTACTTCGTACTCTAGTTCTAACCCCTTCGTACATGTCCATCACCAACCTGATATATTTTTCTGGCACCCCTTTAACTCTCAAACACCTCCACAATTCTTCTCGCGGCACTCTGTCGTATGCCTTCTCCAAGTCGATAAAGACTGAGTGTATTACCCTTGTTAAACAAATGGTAACGAATAATGTTAAATCACAACAGGGACAAAATATTCATCTTACTAAAATACATTTTGAGGATTAAATTAATACTTCATAGCAACGGAGGAATAAATGGAAGGTTACTTAACACTGAATGGGGAGAGGAGGGGAGGCCAGGAGGGGAAGTACTGTATTTTTAGAACAAAAAAAACAACATGTAATGGCGTAACACACACTGCCATTATCTATGTTGATGACGTGTGTATCTGGCAACATTATTGTATTCTTGCAACGTTACCTCTATGACTGAAAATGTTTTGGTATATTTCATAAACAACTTTCTGGCAACATCATATATATTTCTGTGTGTTGGTGTCCGTAAACAAAAATCTTCCTGCACCAATATCATATATTTCTCGATAATATTATAATTCCAACTTCTGAACATATATAGTATAATTATAACTTTGATGAAATTGTCGTTAAATTATTTTAGTTCACATATGGTCATATGTAATATTAGACATTTAAACCATATATAGCTGTCAATTCTATCACATAGAGTGTTCCCTGATTAACAGGAACGTATCATGGACTAAGAAAGACAAACTTCTGGTATTGACTGTACAGCTGTGTTTATGATTCCCTGAGACACCATCTTATGGAAGGAACTTGACCTTCTCTATCCTTACTGGACAGTAGGTAGTTGAATCAAACTGCCTGACCAACACACACAGTGAAGCTAACAATAATATTATATTGAGGGAACTTGACCTTCTCTATCCTTACTGGACAGCAGATAGTTGAATCAAACTGTCTGACCAACACACATAGTAAAGCTATATATACATATGTATATATAAACATTTATTTATTTATATTGGTATCTTTCTGCCCATCTATTTACCATTGATGAAATACATTAGTTGTTGTGTGTTCATAATGATACGAGTGGAATGGTGGTGATGACAGGTGTTACATTACACTCCACTTTGACATTTTATTTTCCCCTTTCTTATAAGTTTCAACGGTAGGCCATTATCTCCCACACTCCCTCCTTCGATTTCGTTCTCACTCTCTCTCTCCCTCTATCCATACTTGATTAAACCTTCGTCTCTCTCACTCTCTCTCTCTCTCTCTCTCTCTCTCTCTCTCTCTCTCTCTCTCTCTCTGTTAACACTCAGGAAACCCCCATCGTTGAGGCAAAAATGGAGTGAGTTTATTTCCTCTCTGTCCAAGGTTGACTTCACCAACGAGAACTTTTGGGTGTAAGGTTACCCTCCATACACACGCGTTTGGGACTACAAACAGTATTATAGTAAGAACAAAGGTTTTTTTATCCCCTTGTTTAGCCAGTATATAAATATTATCAGGTATCTCAGACCAGTTATTACACAGAATAAAACAAGTTATTAATTGCAATTATAACATGTACAATGTATGTGTGTGTGTGTGTGTGTGTGTGTGTGTGTGTGTGTGTGTGTGATCCTACAAGTTATCCACTCATAGATTCTAGTGTTCTTCCCTACATCCTAAAAGTGTGTATAGTAATAAATATACAACCCTTGTCAAGGGGAATATGAAAGTTACTATATTGATTTAACAAGATGTAATTACACAATAATTTACAAAGGATTAAGTTGTTCGCAGTACACTGGAATTCATAATCTAATATGTTTTATCTCTTCCTTCACTGTCCCAATGGATGACGTCATGACACTTCCTGTGTGCGTAGGTGTATATGTGTGTGTGGTCACTACTGGATTTGCAACCATCTTGTAGTGTTGTGTTTGTATAAATCCTTCTCAACTTCAGCATTACAGTGCTTCAATCTCTGGAGTTTATTATCAAGAAGAACCTTCCACATATTATTGGGTAAAGTGTTTTGTTGTTACTATAGGTCGATTCCACAGTCTTATTTGTTTGATAGCTTCTCAACCAACCACACTTGTAAGGCTTAATTTATTATTTTCTAAAAGCTGAGTATCCACATTCACAAAATCTATCCAACAGTTAGATAATAATGATCACTGTATAGTTTACTCACCAAATTCATTAAATAATTAAGCCATAAGTCATTTAAACGGTTAAGATTCTTTCATTTGCGTGCTTACAAACCAATACCAACAACTGTGGAATAGACCCTATTAATTAATATTAAATCCTGCACTCAACTATTTTGGATTGTCTTCCTTTGAAATGCTCTGTATTTCTTCATAATCTCTCCCTCTCTTTATCACTTCCTATCTTTCCTCTCCTATATTCTTCTTTGGTCAGGTTTCTTCTGTGTCAACATACATTCTTTTCTGTACTGAACAGTTGCACCTTGCAATCCTCCCTCAATTCTTCTTTGAGTAATAATAGGTACACTTGGACATTGTGAACCAACACTACCAACATTAACCATTACATTGTCAGGTGATATTATAATATTTAATATTGATCATAATAAGTGATTGGTTGGAGACCAATTTAGTTTTAATAAATACAGTAATGGTAATATTAGTAATGTATAGTAAGCCCCAGGTCCGTGAGTTTAAGGGGGTGCGGGAGTAGGGGACAGGCTTGGGGGGGTTTTGGGGGTTGCGGGAATAGGGGACAGGCTTTGGGTGGGTAGAAAGCCTGTCCCCCTACCCCCCCACCCCCCTAAGCCTGTCCCCCTATTCCCGCACCTTCCTAAACCCCCCCCAAGCCTGTCCCCTACTCCAGCACCCCCCTAAACCCCCCCAAGCCTGTGCCCCTATTTCCGCACCCCCTTAATTAAAACTGTTTACTGAGGGGTTACTACCATGGCTGGGAGTTGGCCTGGCCTGGCTGACGTTCACGGAGATTATCTCATCACAGGAAGAGATGAAGAGAAACTAGATATTGAGGGAGGGAAGCAGGGAGAGGGAAGGGAGAGAGAGTGTGAGGGAGGGAGAGAGTGGACAGTGAAGGAACAAGGAGGGAGAGGGAGGGGAGAGAGAGTGTGAGGTAAGAAGGGAGGGAGGGAAGGAGGAGAGAGAGTGTGAGGGAGGGAGGGAGCGAGAGAGTGGACAGTGAAGGAAGAAGGAGGGAGACGGAGAGGAGAGAGAGTGTGAGGTAGGAAGGGAGGGAGGGAAGGAGGAGAGAGAGTGTGAGGGAGGGAGGGAAGGAGGAGAGTGTGAGGGAGGGAGGGAGAGAGAAAGTGGACAGTGAAGGAACAAGGAGGGAGAGGGAGGGAGGGAGAGAGTGTGAGGGAGGGAGGGAGGGAGAGAGTGTGAGGGAGGGAGGGAGAGAAGGAGCCTTTGTGCAATTTTATAAATATATATATTTTTTTTTAACATTCTACGGTGAAATGGTAAACTAATAATAACATTGACAAGCGTTCCACTAAGAACACATATTATTATAACCTGATTATTATACCTATTATAACCTAACACACTAACACTATTACAAGGCTACACACACATTAACACACATACATTATTACAAGGCTACACACACATTAACACACATACATTATTACAAGGCCACACACACATTAACACACATACATTATTACAAGGCCACACACACATTAACACACTCACACTATCACAAGGCTACACACACATTAACACACTCACACTATGACAGTGCTACACACACATTAACACACATACAGTATTACAAGGCTACACACACATTAACACACAAACAGTATATAAAACCAATAGAGGCTTAGCTCTATGTCTTTCATGTATGTGTATCTTGTCTTGTAACACTACATGATTATATTTTCTCTGTATATGTGAAATGTATTATTTTATTGCATTATAATTTGTCTAATAACATTGACAAGCGTTCCACTAAGAACACATATTATTATAACCTGATTATTATACCACCTTAGTTTGTCATGAGAGAAAAAGATTATTACTTATATCTTTATATTTTAATTAAATATTAATTAACATTTCAGTATGAACATAATACATCTAGCATGCAGTATGTGTGTTCTTTTATATCAATGTTTGGGATATGACACTTATATTTGTGACGGTGATGTGAGAATGATCGATAATGTAATTTATAATATGACAATTACAACTTACCTTGCCCGGTTAAATTTATGATCTCGTTGGTTGGCTGCAGCGAAGAACAAAAAGTCGGGGATTAATTCCCCGTTGGCCTCAATCACCCCCGCACATAGAATTCTTTTTATGTAAGGGTTCTTCCCGATATATATGTATTTATATAGATAACAAATCTACTGGTGCATTCAAACAACCAATTGCAAATTTCTATATTTATTCAACTCCAGTAACTTAAGCCAACATGAATAATTAAATTTCACACACACACACACGCTCACACTCACGCAGCGCTAACTAGCTACTCGCTCTCGTATACGTGACGATAGTCTAGCTTACGTTAACACTGTAGTAATTCTATCAATGCTATGCAAGTTGGAATATTTTTCTAATATCTCACACTCGGGAATAACTCAGAGTCTCTCAACACACTCGTAATTTTCTTCAAAGATCCAGCTCTCCCTCACCTTAATTCACTTACCGAACCAGTGTCAATGCAACTGGTCAGTATACAACTGTAATGCCTTGTGAATCGTGGTAATTATCCAACGATTCGACGTTACGATGTTCACTCCCCACTCTACACGTGGAGAATTGATCTAGGCAAGGGAAGCTAGTTTATACGAGTGTGTTCCCTTCGAGTGTGTCTCCCAAACTGCCCCCTCTTCTTCATTCTTAACTGGAGGCTGTAGGTTCAAAATTTCTACTGACTCCTCCTCCTATCTTTGTTCGTTTTTTTCTAACTGGCTACGATTTACATGGTACCCACTCATACTTTAGTTATACATGCAATTTCAATTTACCTATGGCGTACTAATAATTCCCGATAATCTCCCTCCACTTCACGATCATTTGCAATACCATAAGTTACTCTGGTAGCATAATTATTAATACAAGATGTAATTTACGTACGAACACCTTATAGGACAAGATGTGCAAATTCAGTTGAAACCCGGCCTTCCTGACCCTTTTTTAATTACCTGGTCTATCTTTGGATACTACCAGCGGATTAAGACTACCTGCAGATTAACCCGCACCTACATCTTAACCCACTCCTGTCTCCTTTGTCTCATGAATGGAATATTCCAGAACATTCCCAGTATGGAATTTTCCAACTCTCTGTAATTCAAATTACGTCACGAGTATTATGTCTGACTCGTGACATTCGCACACACAAAGAGACATTCCTCTATTCGATGTTTAATAGATTCGTGAAGTGGTAACCACGCCATTGCATGTATAACTTTACAATAACAATTCATCCACACTTCACTTATTCTTGTATGTGTCAATTACTATCACCAGTTACGTGTTCATTTTTGCCAATGAGTGGAAAACTCCTAACAGTTACTTTAGCTTTTCAATCTTAGGAAGAAACTCCGAGACAAGAATGAATGTACCTGGTAATTTCTGCTCAGTACAATTTGTACACATTTAAGCAATATATAAGTGTGGTGTAAGTAATGCATTGTGTATTTGTTACATGGTATGTAAGAAATGCAACAATATCTCTGGAAGGCAATATATATATTAGTGAATTATCCGAGCCTTGGATCAGAGTAAACCGCTGGAATCCGTGTCTTGGGTAAGGTTACACAAAAAATACTGCAATAATATTTCTGGAAGGCAATATATTGTTAGTAAATTATCCGAGCCTTGGATCAGAGTAAACCGCTGGAATCCGTGTCTTGGATAAGTTGCACAAAATACAATACATATAACATCGGATTTTTCCCAACTCCAGGAATCCCCTTGAATCTGAGTCGTATAAGATTCGTGCTCGTTGCGCTCAGAGAGGTAACAATTAACGAGCAATTCGACCCGGAGGATACTTCTGCCAGTCGATCTTCGCATGAATATTTACTCGGTTAACTCTCCTTCAAGCAATCGTGACATAAGGTCTGCCCCGACATTAGCACTTCCCTTTATGTATCGTACTGTGAAGTTGAACTGTTGCAGATAGAGGGCCCAGCGCATAAGTCGTGCGTTGGCGTTCTTTGATGTACGCAAACTCTCCAGAGGCATATGATCAGTTTCTAACACAAAATTATCACCATACAGATAGTAGTAGTATTTCTTAATACCTTCTACTACTGCCAGAAGTTCCTTTTCCACTGTACTGTAATTTTTTTCAGCAGACTTCAGTTTACGACTGTGATATGCAACAGGGAATATTTCCCCATCCTTCTCCTGGAATAGAACTGCACCAAGACCATACTGAGAAGCATCAGTCCTAAGTATAAATGGCCGTTGGTTGTCAGGCAACTGCAAGATCGGTTCCTTGCAAAGAAGATTCTTAAGTGAAACGAATGCTTCTTCTTGTTCTGACCCCCATGAGATTTTATTAGGAGCGTTCTTCCTTAAGAGCTCACTAAGTGGATGTGCAATGACAGAAAAGTTTGGGATAAACTTACGGTAATAACCTGTAAGACCCAAGAATGATCGCACCTGTTTCTTTGTAACGGGTCGTGACGCATCCTTGATTTTCTTTATTTTGTCATTTTGGCACCCACAACGTCCCCCACCTACAATGTGACCCAAAAATTGTACCTCCTTCTGAAACAATTCACACTTAGATGGCTTGACTGTCATGTTATATTCCTGCAGTCGTTGCAAGACAGCTTGCAATATCACAATGTGCTCCTCAAACGTGGTTGAGTGCACGAGAACATCGTCAACAAAAGCTTCAACCCCTTCAATGCCATGTAATACTTGACGCATGACACGATTAAACACGGCGGGAGAATTAGTGAGACCAAAAGGTAGTACCTTGAAATGATACAGCCCATTTGGTGTGGATATAGCCGTGAGGAGACGACTTCGTTTCTCCAGTGGTATCTGAAAGAAACCCTTAGCCAAATCCATCTTAGAGAACACCTGAGAATTGCTAATCCTAGCAAAAATCTCTTGCTGATCACACATGGGTTCTGCATCGACCCTAGTGACAGCGTTGACACGCCGGTAATCTCCACAAATGCGTACACCACCGTCCTTCTTCCGAACCACAACAATAGAGCTGGAATAAGACGAGTCCGACCTTTCAATAATACCAGCTGCTTCCATGTCATTAATTTCCTTACGTACTGTATCAATCAGCCGTACAGGAATAGGATATGGTTTCACCCTCACTGGTGTGTCGCTCGTAAGCTGAATCTCGTGACAGGCTACGTTAGCAACTGCCGGCCTGTCAGAGAACACACGTGAATATTTTGCCAGTACCGCATTGACTCTTGCAAGCTGGTCTGGTCTTAAATTCTCCGAAACGGAGACCTCAGCCACTGTCTCACCTTGACGAGCTTCAGCCGTCTGCGGAGTATATCCCTCGTCACCCTCGGGGATTACCACAGCAGCGCTAACCATGTCTACTGCTGGGGAAAAATGACCACGGACTAGACTTAACACTTCACTCTGTTCTGAGGTGATGTTACAACAGCCTGCCCCTACTGTGGTAACAATGGAAGTACACCCCTGTTTGGTGGTGTAATATTCCTTAAGCATATTAATATGGAACCGCTTGGCTTCACCTTTGATTTTAACTATGTAGTTAAGGTCATTCACCTTCTTGACTACTTCAAAGGGACCCTTCCACTGAGCCAACAACTTATTATGAGCTGTTGGTAACAGAACGAGACACTTCCCCCCTACCTGTAGCGTTCGGAGCTTAGTTTTCCTATCATAGTAGGACTTCTGAATCTCCTTTGCTTTAGCTAACTCCTGCTTTGCAATCTCGCAGGTTTGCTGTAATCGTTCTGCCAAATCAATTACATAAGAATAAGTGGTTTTCACCACGGGATCCGATTCCTCATCGTCCCAAAGTTCACATAGAACCTGAAGTGGTCCTCGAGCAGGTATACCATACACTAACTCGAATGGACTAAATTGCAATGATGCCTGAGGTGCTTCGCGATACGCGAACAGTAGTGGCGAGATATACCTGGACCACTCCCTAGGTTGTTCTACTGCCATCCTCCTTTTGAGAGTACCATTAAACCTCTCACACAACCCATTACACATTGGATGATAAGGTGTTGTCCTCAACCCTTTAACTGAGAGTAATCTCCACAATTCCTCCATCATCGCAGAGGTAAATTGACTGCCTCGGTCGGACAATACCTGCTTTGGTATGCCGACACGACAGAATATATCCAACAAGGCTTCAGCCACTGTAGTGGCTTCAATATCACGCAGAGGCACTGCTTCAGGCCATCTGGTCGCGAAATCCACACAGGTAAGAATATACTTGGCACCGTCCGTAGCCCTCGGAATAATCGGTCCAACGATATCAACCGCTACCCTCTCAAATGACTCTGAGATAAGCGGTAGAGGTTTTAGAGGTGCGGGCTTCACCCGACCCCTGTCACACGTTTTCTGACAAACGTCACATGACCTCAACAATCTCCCTATCTCTCTCCCCATACCTGGCCAATAGAAATGAGACTGAATCCTATCAATTGTTTTCCTCATCCCCATATGACCCCCTAATATAGAATGATGACCCAGGGTAAACACAGCCTGTCGGTATTTCTCTGGTACGAGAAACTGAACCCTCTATTCCCTATCGGGGTTTACTGTACGTCGGTAAAACCTGTTTCTCCTCCTGACATAACTGGTTACAATACCATGTCGATCTCTACTCTCACCCTCAAGTGCCTGCTTGCGAACAAGTGCCAATGAAGGGTCACTTGCTTGCTCTGCAATTACATCCTCGCAATTTAACGAGGTCGGCGGCAGTTGTCACTTGAAGTGGAACAACTGTTTTCTTCGCATGCGCCATACCCCTGGTTACAGCAGCTGCACCAGTCTGTGTGGAAATTTCCACTGAACACGCATTCTTAACCCCTGGTATATTTCCTATTACCAAATCTGACACAGGATTTTGCATGACTGCTGCAATTACCTGGCCTGTATAGAATGGACTCTCCACTGCAACTTTAGCAAGAGCATAGAGCCTCCTGGTACCATCAATCATAGTGATAGTTACCTGTTCCCCTGTAAAATCATTAGAAGCAACTAAACCATCAGCGACACAACACCCCAATGACCCATTATCTCGAAAGACTTCAACAGATATCCCGTTAACAATTCCCGGACAAATATGGAAACCAGACTTACCTTTCGAGACTCCTGTCGCGTTTAGTCACAATTGATGAGGTTCGTGAACCGACTGAGGCACTCGTGGTTCTACCCTAGGTTGAACCGCCACAGGTGAATACTGTGGTTCACCATGTGTTGCAGCTGCCGATCGCTGATAATAACCCTTATTTCCACTATGGTTATTACTATTTTTCCAGTTACTTTTTCCTTGGTAACGGTACTGATTGGACTGCTGCGAATAGTGATTATTACCTTGTTTCTGGGTATGATTAAAATGAGGGCTAGGTTGCTGACGAACAATTTGACTCTGCTGCTGTGACTGATTTTTACTCGACTGGTTATATGAAACAGCAGAGTTCTGAGAAGGCTTATTCGACTGATTAATTTTCTTATTATACTGAATCCGCGTATGGTAACCATACGCGGTAAAATGCGCGTCGGCCATATCCACCATTGTTTCCAACATTTTCACCTTGGTTTTCAGCTGAGCCGACAATTCTGGAGGACAAGACTTCTCCAGCTGTGTACGCAGCAACAAGTCTTTTACCCCCTGCAAAGTCTTAGGTGTTTCGGCCTTATCTAACCACTGATCCAGGTAACTGGTCAGACGTGCACTAAACTGTGCAACAGTCTCCTTACCCTGTAGGAGTGCACACCAAAACTGATTCCTAGCGACATCGACTGTCAACCCATACGCCTGTAACAAAGCCTTTTTCATATTCTCGTAGTTTCTGGCGGTACTGTCGAGTCGGTGGAGAATGCTGAGGGCTTTTCCATCGAATAAGTGAATGAACTCGAGCTTCTTTATATCATCATCTAATCTATAAGTGTCTGCAACCATTTCAAATCGCTCAATAAACGGCTCGATATCGTCTCCCTCTACGTATTTTGACAGTTGTAACCTTGGGGTCACGGTGGTTGAGCTTACAACCTCACTTCCACTCGAGCTTTGACTTTCACTCGCACGTAATTTCAGTTCCAATACTTCCTTTTCATGTTCCCATTTCAATTTTTCTTGCTCTCTCTGTTCTCTTTCATTTTCTCTTATGGCCGCCCTTTCAAGCCTTTCTTCCTCTTGGCGGCCCTTCACGTACACTTAAAGTTCGGCCTTATCTTCAATTCCCAATTGTTGAGCCTCTCCCAATAATTCTTGTACGGTAGACATTTTTAATTTAATTTCTATCGTTTCTGTTGCCTTAATTTCTGGACAGTTATAACTATCTACTCGTGAAAGTGTGCGCGTGTGTGACTGGAATTAATACAACGAATCGAGCCCCACGTTCGGGCGCCAAATATGTGACGGTGATGTGAGAATGATCGATAATGTAATTTATGATATAACAATTACAACTTACCTTGCCCGGTTAAATTTATGATCTCGTTGGTTGGCTGCAGCGAAGAACAAAAAGTCGGGGATTAATTCCCCGTTGGCCTCAATCACCCCCGCACATAGAATTTTTTTTATGTAAGGGTTCTTCCCGATATATATGTATTTATATAGATAACAAATCTACTGGTGCATTCAAACAACCAATTGCAAATTTCTATATTTATTCAACTCCAGTAACTTAAGCCAACATGAATAATTAAATTTCACACACACACACACGCTCACACTCACGCAGCGCTAACTAGCTACTCGCTCTCGTATACGTGACGATAGTCTAGCTTACGTTAACACTGTAGTAATTCTATCAATGCTATGCAAGTTGGAATATTTTTCTAATATCTCACACTCGGGAATAACTCAGAGTCTCTCAACACACTCGTAATTTTCTTCAAAGATCCAGCTCTCCCTCACCTTAATTCACTTACCGAACCAGTGTCAATGCAACTGGTCAGTATACAACTGTAATGCCTTGTGAATCGTGGTAATTATCCAACGATTTGACGTTACGATGTTCACTCCCCACTCTACACGTGGAGAATTGATCTAGGCAAGGGAAGCTAGTTTATACGAGTGTGTTCCCTTCGAGTGTGTCTCCCAAACTGCCCCCTCTTCTTCATTCTTAACTGGAGGCTGTAGGTTCAAAATTTCTACTGACTCCTCCTCCTATCTTTGTTCGTTTTTTTCTAACTGGCTACGATTTACATGGTACCCACTCATACTTTAGTTATACATGCAATTTCAATTTACCTATGGCGTACTAATAATTCCCGATAATCTCCCTCCACTTCACGATCATTTGCAATACCATAAGTTACCCTGGTAGCATAATTATTAATACAAGATGTAATTTACGTACGAACACCTTATAGGACAAGATGTGCAAATTCAGTTGAAACCCGGCCTTCCTGACCCTTTTTTAATTACCTGGTCTCTCTTTGGATACTACCAGCGGATTAAGACTACCTGCAGATTAACCCGCACCTACATCTTAACCCACTCCTGTCTCCTTTGTCTCATGAATGGAATATTCCAGAACATTCCCAGTATGGAATTTTCCAACTCTCTGTAATTCAAATTACGTCACGAGTATTATGTCTGACTCGTGACAATATTTACATATTGTCTATTTGTAATATTATTTATTATTGGTAAAATTAGTATATATTGCTTACTGTTATAGCAAAGTTTAACTCTCTCTCTCTCTCTCTCTCTCTCTCTCTCTCTCTCTCTCTCTCTCTCTCTCTCTCTCTCTCTCTTGTGACAGTGGAAATGTCCTGATAATCTGCAAACTATAAATATATTAAGTTTTTTGGGTACATCCTGTGATAAGTTGTGCAGGCAGTGTTATGTACTGTGTAATGGTGGGTTGTGTGTGTGTGGGGAAGGAAGGAGGGTTGGGTGTGTGTGTGTGGGGAAGGAGGGAGGGTTGGGTGTGTGTGTGTGGGGAAGGAGGAAGGGTTGGGTGTGTGTGGGGAAGGAAGGAGGGTTGGGTGTGTGAGGGGAAGGAGGGAGGGTTGGGAGTGTGTGTGTGTGTGTAAGGAGGGAGGGTTGGGTGTGTGTGTGTAATAATAATAATAATAATAATAATAATAAACGGTTTTATTAATGAGAGTGGCAGCCTGGAGCTGAAAATATACAGTTATGAATAGATGTAAATATATAATTAGGAGGAATAGAAATAAACATAAAATACATACAAGGATATAAGGCAGTATATTGATTAAACTAGGTGTTGTTGAGTAGATGTACGATGGTGGGGATGGCACTGTTCTTATATCTGTCAGTGCGGGCTCTTATAGGTTGTAGTTTGTTGGTGTGACGGAGTGCACGAGGTGCACGAGGTATTGTAGGTGGAAGGAAGTGTAGGTGACTTGGATGTTGTAGCAGTCCCTGGCCGAATGATATTAGTGTCTGATGATGGAGCTGACTGAGGGATAACATGTGTGTGTAAGGAGGGAAGGTTGGGTGTGTGTGTTTGGGGAAGGAGGGAGGGTTGGGTGTGTGTGTGTAAGGAGGGAGAGTTGGGTGTGTGTGTGTTAGGAGGGAGGGTTGGGTGTGTGTGTGTAAGGAGGGAGGGTTGGGTGTGTGTGTGTAAGGAGGGAGGGTTGGGTGTGTGTGTGTAAGGAGGGAGGATTGGGTGTGTGTGTGGAAGGAGGGAGGGTTGGGTGTGTGTGTGGAAGGAGGGAGGGTTGGGTGTGTGTGTGGAAGGAGAGAGGAAGGAGGGAGGGTTGGGTGTGTGAGGGGAAGGAGAGAGGAAGGAGGAAGGGTTGGGTGTGTGTGTGTGTGTGTGGAAGGAGGGAGGGTTGGGTGTGTGAGGGGAAGGAGAGAGGAAGGAGGGAGTGTTGGGTGTGTTTGGGGAAGGAGGGAGGGTTGGGTGTGTGTGGGGAAGGAGGGAGGGTTGGGTGTGTGAGGGGAAGGAGAGAGGAAGGAGGGAGGGTTGGGAGGGAACGATGAGGTAAGCGTTAGTTGGAGAGGGAAGAGTAGGGATGAAGGAAAGGGAGGAAATTAAATGAAGTGATAGGAGAAAAAGGATAAGGGGAAGAAAGGGAGGATTGGGGATGGTAAAGGAGAGGAAGGGAGAGGGATATGAAGCTGTAAAGGAAGGGAGGGGAGATGAGGGAAAGGGAGAAGATGTGTTGGGAAGGGAAGGGAAGGGTAGATAGGGCAAAGAAACGGAGGGGAGATGAGAATGGAGGAGAGGAGTAGGAAAGGAAAGGAAAGAGTAGGGTAGGTATGGTAAAGGAGGGGAGGGGAGAGGAAGGGAAGGGAGAAGAGGGATAGGGAAGAGAAGGGTAGGTAGGGTAAAGGAAGGGGAGGGAGAGGAGGGGAAGGGAGGAGAAGGGAATGGGAAGGGAAGGGTAGGTAGGGTAAAGGAAGGGAGGGGAGAGGAGTAGGGTAGGGAGGGGAAGGATACGTAAGGTAAAGTAAGGGGAGGGAGAGGGAGGGAACAGGAGGGGAAGGGAGAAAAGGGGTAGGGAAGTGAGGGAAGGAGAGGGATAGGGAAGGGTAGGTAGGATAAAGGAAGGGAGGGAGAGGGACGAATAGGAGAATGTAAAGGAAAGAAAAGAAGGAGGGATAAGAGACGATAAAGCAGGGGAAGGGAGAGGAGGAATACAATATTAATGTATATAATATAATACAAACAGTAACAGACCAGTTGGTCCTTTAGAGGCTGTTTTGATTCTAAGGTGTTAACTACTAGTAGAGATAATGAATAAAATAATAATGATAATAATAATAATAATAATAATAATAATAATAATAATAATAATAATAATATTAATAATAATAATAATAATAATAAAAATAATAATAATAATAATAATAAAAATGATAATAATAATAATAATAATAATAAAAATGATAATAATAATAATAATAATAAAAATGATAATAATAATAATAATAAAAATAATAATAATAATAAAAATGATAATAATAATAATAATAATAATAATAATATTAATAATAATAATAATAAAAATAATAATAATAATAATAATAATAATAAAAATGATAATAATAATAATAATAACTATAATATTAATAATAATAATAATAATAATAATAATAATAATAATAATAATAATAATAATAATAATAATAATAATAATAACAATAATAATAATAATAATAATAATAATAATGTTGTTGTTGTTGTTGTTGTGGACCCAGACCAATTAAAGGTGTAATATACTTATGGTTCATTGGATCACTTTGATTCCTTTGAAGTATACCAACAAACAGGACCACATTAACATTAATAATGGTGTTCTGTTGTTTAGAATAGTGTGTAGGAATCAGTTGTTCCAGATTTACCAACACTGTACTACTCCTCTTTAACTTCCTGGCTATCTGTTCCTATATTTATAAAGACAATTTATTTATTTATTAATATAAGTAACAAGGAAGCACTACCATCTTGTATTACCATTATAATGTTATATTTCATTTAATATAATTAATTTATTGTAAAATATAACATTGTGCAAAATGTGGCAACAACTTAGTGAACAGGAGTGAGCCATCACGTCCAGCTGCCTCCATGTCTGAGCCTTCACCTCCTCTTCTGCCCAAGTAATTAATAAGAATGTACTGCATTACAGGAAATTACTAAATATTGTCATGGTATGGCAGTCGTAGCTCAGTATCATATGTAATTATTGTATGTATCTATGTTATATCTCTTCTCTGTGTTGACCAGACCACTCATACCAACTCCACTGATTGCCATCTATCCTCTGTTATTTCATCCTTCACACCACATATGATTAATTGATATAATGACTGACTGACAGAATGACCATTTGTGTACCATAATGTGGGGAAAAGGGAAATGAAAATGAATTGGTGAGTGAGTCGTGTGTGAAGCATACAGACAAGAGGGAGGGAATGATTATTCTATACTGTAAATCTCTGACTCTCGGACATACGCAGGACTGATAACACTAAATGTAATGTATATTTATGTGTCTGATTTTATATAGGGTTACACAGCTACGGAAGAGTAGGAAAGGGTAGGTAAGGTAACGGAAGTGGAGGGAGAGGGAGGGTACAGGAGGGGAAGGGAGAAGAGGGGTAGGGAAGAGAGGGAAGGGTAGGTAGGGTAGGTAGGGTAAAGGAAGGGAGGGAGAGGGACGAATAGGAGATGTAAAGGCATTAATTCTATGTTTGTCATCTTGGTTAGTGGGAAGGGTAACACATTGAAGATGTTAAAACTAGAGTCACAACAGTCACTTATCGTTCATCATTATTTGTCTCTCATACAACCTCTTTTCTCTGCCTAATATGTTACCAAGTCAATGTATTTACTTATACATTACACATATAGTATATTGGTTTTCTTGGTGTGTTTTGTGTTGTCCATGTTGGTGTTCCTTCATTACTATTGTGTCACCCTCCTGTCCTCTACAACACACACAGGACTACTGTGTAAACTGTGGACAACAAAGGTTAGTATACACACAACCACTATGTTGTTAATTAAGTCACGAGAGTGTGAAACACTCTTTACACTGTACTACTCCTCTTTAACTTCCTGGCTATCTGTTGGAATATTTCTAAAGCCACTTTATTTATTTATTTATATTAGTAACAAAGAAGTACTACCATCTTGTATTACCATTATAATGTTATATTTCATTCAATATAATTTAATGTAAAATATAACATTGTGCAAAATCTGACAACTGTAATGACTCAACCCTTACTTATTATAGTATGAATACACACATACACACACACATATACCCAAACAGTATACACACATATGTATTAACACACACACATACACTGTTTGTATACACACGTATGTATTGACACACACACATACACTAATAGTATACACACATATGTTATAACACACACACATACACACACACACACATACCAAGATATGCAGCCCTACACCTGACTCTGCTATCAGACAGTTTGGACAGTGGCTGATACAGTACCTGTGGACTGAGGTACTAACTGTTAGTAACGTTGACAGGAAGTGGGAGAATTACCAAACTACTATCACTCAGGCCTACTACCACTTCTTTCCTCCCATGGATAACACCACCGATTAAGAGGCTGATGGAGCAGCGCAACAAGGCGTTCTATAATGACAGGAGGAGGTATAACACCCGCTGGATAACAAGGTCATCAGAGAAATTAAAGCTGCCAAGGTGTACTACCCAACAAAAATTCACCACCTTAAACAAACCAACATCAATCAGTGGTACAACAAATTAAAGGACCTGTGTGGGATGGTGTAAAAGTCACCGTCTATTCCCTGTGTTGACAGACATACCAGCAAGGAAGTAGCTAATCTTATCAATGACCATTTCACCAGGATCTGTCAAACCCTGCCCAGACTGGACTCAGCCCAATAACCAGCTTACCTACCCTCCATCCCTCCCCCACACATTAATGAGCACGAGGTCTACTATAAGCTCTTAATTAAGCTATAAGCTCAAACGCTCCACTACCCATATTGACCTTCCCGTGAGCTTGCTGTTGAGCTTGCAAAACCCATTTGTTCAATAATTAATGCATTACTTAGTCAGAGTAAATGCCCACAGGATTGGAAGACAGCTTCCGTTACTCCAATACCAAAAGTTTCAAAACCCCAGTCACTTAATCAATTAAGACTCATTGCTATAACCCCCCTCCCGAGCCTGTTATGTGAAAGCTTAGTGTTCGACTGAGTTTCAGCCAACATCTCAAATGCAATTGACCCCCAACAATTTGGAAATATGAAGTCATCATCAACCCCCCATTGTTTCATAAGCCTGCGACACTTTATATACAGTAACCTGGAAAAAAGAAAAACCTCAGTTGCCCTTATATTCATAGATTTCAGAAAGGCTTTTGATCTAGTAGACCATATCGTAGTACTATGGAAAGCTCTTGATATGGGAGAGGAGCACAGTCTAGTGGCATGGCTGGCAAACTTCCTGTGTGACAGACGTCTGGCAAACTTCCTGTGTGACGACAGACGTGAGGTAGTGCGTCACCAGGGTGCAGTATCTATACACCAACATCTCTCGTGTGGTGTGCCCCAGGGGACCAAGATGGGACCCCTGTGCTTCCTCATCCTAATCAATGACGCCTTAACTGACACAATTTTTCACTGGAAATATGTGGATGACTCAACCGTTGGGACAGTCATCAATAACTTGTCTCCTGACTACCACCTCCTGCAACAACACCTCACCAACCTCCAGACGTGGACCAACAACAACAACGTCTCCATCAACCACGGCAAGAAAGTAGTGATGCAGTTTCACACGGCTATCACACCCCCACCACTACCAGTGATAACACTAGGACAGCAACAACTACAAATAGTGGACACCACCAAACTATTAGGTGTCATGCTGGATGACAAACTGAACTGGAAAAGTCATATCAGCACCATCATCCAGTCAGCCACATACCGCCTGTATATACTGAGACGACTCAAGTCCCTTGGCACACCCAAAAAGGAGCTGGTAGGAATCCACCACACCTTCATCATCCCCAAGCTGACATACGCCTCCCCCACCTGGTCTTCATCCATCAACCAGACACAGAGGCAGCAGCTGGAGGGGGTACAAAAGAGGGCATGTCATATAATTCTGGGTACGGCATACACCACCTACCAACAAGCCCTGGATACCCTCAGAATACCATATCTTGTCACCAGACACCAGCAGCTCCTCTGGGACTTCAGTAAACAGTTGCTAATCCACCCACGCCATAGAGACCTCCTCCCACCCACCATTCCCAAACCCCGCCACGTCTGTCACTACAACCTACTCAAACCCATCAGAGCTAGGACAGACAGATACAAAAATAGTCCCATCCCCACAATAGTCTCTCTAATAAACCAAAAGCACATGTAAATATTTGTACTATGTCCATGTGTGAGTGAACATGCGTGATTGTAATTGTGTACGTCTGTGTGTTGGTTTGGTATTTGTTTATGTCTGGTCATTTATAGGTATCTATAAAGTATAACCTATTTGCATCACCATTTTACAATGTATATTTTCAGCCCTTGGCTGCCTGTACCAAATAAACATTTTATTATTAATGTTGTTATTATTATTATTATTAATATACCAAAATATTATGCATATATATGTATTACGTTACGTTACGTTTATGCAGTCCATCGTGGCCGATGACGACATTCGATGTCCCCCGATGATTTCAAGGATGAATGGTGACGAACCAGTGAGAACTTGTCAATTCATGGATGTTGTTGTCTTTATCGTCTCCGATGAGAGTTTGTGTGGCTCAGGAAGCCTATGCGTGATTTGCACACCTTGCCACACGTTGCACATATTAGTTGAGGGTCTGGAACTGCAGCAGCAACTGGCCCGGCGTGACGCTGTTGTCTCTTCAGGGTACGGTGTGTTCTCCAGGCTTCCTCCAGTGTACCAACTCCACCCTTTATTTTTGATCGCCATTGTGTCTTGTCTGTAGCTAAGGTTTCGAGTGTCCCAGGGTTCATATTGCATCTCTTCAGTGTCGTTTTTGCTTGGTCCTTGTACCTTTTCTTAGGTCCTCCCGGTCTTCTTGGACAATTTAGTAACTGACCATACAGTACTTGTCTGGGAAGACGATCTTCTGGCATCCTTATGACATGGTCAAGCCAACGTAGCTGCCTCTGTGCTACCATGGGTTCAATGCTGGTGGTGTTTGTCCGCTCAGTTATCTCCGTGTGTGGAATACGGTCTGTCCAGGTGAGACCTAATATCTTCTGTAAGCATGAGATATGGAAGCGTTGTAGTTGCTTCAAATGGTACTGATAGTATGTGCAAGTCTCTGCACCGTACAGAAGGGTGGATATACACACTGCTTCATACACTTTAATTTTAGTTTCTAGTTTCAGATGTTTATTTTGAAATACTCGGTCCCTTAATCTGCCAAATGACCGCGCTGCTTTGTTGATGTTATCGAAGACATCTTCGTCTATTCTGCTGGATGGGGTTACAACACTGCCCAAATATTTAAAATTTGAGACAGTTTGCAGTTGTGTACCATCCAATGTAAATATTGGCACCTCTTGATTGGGATCGGTATTACAAATCATTAATTCTGTCTTTCTGGCATTGATCTGCATCCCCAGTGATCTATATATATTAGAAAAGACATCAAGGATGTGCTGCAATGACTGGGGAGTGTGGGAAATAATGGCAGCATCATCAGCATATTGTAGTTCTATAATCTGGCGTATGGAGGTTTTTGTGTGGGCTTGTAGTCTACGGATGTTGAAGAGACTACCATCAAGCCTATACTCAAGTTGTATACCATCCTCAGTATATAAGGAGTTCTGTGCTAATGTCATTATAACAGAGACAAAGATGTTAAATAGTACAGGGGCGAGAACATCACCCTGTTTGACTCCTACCTCCACTGGAAAGGGTGGAGATTCCAGGCCACCAATACATACTTTACCTTGCATGTTATTATGAAAAATTTTCAACATGTTTAAGAATTTAGGAGGAACTCCGTATTTAGTAAGAATTTTCCATAGCAGATCCCTGGGCACAGTGTCGAAGGCTTTTATCAAGTCAATAAATACAATATAAAGGTCTTTGTTTTGTTCCATACATTTTTCTTGTATTTGTTTTAGAGTAAATATCATGTCTACGGTGCTCCTGTTCTTCCTGAAACCACACTGTGAATCTGGTAAAACTGCTTCTGATATGTGAGTCACAAGACGAGAGAGCATAACCCGAGCAAGGATCTTACCTGCAACCGAGAGGAGAAAGATTCCTCGACTGTTGTTGCAGTCTTCTCGATCTCCCGTGTTTTTATATATAGGGATGATATTAGGGTCCACCCACAGTTTGGGCAATTTCTCGCCCCTCCACAAAGCACATATAAAATTGTGTAGCTGTAACTTCAATAAGTACCCACCATACCTAAACACTTCCCCGGGGACACCATATGGTCCACACGCTTTTCCATCTTTCAGGTGTTTGATGGCATTACAGACTTCATAATATCCAGGGATCGTGTCCAGGTTCTGAATGAGAGGTAAATCCGGTAACAAATCTAGGATGAATTCATCCACGTCATTGTGGTGATTGAGTAAGGTATGAAAATGTTCAGCCCACCGGTCCAGAATTTTGCCTCGTTCTCTGTGAATGGTCGTACCATCTACAGACCGAACTGAATCAAGCCGGTTTCTTCTGGGTCCATAGACTGATTTAAGGGCATTATAAAAACCTTGCATGTTATTGGTATCCGCAAAGGCTTGTATTTCTTGAGCTCGCTCGATCCACCAGCAATTTTCCATCCGTCTAAGCTGTTGTTGCGCTTCTGCCCTGAGGTCCTTCCACCGTTTGGCCAGTGTTTCTGATTGAGGGTTGGCTAGGAAGGCATCATGGGCTCTTCGCTTTCTCTCTAATAACTCATGGATATGTGTTGAATTTTGATCGAACCAGTTCTTTCCTTAAGGCCTAATGTTTCTTCTGTGGCTTCCTTTATGATGGAACAAAACCGTTCCCATTCTACATCTGGGTCGTCGATGTCGTCTGCATAACCGTTGACTGCAGTAGCTAGTTTGTCCCCAATTTTTCCCCGTAATTGATTTCTTGTTTCGGGACTCTTAAGTGCAGCAAAATTTAGTTTTTTAGCTGGTGCCTGTCTACGTACAGGGGGTCTAACTTTCATTCTCATCTTAGATCTGACAAGGCGATGGTCAGTCCAGCATTCTGCTCCTCTCATTACTCGTGTGATGGTTATGTCACTGATATCTTTCCTTCTGGTGATGACATAATCCAGCATGTGCCAGTGGCCTGATCGAGGGTGTTTCCAGGTGTTTTTATATTTGTCTTATTGTTGATAAATGGTGTTCGTTATAACCATTTCGTGCTCGGCACACAGTGTCAGTAGTCCCATCCATTAGAATTCATGCTGCCTGTGCCATGTTGTCCGATGGCACCATCCCATAAGTCCTTGTTTCTCCCCACGCGTGCATTAAAATCCCCATCAGTACAACTTTGTCACTCCTATTGATGTTATGAAGCACTGTGTCCAGGGAGCTGTAAAATCTGTCTTTTGTGTCTTCATCAGAATTCAGCGTTGGAGCATACGCGCTTGTGAGTGTGATATAACGGCATTTAACAAGGGGTATTCTCCAGGTCATTAGCCTCTCATTTATGGCGGTTGGGCCCTCTGGTATGTTGGTAAGAAGCTTAGTTTTAGCAGCAAACCCCACCCCGTGAATCCTGGGCTCCTCCTCATTCAGCCCCCTCCAGTAAAAGGTGTAACCTTCTCCAATCTCCTCAAGAGAGTCTTCCCCAGGAAATCGAGTCTCACTTAATGCAGCAAAATCGATGTCATATCTGCGCAGTTCATGTGCAACAATCGCGGTTCTTCTGGCTGGTCTTGTGCCATTGGTAGTTTGGTCCATCAGGATACGCACATTCCATGTGGCGAGATTTACATTAGATTTATACTGTTTGCTATCGCTTTGGGCGTTGACTGTATGACCGCGACAAGCCATCTAGTCCTTGGCAGAGGGACGATTTTTAGGCAACCTTTTCTATGCCCTTCCCTGATTGAGGGAAAGCTGCGCAGACCCTAAACAGGACAGCTTTGTCGCGACATACGACTGCCGAAGATGAATGCCACTCCTTCCCATTCATCAGCGACCATATGGCAAGCGCCGCCTCCGTGCAGAGCTCAGACTGAGGGCCTCCAGCACCAACGCATGCCTGCCCCCACCGTCCTGCTCCATCGCCAGAGGACTTTTGGGTGTCGAAGGATGAGATATGAAAGGGATGAGTTGTGAAAGGGAACAAAGTGCAAGCCCATGTGAGTAGATTAATGTGAGTAGTAGGCTTGGGCTTTCCTATACTCACAGCCTTGACAGAACCAGCAGTAATCAGATGGCAAGTGAACCTCGACGATCTGTCTGCTAGCACCGCTGCAGGGGAATCGCCAATATGACAGAAAGTAGGTATTCTGTCATCCGCCTCAATGCACATCCCCAGTGCATGCTCTTTCCTCGGGGGAGCACCCGAAGCCCTTGTCTCAGCAGACTATCCCACAGGGCATTTGGGTCCCCTCACTTGGTTTAGCCCATCAGCCGAGATGGTTAACCGGGGTGTGGCGCTAGGAGCCAGTCAAGTGAGAATTGAGGAGTCAGTGACGTCCAGTGTCCTGTGGCCACCCATACGGGTGCGGCTGGCCCAGTGACAAAGGTACTACGCCTCCTGACATCCCCCATGCACCCCATATGTATATGTATTAACACATACACACACACACATACCTAATAGAATATACACACATATGTATTAACACACATACTCATACATACACACACGTATGTATTAACACACATACTCCTACACACACATATGTATTAACACACACACATATACACACCAATACCCTAATAGTATACACACATATGTATTAACACACACACACACATACACACGTATGTATTAACACACACACATATACACACACATACCTTAATACTATACACATATATGTATTAACACACACATATACACACACAGAATGGTAACAGTAGTAATAACTCAACCTTTACTTATCATGGTGTGAACATTTTTACTAAGTTGTATAGATTAGTGAACAGCAAGTTGATGTTGTGGTTTCATTAGAGAGAGAGAGTTGTGTGTGTTGGCATGGGTGTGTGTGCCTGTGTGTGTACATCTGTGTGCTTGTGCGTGTGCGTGCCTGTGTGTGTACGTGCGTGTGTGTACGTGTGTGCCTGTGCGTGCATGCATGCGTGTGTGTTCGTGCTTGCATGCACGTGCGTGCGTGTGTGTTTGTGGAGGGGGGGATCTGATCGAGGTGGTAGGATAATTTGTACATGGATGACTTCCATTCATCCCTGGTTTTGATCTGTGACCACAATATAATTAATAATTAATTGGTTGTTGGTGAATCTGACATTACATGATAACATTAATATTAATATATTAATATACACCTTTATATGTACAGTCCTCAGGGACATCTGAAACACAGTACATGTTTCCAATATTAATAAACACCTTTATATGTATAGTGCTAACCTAACCTAACCTAACCTAACCTAACCTTTATATGTTTAGTGCTAACCTAACCTAACCTAACCTAACGTTTATATGTACAGTGCTAACCTAACCTAACCTAACCTAACCTTTATATGTATAGTGCTACCCTAACCTTACCTAACCTTTATATGTACAGTGCTAACCTAACCTAACCTTTATATATACAGTCCTAACCTAACCTAACCTAACCTTTATATGTACAGTCCTAACCTAACCTAACCTAACCTTTATATATACAGTCCTAACCTAACCTAACCTAACCTAACCTTTATATGTAGTCCTCAGGGTGTGGCTGGACATCTGAAACAACGGGTGAAGTTCCACTAGACCGGTCCATCTGTGGCCTGGTGGTCACAAAGGAAAGGTAAAGTAACACACAGACACACACAGACAACACATGACCTATTCACTGGTCCAAGTGTTCTTATCCCTGGCCATTATCACTCTCAACACACACACAGACACACACAGACAACACATGACCTATTCACTCTCTCCCTCAGATAATAAAATATATCTATAAAAGAGAGGCGTCTGTCTGTGTGTGTTTGTCTGTGTGAAATTTTCTCCCAAACCAAAAGAAATAGACGGAACAAACCATATATATATATATATATATATATATATATATATATATATATATATATATATATATATATATATATATATATATATATATATATATATATATATATATATATATATATATATATATATATATATATATATATATATATATATATATATATATATATATATATATATACCTGAAAGGGCATGACCCAGGGAAGGTTAAGGTACAGTAGGCTCCACTTCTGCGTTTACCACTTACCACTACCAATGTTGAGCCACCCAGAAATTAGAATCCCTAACCACGTGTGATCCTGATACGAACCACTCACTACAGAGTGAGATGGAAAGAGTGGTTTGGTAAAGGAAAGTGTGTCTCATAAGGTGTGTGTATGAATTTAACACTGTTCTCTCTGACACTTGTGATGGTTCTCCAACACCTGATTGTCTGGCCTAGACATTACTATCTAATGACTCCATCTGATTAATATAATATCCTACCATATTGCATGCATTGTAATTGCATACAAAACATAACATTATTTATTTTCAGGTCCTGTTTGCATAATTGAACTAATCATGTTTGGCCACACAAAATGATGTTGTAGGTATTGAGAAGGAGAATGTGGTGGGGAAATGAAGGAGTCGAGTGAGTACTGGAAATGGGTAAAGGAGAAGGGTAATGGAAAGAGGATGTGGTCGAGGTGTGGGACAGAGTGTGGAGAAGTGAGTGAGTGATCATTGGGTAGTTAAGCCACACTCCACTACAAAACAATATCCTTTGGTAACCAGTAACACAAAGTCATTAATCAGAAAATGTCTTGACTGTGGTCAAGTAACAAAATTTCATTGCATAACATGGTAATATATTGCAACAATAAATGGAGGGTGGAAGGTTTCATTGCATAACATGGTAATATATTGCAACAATAAATAGATGGTGGAAGGTTTCATTGCATAACATGGTATTATATTGCAACAATAAATAGAGGGTGGAAGGTTTCATTGCATAACATGGTAATATATTGCAACAATAAATAGAGGGTTGAAGGTTTCATTGCATAACATGGTAATATATTGCAACAATAAATAGAGGGTGGAAGGTTTCATTGCATAACATGGTAATATATTGCAACAATAAATAGAGGGTGGAAGGTTTCATTGCATAACATGGTAATATATTGCAACAATAAATAGATGGTGGAAGGTTTCATTGCATAACATGGTAATATATTGCAACAATGAAAAGAGGGTGGAAGGTTTCATTGCATAACATGGTAATATATTGCAACAATAAATAGAGGGTGGAAGGTTTCATTGCATAACATGGTAATATATTGCAACAATAAATAGAGGGTGGAAGGTTTCATTGCATAACATAGTAATATATTGCAACAATAAATAGAGGGTGGAAGGTTTCATTGTATAACATGGTAATATATTGCAACAATAAATAGAGGGTGGAAGGTTTCATTGCATAACATGGTAATATATTGCAACAATAAATAGAGGGTGGAAGGTTTCATTGCATAACATGGTAATATATTGCATCAATAAATAGAGGGTGAAAGGTTTCATTGCATAACATAGTAATATATTGCAACAATAAATAGATGGTGGAATGTTTCATTGCATAACATGGTAATATATTGCAACAATAAATATATGGTGGAAGGTTTCATTGCATAACATGGTATTATATTGCAACAATGAAAAGAGGGTGGAAGGTTTCATTGCATAACATGGTAATATATTGCAACAATAAATAGAGGGTGGAAGGTTTCATTGCATAACATGGTAATATATTGCAACAATAAATAGAGGGTGGAAGGTTTCATTGCATAACATAGTAATATATTGCAACAATAAATAGAGGGTGGAAGGTTTCATTGCATAACATAGTAATATATTGCAACAATAAAAAGATGGTGGAAGGTTTCATTGCATAACATGGTAATATATTGCAACAATAAAAAGATGGTGGAAGGTTTCATTGCATAACATAGTAATATATTGCAACAATAAATAGATGGTGGAAGGTTTCATTGCATAACATAGTAATATATTGCAACAATAAATAGAGGGTGGAAGGTTTCATTGCATAACATAGTAATATATTGCAACAATAAATAGAGGGTGGAAGGTTTCATTGCATAACATGGTAATATATTGCAACAATAAATAGAGGGTGGAAGGTTTCATTGCATAACATGGTAATATATTGCAACAATAAATAGAGGGTGGAAGGTTTCATTGCATAACATGGTAATATATTGCAACAATAAATAGATGGTGGAAGGTTTCATTGCATAACATGGTAATATATTGCAACAATGAAAAGAGGGTGGAAGGTTTCATTGCATAACATGGTAATATATTGCAACAATAAATAGAGGGTGGAAGGTTTCATTGCATAACATGGTAATATATTGCAACAATAAATAGAGGGTGGAAGGTTTCATTGCATAACATAGTAATATATTGCAACAATAAATAGAGGGTGGAAGGTTTCATTGTATAACATGGTAATATATTGCAACAATAAATAGAGGGTGGAAGGTTTCATTGCATAACATGGTAATATATTGCAACAATAAATAGAGGGTGGAAGGTTTCATTGCATAACATGGTAATATATTGCAACAATAAATAGAGGGTGGAAGGTTTCATTGCATAATATAGTAATATATTGCAACAATAAATAGAGGGTGGAAGGTTTCATTGCATAACATGGTAATATATTGCAACAATAAATAGAGGGTGGAAGGTTTCATTGCATAACATGGTAATATATTGCAACAATAAATAGATGGTGGAAGGTTTCATTGCATAACATGGTAATATATTGCAACAATAAATAGAGGGTGGAAGGTTTCATTGCATAACATGGTAATATATTGCAACAATAAATAGAGGGTGGAAGGTTTCATTGCATAACATAGTAATATATTGCAACAATAAATAGAGGGTGGAAGGTTTCATTGCATAACATGGTAATATATTGCAACAATAAATAGAGGGTGGAAGGTTTCATTGCATAACATGGTAATATATTGCAACAATAAATAGAGGGTGGAAGGTTTCATTGCATAACATGGTAATATATTGCAACAATAAATAGATGGTGGAAGGTTTCATTGCATAACATGGTAATATATTGCAACAATGAAAAGAGGGTGGAAGGTTTCATTGCATAACATGGTAATATATTGCAACAATAAATAGAGGGTGGAAGGTTTCATTGCATAACATGGTAATATATTGCAACAATAAATAGAGGGTGGAAGGTTTCATTGCATAACATAGTAATATATTGCAACAATAAATAGAGTGTGGAAGGTTTCATTGTATAACATGGTAATATATTGCAACAATAAATAGAGGGTGGAAGGTTTCATTGCATAACATGGTAATATATTGCAACAATAAATAGAGGGTGGAAGGTTTCATTGCATAACATGGTAATATATTGCAACAATAAATAGAGGGTGGAAGGTTTCATTGCATAACATGGTAATATATTGCAACAATAAATAGAGGGTGGAAGGTTTCATTGCATAACATGGTAATATATTGCAACAATAAATAGAGGGTGGAAGGTTTCATTGCATAACATGGTAATATATTGCAACAATAAATAGAGGGTGGAAGGTTTCATTGCATAACATGGTAATATATTGCAACAATAAATAGAGGGTGGAAGGTTTCATTGCATAACATGGTAATATATTGCAACAATAAATAGAGGGTGGAAGGTTTCATTGCATAACATGGTAATATATTGCAACAATAAATAGAGGGTGGAAGGTTTCATTGCATAACATGGTAATATATTGCAACAATAAATAGAGGGTGGAAGGTTTCATTGCATAACATGGTAATATATTGCAACAATAAATAGAGGGTGGAAGGTTTCATTGCATAACATGGTAATATATTGCAACAATAAATAGAGGGTGGAAGGTTTCATTGCATAACATGGTAATATATTGCAACAGTAAATAGAGGGTGGAAGGTTTCATTGCATAACATAGTAATATATTGCAACAATAAATAGAGGGTGGAAGGTTTCATTGCATAACATGGTAATATATTGCAACAATAAATAGAGGGTGGAAGGTTGCATTGCATAACATGGTAATATATTGCAACAATAAATAGAGGGTGGAAGGTTTCATTGCATAACATGGTAATATATTGCAACAATAAATAGATGGTGGAAGGTTTCATTGCATAACATGGTAATATATTGCAACAATAAATAGAGGGTGGAAGGTTTCATTGCATAACATGGTAATATATTGCAACAATAAATAGAGGGTGGAAGGTTTCATTGCATAACATGGTAATATATTGCAACAATGAAAAGAGGGTGGAAGGTTTCATTGCATAACATGGTAATATATTGCAACAATAAATAGAGGGTGGAAGGTTTCATTGCATAACATGGTAATATATTGCAACAATAAATAGAGGGTGGAAGGTTTCATTGCATAACATGGTAATATATTGCAACAATAAATAGAGGGTGGAAGGTTTCATTGCATAACATAGTAATATATTGCAACAATAAATAGAGGGTGGAAGGTTTCATTGTATAACATGGTAATATATTGCAACAATAAATAGAGGGTGGAAGGTTTCATTGCATAACATGGTAATATATTGCAACAATAAAGAGAGGGTGGAAGGTTTCATTGCATAACATGGTAATATATTGCAACAATAAATAGAGGGTGGAAGGTTTCATTGCATAACATGGTAATATATTGCAACAATAAATAGAGGGTGGAAGGTTTCATTGCATAACATGGTAATATATTGCAACAATAAATAGAGGGTGGAAGGTTTCATTGCATAACATGGTAATATATTGCAACAATAAATAGATGGTGGAAGGTTTCATTGCATAACATGGTAATATATTGCAACAATAAATAGAGGGTGGAAGGTTTCATTGCATAACATGGTAATATATTGCAACAATAAATAGAGGGTGGAAAGTTTCATTGCATAACATGGTAATATATTGCAACAATAAATAGATGGTGGAAGGTTTCATTGCATAACATGGTAATATATTGCAACAATAAATAGAGGGTGGAAGGTTTCATTGCATAACATGGTAATATATTGCAACAATAAATAGAGGGTGGAAGGTTTCATTGCATAACATGGTAATATATTGCAACAATAAATAGAGGGTGGAAGGTTTCATTGCATAACATGGTAATATATTGCAACAATAAATAGAGGGTGGAAGGTTTCATTGCATAACATAGTAATATATTGCAACAATAAATAGAGGGTGGAAGGTTTCATTGCATAACATGGTAATATATTGCAACAATAAATAGAGGGTGGAAGGTTTCATTGCATAACATGGTAATATATTGCAACAATAAATAGATGGTGGAAGGTTTCATTGCATAACATGGTAATATATTGCAACAATGAAAAGAGGGTGGAAGGTTTCATTGCATAACATGGTAATATATTGCAACAATAAATAGAGGGTGGAAGGTTTCATTGCATAACATGGTAATATATTGCAACAATAAATAGAGGGTGGAAGGTTTCATTGCATAACATAGTAATATATTGCAACAATAAATAGAGGGTGGAAGGTTTCATTGTATAACATGGTAATATATTGCAACAATAAATAGAGGGTGGAAGGTTTCATTGCATAACATGGTAATATATTGCAACAATAAATAGAGGGTGGAAGGTTTCATTGCATAACATGGTAATATATTGCAACAATAAATAGAGGGTGGAAGGTTTCATTGCATAACATGGTAATATATTGCAACAATAAATAGAGGGTGGAAGGTTTCATTGCATAACATGGTAATATATTGCAACAATAAATAGAGGGTGGAAGGTTTCATTGCATAACATGGTAATATATTGCAACAATAAATAGATGGTGGAAGGTTTCATTGCATAACATGGTAATATATTGCAACAATAAATAGAGGGTGGAAGGTTTCATTGCATAACATGGTAATATATTGCAACAATAAATAGAGGGTGGAAGGTTTCATTGCATAACATGGTAATATATTGCAACAATAAATAGATGGTGGAAGGTTTCATTGCATAACATGGTAATATATTGCAACAATAAATAGAGGGTGGAAGGTTTCATTGCATAACATGGTAATATATTGCAACAATAAATAGAGGGTGGAAGGTTTCATTGCATAACATGGTAATATATTGCAACAATAAATAGAGGGTGGAAGGTTTCATTGCATAACATGGTAATATATTGCAACAATAAATAGAGGGTGGAAGGTTTCATTGCATAACATAGTAATATATTGCAACAATAAATAGAGGGTGGAAGGTTTCATTGCATAACATGGTAATATATTGCAACAATAAATAGAGGGTGGAAGGTTTCATTGCATAACATGGTAATATATTGCAACAATAAATAGAGGGTGGAAGGTTTCATTGCATAACATGGTAATATATTGCAACAATAAATAGATGGTGGAAGGTTTCATTGCATAACATGGTAATATATTGCAACAATAAATAGAGGGTGGAAGGTTTCATTGCATAACATGGTAATATATTGCAACAATAAATAGAGGGTGAAAGGTTTCATTGCATAACATGGTAATATATTGCAACAATAAATAGATGGTGGAAGGTTTCATTGCATAACATGGTAATATATTGCAACAATAAATAGAGGGTGGAAGGTTTCATTGCATAACATGGTAATATATTGCAACAATAAATAGAGGGTGGAAGGTTTCATTGCATAACATGGTAATATATTGCAACAATAAATAGAGGGTGGAAGGTTTCATTGCATAACATGGTAATATATTGCAACAATAAATAGATGGTGGAAGGTTTCATTGCATAACATAGTAATATATTGCAACAATTAATAGATGGTGGAAGGTTTCATTGCATAACATAGTAATATATTGCAACAATAAATAGAGGGTGGAAGGTTTCATTGCATAACATGGTAATATATTGCAACAATAAATAGAGAGTGGAAGGTTTCATTGCATAACATAGTAATATATTGCAACAATAAATAGAGGGTGGAAGGTTTCATTGTATAACATGGTAATATATTGCAACAATAAATAGAGGGTGGAAGGTTTCATTGCATAACATGGTAATATATTGCAACAATAAATAGAGGGTGGAAGGTTTCATTGCATAACATGGTAATATATTGCAACAATAAATAGAGGATGGAAGGTTTCATTGCATAACATGGTAATATATTGCAACAATAAATAGATGGTGGAAGGTTTCATTGCATAACATGGTAATATATTGCAACAATAAATAGAGGGTGGAAGGTTTCATTGCATAACATGGTAATATATTGCAACAATAAATAGAGGGTGGAAGGTTTCATTGCATAACATGGAAATATATTGCAACAATAAATAGATGGTGGAAGGTTTCATTGCATAACATAGTAATATATTGCAACAATAAATAGATGGTGGAAGGTTTCATTGCATAACATAGTAATATATTGCAACAATAAATAGATGGTGGAAGGTTTCATTGCATAACATGGTAAAATATTAACAATTTTAGGATACATATAAAGGTTTGGCCACTTTGCAGACTCAAGCTATTCCCTTGAAATTCTTCAACTGTCCCTTTTTCCTTCTCTTTCCTTCTGGTTACTGTTTATCTTCTTTATTTCTTTTCTTTTCGTGTTAATGTCCTCCAGGACCAGTATGGCCTTCTTTCTTCCACTTCATTTACTCAAACTTATTCATTATAATTGAATTGTATTGAGCACATGCATATCATACGTAGACATGAACGTCACTCTTTTATCTTCCATTATTCGGAGTATACTGGTAATAATTCATTACACAAACTTTTTAAGGAACTTTCATTACCACCAGGTTATTCTTCCTTGCCATGCTACAATTGTCTACCATGACAAAGTTAAAATCATAGTGACAACAAAATAATAATCATAAAGTGGGTGGTGCACGAACACAATCTTTAAGGGTTATGGATGTTTTGGTATTGATTATTCCACCTTCTCTTTATTAGTAACTGGCAGGATAAAAATGACTTACTACATGACTCATATATATATATTTAATAAACAATTGCTGGCATGTAAATTATACTGTGACATAAATTCTATATTAATTTTGTATAATACATCAAATAACACTACTCGATCACTGTTGATGCTTTAGCATTTCAACTCAACCCCTGTTTCCATTTCACTCTGTAATGATTGGTTCGCCTCATGATCACACGTGGTTCGGGATTCAAGATTCTAGGTGGTTCAACATTGGCAATGCTAACTTATATACGGTACGCGGAAGTGAAGCCAACTGTACATAAAAACTTCACATTTCGAAGATTACAATATCCTCTGAAGCTGTCATATGGAATGACTATTAATAAGAGCCAAGGTCAAACCATGACATCTATAAGGCTTGATCTCTCTGAAAATCCAGTCTTCACACATGGGCAGCTCTATGTTGTACTTTGACGTGTTGGAAATGCAGAGAACATCTATGTATTGACTCCAAACCAGAAGACAAAAAAATTGTGTACACTGAAGTTTTGCAATGAAAGTTTGACCACAACACAAAAAAGTTTATGCTGTTTATGTTATATACAGGTTTTTTCAGTACATTCTTTACCCGCCGCACTACGACATCAGTTTAAAAATTGTTTTTTTAAGCTGATGTCGTAGTGCGGTTTAGAGTCAATATATTGATGTTCTCTGCATTTCCAACACGTAAAAGTGCAACATAGAGCTGCCCATGTGCGAAGGCTGGATTTTCAGAGATATCAAGGCCTATAGAAAGGCCTTAAGAAAATAAAGAAAACGCGGCGGGTAAACGATTGAGCAAAAAACCTTGTACAGTCGCGGTCAATAACAATAATCCACATATGGGTATCTCAAACAATTTATTGTCTAATGTTTTCAAGTTCACATATGATGTTATTGTTTTAAGTAGTGTGTAGCTGCTTGTATTAAATTAAAAGATAGTAGTTAACATATTTATTGGAAAGAGTATCATCTAAGGAACAGAGGGAAGCTGTCAAACTCTTGTGTGAGTTACCCCTATATGGATGATTATATATGGCCGTGACTGTATGTAAACCATGCTGAAAAAAAAAAATAAAAAAAATTATTGTTGTTACTCCTCCTTCTGGCACCGTACCTAACCACTTCAAGTTTGGTTGGACCAGCGAAGCGGGCCGGCTACAGCTAATTGGAAATAATATAAGGTAAGTCATTTTACGAGCCTGTGAAACTTATATCTCCATACTGTATTTATGACTTGGCAGATGTGACGAATTGACTTTTGCCTCTGACAGTACAAGTTCGTTCACTGCACTGATTCCACTGTTATAGTGTGGAAAGGACAATTATGAACGTTTCTGCTATTTGTTCGGGTTTGAGAAAGTGGTTTGGTTTATTATATTTCATATTCCCATTGGTATAGATTAAGGGACCCAGTTATGTAGTCAGAAAATTGGAGATAAATGAGTCCTTCAAATGTTGCCACCAAACAATATAATAATAATTAAAGGATGTTGTTTCGTGGCATAGGCAGGAAGATTGAAAAGCCACCAGATCTCATACACGATTACAGGGTCCCTTTATATATGAGTGCTATGTTGGTAGTAAATGTATGACGGAGAACAGCACCCTGGTGAAGGACACTAACTTGTGGTGGGTCTCTCTCCTGGAGGAAGTGGAAGGGTGTAACTCTTCTGTGTGTATGTATGTGTGTATATATGTATTTATGTATCTATGTGTATATATATAAATGTGTGTATGTTTATATATGTGTAGGCTGCAGGCTATCAGTAGCCCGTGACTCTTGCGAGGCCCCGAGATTATTGGGAGTCGCACTAGATGAGACAGTGGAGCTTCGTGGTGATGTTGGTCACTCACAGCATCTTGGAATATGCTTGGGCATCTTCTATGTTGTGAGACGATGTAGGGGGTATTTTCTTGACGTGTTGACGTAGCTAGGATAATTGACGAACAGCTGGACCCAATTCACCTCTGAAAAATCCTAGATGTTTTCTCGTGGATTCGAACCCGGGTACTTGACATTCGCAGTCCATCTCTTTATCCACTCTGCCACCGCCTCCCCCCGTTGTTTGCTTCCCATCTAGGCCTTGCCTGGCCTGATGGAGAGCGTGGATTCCTGCTTGGAGGCCGACTTGGCAATGTTGGAAGACGACGAGACTCCAGTTGCAGATCACTGGCCTGAGCTGCCCTCACGCAACCCTCCCCACCTCTCCTCGGTCACTCTGCAGCTCAGGTTGCAGCCGTCTACCTCATCAACCTCTATCAAGTGACCAGTTGATACCTCGTCCGATTCCTCGCAGGATTCCGATGGTGTGGACTGTTTGCCTCCAAATGCCAAGACGGCAAAGTTTGCTCCAGCTGTGCACGACGTACCTTCTCTGCCTCACCCTGGTGTTTTTTCCTTGTATACCCATTTCTTCCCCTCGTCTAACCTTCCTGCTTTTGCCCCGAGAGATACCTATGTCAAGCTCTCCTTCTCTAGGAACCCATCTACTGACACAAAGCTGTGTTGGTTGTCTGATGTCAACAGGGCTTTCCAATTGCAGCGTGAACTAGCTGAAGTCAAGATGGCTACAGTCACCTCCCGGTTTGTCTACATCTCTAGGAAGCGTCAGAACATCATTGATAGAGTCAAGGCTCGTGAATTTTTGTCTCTGCCTCTCATTCTTCAAGACTCACCCGAGAGGCCTCGTAACTTCCCCAGCTACATCCTCACCCGTTTTCCTCTTGATGTTGACCAGAAACTTGCCGAGGAATACCCCAGCTGAGCACACACCACTGACTAGTCGACCTGTACTCTAGCCTTTCCAGGGACAGTGTTGTGGCCTTCATTGACCTTCTAAGTGCCTTCGATGTTGCTAATAGAGACATCATTTTGGATCAACTGGTTGACTTTGGGATAAAGGGTAATCTACTATGGTAGATTCGGGGCTACCTCAGTAACAGGACCTCCCGTGTGTTTTTCAGTGCTGCTCTTAGTCCTTTGCACAGTTTTCATCTTGGTATGCCTCAAGGGGATGTTGTCAGCCCATTGTTATTTAGTATTTTGATGCATCGGCTGCTCACTTCTCTCTCTGATATTCTTGAAAATACAATTACGTGCAGATTTTGTCATTTTTGGCCTTATTGCGTCATCGTATCTTGACTGTCAAATTTTTATGGGTGCCATCCCATGTAGGTTTACGTCACAATGGAACAGTTGAGAGACTCGTGAAGGAGGCCTGCCGTCTGGCTCCTCGTGGTGCTGGACGTCCTCTCTACCTGACATGTTACCTTTCTAGAGTTTGCTCCGCCGCTCTCCTCCCTGTACGGCGACGCAGAGATGCAGAGAGGCCCTTCAGCATCTCCATCACCAACTACGAGTCTGTCTGCCGTCACAAATATTCCTACCGTCGTCGGGGCCTCATGATTCGGAGGCACAATGTAGTCTCTGCTCGTTTAAAGCTTGGCTACCGGCCACCATGGCAGGTTGCTGGGATGCAGGGTGAGCCTCCCTTCACTGAGTGTCGCTTGTGTCTGACACTTGCTGCCTCGGGGCCTGCCACTTGATGTGGTTTGTCGACACCTGCTGAACCATCAGGTTCTGGAGGAACTTCTAGTATGCCACCTTCGTATGTGAGACCTCTGTACCATGACCCATAATACCATTACCACACACACACACACACACACACACACACACACACAACACATGACCTACTGTTATCTCCATGGTAGGTTAATATGGTACCCATGTGAGACCTCTGTACCATGACCCATAATACCATTACCACACACACACACACACACACACACACAACACATGACCTACTATTATCTCCATGGTAGGTTAATATGGTACCCATGTGATACCTCTGTACCATGACCCATAAACCCCCCCTACTTATGCCTATTCCTGCACCCCTCTAAACACACACAACCCACCCCCAAGCCTGTCCCCATATTCCCGCACCCCACTAAACCCCCCCGCAACCCCCTAAACCCCCCCGCACACACTCATGTCTGTATTTACTACACTGAAAATAATATTACTACACCAACACCAATCACATGATTGGAAACTACAAAGAGTTGATCAATTCCACAACGAAAGAATGTCAGCCGTGTAAATGACTTCTGGGTGAATTGTTTAATGAATTTGGTGAGTAAACTATACAGTGATTATTATTATCTAACTGTTGGATAGATTTTGTGAATGTGGATACTCACCTCTTGGTTAATAATGAAGCCTTACAAATGTGGTTGGTTGGGAAGCTAACAAACGAGTACCACTGTGAAATCAACCCTAAAATAATGAAGCCTTACAAGTGTGGTTGGTTGGGAAGCTAACAAACAATTACCACTGTGAAATCAACCCTAAAATAATGAAGCCTTACATGTGTGGTTGGTTAAGAAGGTAACAAACGAATACCACTGTGGAATGGACCCAGTGTTATTGTTATTGTTATATTACAGACATCATGTGTATGTACAATGATAGGGTGTGTGTGTGTGTATACATTGATAGGGTGTGTGTGTGTGTGTGTGTACAGAGGTTATTATTATATTACAGACATCATGTGTGGACGGAGTGTAATACTGATGATGATGATGATGATGGTGATGGTGGTGATGGTGTTGGCTCTCACACCACCTGTTGATGCTGGAATACGTACTGGTAAGTTGGGTTATTATTATTTGTGTGTGTGTGTGTGTGTGTACAAAAAAGAGAGAGGAGGGAATAAGTGTGTGTGTGTGTGTGTGTGTAATAACCAAACAATGTACTGTACAATTAGACAAATACCATTGAGACAATGTTGATTAAAATTACCCAAAAATATTAAAATTACCAATATTAAAAATACCCAATATTAAAATTACCCAATATTAGAATTACCCAGTATAAAAATTACCCAATATTAAAATTACCCAATATTAAAAATACCCAATATTAAAATTATCCAATATTAAAATTACCCAATATTAGAATTACCCAGTATAAAAATTACCCAATATTAAAATTACCCAATATTAAAATTACCCACAAATATTGTTGCCTAAGTTAATAGGTTACAACATACAGTGTTGGTGTTAAATCTGGAGCCACTAATTCCTCCAAACTATTCCAAGCAACAGATAACTATTACTTCTGTTGATATGGTCCTGATGTTTCCTGGCATACTTTGGAGGAATTAAGGTGCTCTAATGTATAAGAGACAGGAAAGGACAGAGTATGAAGGAAGAGAAGGAAAAGAGAAGAAAATATGGTGTATGGAGGAGTTGAAGTAAAGAGAATAAGAAGGAAACGATGGTAAAGTATGAAGGAAGAGAAGGAAAGGAGAGGAAAAGATGGTGTATGGAGGAGTTGAAGTAAAGAGAATAAGAGGGAAACGATGGTAAAGTATGAAGAAGGAGAAGGAGGTGGAAGGGAGACAAGAGAAGAAATAGATAGAGGGGTAATGAGATGAGAAAGTACAAGGGTAGAGAATGGAGGAGAAAAAGAAGGAGGAACGGAGAGAAGAATGGAGAGAAGGAGTAAAGGAAGAAAGGAAGGAAGGAGTAAAGGAAGGAAGGAAGGAAGGTGGAAAGAATAGAAGAATAGAGAGAAGGAGATGGGGAAGGAAGGAAGGAGGGAGGAATGAATAGAAGAATAGAGAGAAGGAGAATAGGATAGAAGGAAATAAGGAATGAGAAGAATGGAGAGAAGGAATAAAGAAAGGAAGGAGGGAATGAGAGAGGAATGGAGAGAAGGAATAAAGAAAGGAAGGAGGGAATGAGAGAGGAATGGAGAGAAGGAATAAAGAAAGGAAGGAGGGAATGCGAGAGGAATGGAGAGAAGGAATAAAGAAAGGAAGGAGGGAATGAGAGAAGAATGGAGAGAAGGAATAAAGGAAGGAAGGAAGGAATGAGAGAAGAATGGAGAGAAGGAATAAAGGAAGGAAGGAAGGAATGAGAGAAAAATGGAGAGAAGGAATAAAGGAAGGAAGAAGGGAAGGAGAGAAAAATGGAGAGAAGGAATAAAGGAAGGAAGAAGGGAAGGAGAGAAGAATGGAGGAAAGGAGAGAGAGAAGAATGGAGAGACGGAGCAGAAATGTTGATATAAATAATAATCCACTATTACCCTTGAGAGAGAGAGAGAGAGAGAGAGAGAGAGAGAGAGAGAGAGAGAGAGAGAGAACCCAGTCATCACTAACAACTTTGCTCTCTCACCAGAATGTCCCGCCTACAACCAGTCATCCATGGTGCCTCAACAACCATTAGAGATGAACAAAATCGGTGAACATGTCCTGGAGGCTCGCTTTCAGGTATTGTCTCCACCTGATAATAATACCAGGTGGGGGACAAGTCTACACATCATGAATCAAGACAATAAACAAACTCTGGCAACACTCGACATTGATCACATTACCGGACCACATAACCAAGTCAACATCAAGTGTTCCTGTACTAGTGAAGATGATCATTCCAGTGTCAAAACCATCACAGCACCAGACGTCATCACCAAGCTGGCACCTCAAGACTTTCTCCAGCTTAGGGTTGGGTGTCATCACGTGTACTACAACACCTGGAGTAAGATAACCTACCCATTGTCATTCACCCACTACAAGTGGAAAACACAACCTTCTTATCTCAAGAAGAAGGTCAGTTGTTCTCTTTATTAGCAATGCATACAGATAAAATCATGACAATTATTACCATAACCTGACCTAACCTAACCTAGCCTATAGTAACTTAACCTAACAAAACCTTAATTAACCTAACTTAACTAACCAAACCTTACCTAACCAAACCTGATCTAACCTGCAGTAACCTAACCAACAGTAACTTAACCTAACTAAACCTAACTTAACCTACAGTAACCTAAGCTAACCTAACTATTACCAGATGAATATAATAATGATGTAAATAATGATTTGTATTATTATTATTTCAGGGAGGAGAGTGTTGGGTGGAGTTGTCAACTAACAATGATGACGAGGAGGAGGAGGAGAACCAGAAGTTGATGGACCACAAGTGTCCCTACAACCTACCAGAGTTCCCACAACTTCAACTGACAGTCAAGTGTCCAGATAATGATGAACAATGTGCAACCATCAACTTTTGCAACACCGGTTAGTCTAATTCATCAACTTATGTTTATATTCTTTAATTAAATTATATACTATATTAGTATTATATTAGATATCAGACAAGGATTTTTATAGCATTAATAATGAATGAAAAGTTATTTACAACCATCAATTAAATATCAATATAAGAGAATTAAGCATGTAACACCAAGGTAAGGGTATTATACACTTGTGGTACATTGGAGTGCCTTCATTCCTTCAAAGAATGTCAAGAAACAGGAACACCAGGCAAACCAATACACTAATGTCCTGTTGCTTGGAATAATTAGGAGGAATCAGTTGCTCCAGTATTACCTCCATAAACCTAACCCAGGAAACAAATCATCTCAGTGATTCTAATACTCACAACATTCTCACCTTATCTAATGGTAACCTTAAAGTTAATGATACCTATAAACAATTTCCAGTAACAGGCTACCATTACACTCACTGGTACCATAACACTCTCACTGGTACCATAACACTCTCACTGGTACCATAACACTCTCACTGGTACCATAACACTCTCACTGGTACCATAACACCCTCACTGGTACCATAACACTCTCACTGGTACCATTACACTCACTGGTACCATAACACTCTCACTGGTACCATAACACTCTCACTGGTACCATTACACTCACTGGTACCATAACACCCTCACTGGTACCATAACACTCTCACTGGTACCATAACACCCTCACTGGTACCATAACACTCTCACTGGTACCATTACACTCTCACTGGTACCATAACACTCTCACTGGTACCATAACACTCTCACTGGTACCATAACACTCTCACTGGTACCATAACACCCTCACTGGTACCATAACACCCTCACTGGTACCATAACACTCTCACTGGTACCATAACACTCTCACTGGTACCATTACACTCTCACTGGTACCATAACACCCTCACTGGTACCATAACACCCTCACTGGTACCATTACACTCTCACTGGTACCATAACACCCTCACTGGTACCATTACACTCTCACTGGTACCATAACACTCTCACTAGTACCATAACACTCTCACTGGTACCATAACACCCTCACTGGTACCATAACACCCTCACTGGTACCATTACACTCTCACTGGTACCATAACACTCTCACTGGTACCATAACACTCTCACTGGTACCATAACACCCTCACTGGTACCATAACACCCTCACTGGTACCATAACACCCTCACTGGTACCATAACACCCTCACTGGTACCATAACACTCTCACTGGTACCATAACACTCTCACTGGTACCATAACACTCTCACTGGTACCCATAACACCCTCACTGGTACCATTACACTCTCACTGGTACCATAACACTCTCACTAGTACCATAACACTCTCACTGGTACCATAACACCCTCACTGGTACCATAACACCCTCACTGGTACCATTACACTCTCACTGGTACCATAACACTCTCACTGGTACCATAACACTCTCACTGGTACCATAACACCCTCACTGGTACCATAACACCCTCACTGGTACCATAACACCCTCACTGGTACCATAACACCCTCACTGGTACCATAACACCCTCACTGGTACCATAACACTCTCACTGGTACCATAACACCCTCACTGGTACCATAACACTCTCACTGGTACCATAACACCCTCACTGGTACCATAACACCCTCACTGGTACCATAACACTCTCACTGGTACCATAACACCCTCACTGGTACCATAACACCCTCACTGGTACCATAACACTCTCACTGGTACCATAACACCCTCACTGGTACCATAACACTCTCACTGGTACCATAACACTCTCACTGGTACCATAACACTCTCACTGGTACCATAACACCCTCACTGGTAACATAACACCTTCACTGGTACCATAATATCCTCACTGGTACCATAATACTCTCACTGGTACCATAACACTCTCACTGGTACCATAACACCCTCACTGGTACCATAACACCCTCACTGGTACCATAACACCCACACTGGTACCATAACACTCTCACTGGTACCATAACACTCTCACTGGTACCATAACACCCTCACTGGTACCATAACATCCTCACTGGTACCATAACACTCTCACTGGTACCATAACACTCTCACTGGTACCATAACACCCTCACTGGTACCATAACACTCTCACTGGTACCATAACACTCTCACTGGTACCATAACACCCTCACTGGTACCATAACGTAAAGTACAATGTAAATGGTAAAGTACAATGAATACTGATTAAAACTATTTTAACTTGTGTTGACAAATGGCTGTGAGCATTGGAGTGAGTGGTAGCCTAATATGGTTTTCGGACCAAAGAGGCCTTATTTATTTCATCTTAATAAGTTTTATCATGATTGCAATATTTATGTGATGTTCTATAACGTACATTGAATCATATTTTCAATGCAGAGGGATAATACCAGGCCTGTATAAGAAGAAAATCCGTAAAATGTCGGGAAATGCAAAGATTTGCAGCTGGCATTAATGTCGGTAGAGTTAACCTAACCTTCAAGATATATTAATCATATTTCATCGAATATTATTTATACGGGCCTGGTATTATCCCTCTGCATTTAAATATGATTCAATGTACATTATATAACATCACATAAATATTGCATTAATGATAAAACTTATTAAGATGAAATAAATAAGGCCTCTTTGGTCCGAAAACATATTAGGCTACCACTCACTCCGACGCTCACCGCCATTTGTCAACACAAGTTAAAATAGTTTTTATCAGTTTTCATTGTACTTTACTGAGATCACACACACCATACTTTATACAACAAAATATACTCAAAATTATATTTTATATCTTTGGTGTAAGTTAATGATATACCTCGCGATATATCCTGTATATATATGTATATAATATAATATACTGTATATATATATATATATATATATATATATATATATATATATATATATATATATATATATATATATATATATATATATATATATATATATATATATATATATATATTATATTATATTATATTATTATATTTATATTTATATAATTATTTATATATATATATCAGCTACACCATATAAAAATAAATAAAGGTAATGTGTATGTATATTTGTTGTCAATCAGAGAGTGAACCAACAGTGAAGACCCCAACACACTGTAACGTGATGACTATACCACACCTAAAGGGCTACAGTGAACCACTACACCACA
>JAWQEG010001949.1:0-2500 GCA_033782935.1 Petrolisthes cinctipes
GAGAGGCCTGTGGATATACACATTGTAGGTGATTCCCAGGCACGAGGGCTGGAACCCCTAATGGCAGATCGCCTTCACTCTTCTGTGAAGGTGAATTGTTTGCCAGGTTGTGGCAATGCTGACCTCCGAAAGGAAGCTGAGAGGATCCAAACGTCCAGATCTGCTGTCATTGCACTCATGGTGAGTGGTAATGACATCTACCTGAGAAATGGTAGAGTAGGCATGACCGAAGGAGTCCTCTCGGATGTGCTCGGTGCAGTAGACGACTGTGGGTCAAAAACCCGCAGAAGGGGTAGTTGTTGGCATGCTCCCAAGGAGAGGCCCTTTAGGGACTGCTCTGTCAAAGAACATTGCAGTAAATCAGCGCCTGGCTGATTTGTGTACTGCCGAGGGGGTGTTCTTGTGGACCCCTACACCTCACTCTTTGGTAGAGACGACCTCTACCAGAGGGATGGCACACATCTCTCACTAAAGGGGAAAGAAGTGCTTTCCAAATTAATGGAAGACGCCGTCCGACGATGTCTCAGGAGCACTCGACCGAGCGTGGAGGAGAGCCCTCGTCGCTATGCTAGAGTGACCCCAGAGAAGGACATTCGCTGAGATCCTGAAGAAGGATATCCCCAGCACTACCAAGACAATGACCAATCCGGGAAACGGAAGAGTATAGGGAGCCCTGCAGTTGGGGGTTCCCTGAAGGTTCTATTGTTCAACGCCAGGTCATCCGAAACAAGTTTTTGGAACTGCGGGCCCTCGTTGCGACAGAGGAACCCGAGATGGTGGCCATAACGGAGTCATGGTTGAGAACCTCAGACAGAGATCTTGAAGGGGAATTCGTGATTCCAGGCTACCAACTCTTCCACAAAGATAGAGAGGACAGAGGGGGTGGTGGTGTGCTGTTGTATGTAAAGAACTCCATCAAATCGATGACCTGCAACATCACATCGAACCACGAGCTCCTTGGAGTTGACCTAGAAATAGGCACTGCAAAATACAGAACCCCTGCTGCTTTATAGACCCCCTGGACAACTCAATGAGATGGACAGGGACCCTATACCAGTTGCTGGGTGAACTAGTGGACGGCAGGGTGTGCATCCTTATGGGGGACTTCAACACACATGTTGACTGGGAAACCAGAGAGCCCTCTGCCGAGAACACACCACTCTTGGAGTTTGTAAATGATGAATTCCTCACTCAATGGGTAAGGGAGCCAACAAGAGGTGCTAACATACTCGACTTGGTCCTCACCTCAGAGGATGACATCATTCAAGACCTCTCTGTAAACGAAGAAATAGGTGGAAGCGACCACAAGCTTATAAGATTTTCAGTTAAAGTCCCTAATATGGAGTCCGTGACCCCGGTGCATAGAAAATTAGACATGGGGAGAGCGAACTTTGCAGGTCTTCGTGAAAGCGTTGCTGAAATGGAACTAGAGGAGGGAGAGAGTGCTGATGATCTGTGGAGGTCATTCTTGTCTTCCTTCATGGAACTTCAGTCGCGCTTTATTCCTCTGAAGGGACAGGTCAGAAGTTCATTCAACCGAAGTGGTTTAATCGGAAATCCGTAACCTACTAAGGGAGAGGAGAACTGCGTATCGTCGAGCGAAGACATCTGGGGACTTTGACGGTCATAGAAGACTGAATCGAAACGTGAAGTCCAAAATAAGGGCGGCTAAGCGTGCTGAGGAGCTCCGTGTGGCTAGACTCTGCAAAGAGAACCCCAAGGAGTTTTTCAGTTATGTGAATGGCCGTAAACCAATCCGATGCAGGATCGGTCCCTTGGTGAATGAGGATGGAGCATTGATGCACTCTGATGCAGAAAATGCTAACCTCTTAAATGAGTACTTCTCTTCAGTGTTCTCTGAGGAGAGTGGTCCCATTCCCGAACCTTTGAACTCCTTCAGTGAGAAGTTGGAGTCAATGGTCTTCACCCAAGAAGAAATTGAGAGAAAAATAATTGAATTAAAAGCAAACAAGTCCCCCGGTCTGGATGGGTTCTTACCTAGAGTGTTGAAAGAAGTGCATGGTGAAGTATCACTGCACCTGTGCATGGTCTTCAACATGGTAATCCAGACTGGATGCGTTCCTAGAGACTGGCGTGAGGCAGAGGTGACTCCTATCTTCAAGAAGGGAGATGCTAGCCAACCGTCAAACTACAGACCCATCAGTTTAACCTCGATAGTCTGTAAACTCATGGAGAGCATCATGGTGGACAAAATAGCAGCACACTTAGAATCAAATTTGCTACTGAGGGGTTCCCAGCATGGGTTCCGGCAGCACCGGTCATGCCTCACAAATCTGGTGGAATTCTTCCATTTTGTTTTCAGTGAGCATGATCGGGATAAAGCGGTCGATGTTGTCTACTTAGACTTCCAGAAAGCCTTTGATAAGGTACCCCACCGCCGCCTCCTTCGGAAAGTGCGTGCACTGGGCATAGACGGAAATGTGGCAAATTGGATAGAGAACTGGCTAAGTGACAGACGGCAGCGGGTGGTAGTGAATGG
>JAWQEG010001950.1:0-330560 GCA_033782935.1 Petrolisthes cinctipes
AGTAGTCCAGTTGGGTGGAAATTCAATATTAAATTGGGATAATTAATTTTTTGATCACCCGACAAAATAACCTGACCTGACATAACCTAACCTAGACTGTGGCTACCTTTGGGACCTAACCTAACGTCCTTCAGGATCAAACCTAATGTCCTTTGGGACCTAACCTAGTGTCCTTCGGGACCTTTAAAAATAAATTAGATTCTGTGGATAGTAGCTAAAAGTATCCCGATTGGGTGGATCAGGCGTAATATACACAGCTGCATATAGGCCGTTTCGTTATTTTACCAAGGAGATCTGGTAATACTGTCCGCAAAAACCTCAGTTCATCCCTCAGCTACAGAAATAAGTTGTATCTTAAAACTGAAATATCTAACAAAGAACACATTACCACAAGATAGTTCCATTGAGTATTGATAAATGTAACCAAACCCTACATAACCCAACCTAACCTAACCTGTAGCTTGCCGGCACAGATAATCGCAATATTAGCCATTTTTTTTATTACAAGGGCAACAATGCATATTTGGTCTTCCCAGTTTGCCCTGGTTAGGTCTCAGTTAGTTTGCCCCGGTCAAGATTAGGTTTGGTTGGGTCATATAAATATTAACCATCTAATGCATTTACATCTGTTTTACCCCACAATCCAGCCTCTTGAGGGGGGGGGGGGATCAAAATATATCGTTGCCTTTATATTTCAACATATAAAAACTGGGATGCTAATCCCAACTAGGTTGGAAAAAATTGTCTCCCATTTCTATGACAAATTAAAATTTTACCAAAACCAGATTCAATAATTTGATATAAATCATTAACAGAACTAAAATTATGCGTCAAATCTAATTATATTGCAAAAGCAAGATTTAGTCTTAATAAATTATAAATATATCGACAAAACTCCAATATGGCCTTAATAAGCTTTTAACAGTTAAATCACTGTGAATTATACTCAAGTTTGAATATAGGCCAATTTAATTATAACAAAATGTTATTTACCACAGTAGAAATGGACAGCAGATAGTTAGTAGGTTGCCAGCAATCAGCACGATTAAATAATATATATATTTTATGACAACACTCAGTTCTATTTGAGTTAAGTGTTACGCGGGTAATGACAGCAGTACTGCCAGGTATGATTGGCGAGTCATTGCCCAAATTTCTGTAGCTTCGACGTCAGAATTTTCCTTTTCCCTCTAAAATTATTACCCATTTATTCTTGAAGATGGTCATATATTAACGATCTTCTTGATATTTCGTTTACTAGAAATTTCTCTGCTTACTCTTGAGCATTCTTAATAGGTTTTCCCTGTGTGTACTTAAATTATCATATGTTATACCAGCAAAAGGTTTACTGTCTGCCAGTGTCTGGCACCACTGAGTGACAGTGACGTCACTCTTGTTTATATGTTTTTTTATTTCAAGGCGGGAATTTCAGTTTGTATATACCTCAAATTAAATCTCATAATGTCGTGGATATATGGATGTGTAGCGGCCACATAATTATGTGGCCACTCTATTTACCAAACATATATGGCTACTCCTGTAGCACCAGGTACACCACTTCTATATCCCTGGTCTATTCTTAGCCAGACAGGTACACTAATCCCCGATCCAGACAGACCTAAGCCGCCCTTGGGACCACGCCTTTCTTCAGCCAGGCCCCCTCAAGCCCCCTGGGGACAACAGCTGCTGCCTCCACTCCCTGGTTCGGACCATATATAAGGGCCTACGCTTGCTGGGTTAAGCACTCACTCCAGCTCGAGCACTGGAAAAGGAAGGTTCCTGCCCACCGTCGCACTGTCTGCCGCCACATCACCTAGCTGCTCCAAGTCTTCCCGTATTCCCGTTCTGATCACACTGCCCATCTCTTACCTCCAGCCAACTCTCCTGCAGCGACTACTGCTGCCCTACGGCACGGCACGGCACGGCACGCCAGCATACTACCCTATTCTGTGTGACCTTTCTGCACTACCAATAAACTGTATTGTGTATCCTAGAGTCTGTTCACCCCGGGTAATGACGCAAGGTTCCCCTTGACATTATAATTGGTGACCCCGTTACAGCTCTATTACACTAAACGCAGTGGCCGGTATACCTGCTGGTTGCTCCCCCTCTTGTGTCCTCGCTTGGGTAGGCGAGCGTTGTTGTGCTAGTGACAATTACTTATTTACGCCCATACAGTACTTCCTTTTCATCGTATTCAGTAGTTTTGGTGTTATTATTATTGCCAAGGAAGAGTAAGAAGGCTCTCGTGAGATCGGAGAAGGGCAGGAAAGGAATAAAAAAGAGGTTTGAGAGCGGTACTGTTCTGGCGGCGTCAGCTGCCTGCACCAAAACACCGACCACACCGCCTACTGCTACACCCACATCTGCTGCCACCATGTCGAGTCATGGACTACGAGGTCTTGTCCAAGTCATGTCAGGCATGTGCTGGAATGAACACAAAGTTGGGAAAAATGACTACCGTACCCAGGAGAAGTTTAACCAATGGCAAGGGATACATATTAGTGAGTGCAGTCTAAACTATGAAGGCTCATCTGGTGCCATGGAAGAAACGGCAGCAAAGCAGATATGGCAAAGAAGCACTGCAAAAAATCCATTGGTGATGGAGATTGCCCAGTAGGGGAATAAAAGGGCGGAGTTGGTGTTTTTACCAAAGGGCCATTGCTGCTGTTGAGAAGAAAGAAGAGGAAAAGCATAAGATACAGCAAGAACTGGGAGGTGCATCTGATGGAACGGTGACGTTTTACGGTGAAAAAAAAAGGAAGAAAGCAACAAAGGGAATATATATGCCATCCCATTTATCTATGAAAGTTAATTTCAGAATTGGAAGTGAAGAGAAGAAAGTAAAAGAAATTTACCAAAGGCTGTCAGATGAAGACCTCCTAAGAAGATGCCTCCATGGGAAAACACAGAACCCGAACGAGAGCCTCCATAACCACATCTGGAAGTTTTGTCCTAAGGTTAGAAACCTTAGAAAATCAACACGAGTTTGCTATTGCCCAGGTTGCTATTTGCTACAACAACGGTTATAAGACTGGGTTCTTAGCAGAAGAATTGGGTATAGAAAATGACGGAATGTTGAAAAATGCTGCAGAGCATAGACAAAGAAAGAGAAAAACTCCGGGCTTCACAACCAAGAAAAAAGAGAAAACTAATAGCTGATCCCCATTACAGTGCAGGAGCATTCTAACTGGTGTATTGCCATTGGGCTAAACTCCATTACTGAAGGTTGGTAAAACAAAAACCCAACCTGATGACGGATTGGTATTGAGAATGCCCCAGGGGTGAGGTTTCAAAATACCGGTAAAGGCCTTAAAAGTAACTATTTTACAAGAGTTCCTAATCACTTATTTTTCATATTTATTACTATTATTTATTACAATTACAATGCAGATCCTACCAGTGAAACATCTGCTAATACAAAGGGGTGAAAACATAAGGTAAACTTTGACGTTCATTTTCCGAAACTTCGTTTTTGCTAAAAATAATTCTCTTCATATTGACAGCCTACTGCTCTGGCAATTCTTCCTTGATTAGTATTATTTTTTTATATTTGAAAGCTGACATTTTTCTCCAACTTTGCTACAATTCTTACTTCTGTAGATTGAATATCTGATTTTATACCAGGCTGTATGTCTACTGGCAAGCAAGAGTAGGTAGTGCAGATGAATAGTGCAATAATTCAAAATAGAACTATTGTACTTTTACAAATGAAAATAGTACCAATTTGCAGTCATAATAAGTACACTTTCCAGAAGAAATCTCAAAAACAAATTCCTAAAAAAAAAAGAAAAATAGTACTGAGTACATAAGGAGTTATAGGAAAATTAAAATGTGCGCATTTCCGTTATGATTTATTATTCCTATAATTTTCAATAGAAATGAATGAAACTTGCTTAGCATAAATGCCAACATATAACCATAAGTTCGGTACCGCGGCGTCATGCGGCGACCGAGGTACGTAATGCGGCGATCGTGCCTCCTACTGCGTTCCTTCAGCAGCTTGCAGATGGCGATGTCAGTGTCCAGGTTGTCTTAGTCAACTAATATCGATAGCCTTAGTATTTGTAGGGTTTGCTGGTGGTTGTATGGGACTGTGGGGACATTGCTGTATGCACACTGTATGTTAATGCCACGGTAGCTGAAGGAAAAGAGTGGTGAGGTGCGTGGGTACACTACCTTTTATATAGCACTTAATGGTCTATTGTGGCTGCATCGGGGACCATCGTGACGGAGTCGGTGACCTGCATGATGGGGTTACTGTCAAGCGCTGCCAGTATTGCATCAATCGACGGTCTGCATCCTTTATGCGGCGCCCGTCGGGAGCATAGTCACAGTCCATATGGCGCGTTGCTGTGCCTGACGGCGTAAGGCGGAGACCATTAGTGTTTTGGCCGTCGCCGATTGATCCCGTCCAGTCGCCGTTAGACACCAACTGGATGGCGACGGCAATGATACTGCCCCCACTGCTGCATTATTCCGGTTGGTTCAGGGACTCCATAGTGTGACAGCCCATTAATAATGTTTCAAAATTCAAGCAAACCAGAGCAGCAGCCTTATTCCAACACCACCCTCCACCTCCACCTCTGACGTCAAGTACAGTGTAATCAGAACCAGTATCACACGTGTTTCCTGAGGTTTTTTTTTACTTTGATGAGTGGTTGTACCGTATCCATTACCACAGTATTTCTATTGATGATGGGATATTGAGTTAACTGATGACACCGTAAACAAACATTCACTCCTGTTTGCTCTTTTTGTTATTGCGGCGGCAGCAGCAGGCGAGAAAACAACATCGTAGGATCCTGTAGGTCAAGTAACATACCAGCAATATGACCACCAACACCGTCATCCAAACGTCCACGTTATACAGCTGGTACCTGTAACAGTGAGTGGGTTATAGGTTAGGTTGGGTTTGGTTGAGTTATGTTGGGTTAGGTTGGACGAACGAATCACTAGTTCATTATTCAGTCACATGTTAGTTGGTTAGATTAGGTTAAAAGAACAAATCACTAGTCCTTTATTCACCCATACGTCCACATTTACATCTGGTATGTACAGCCATTGCTGAAAGTCCATGAGCATGGGGTGGTGGAAAGTCACAGCCGATACTGGGCAGAGTTGGAACAAGATAAGTTTCCCCCCCTCTCTGACGGTGGTAGCTCGCAGGTCAACGAAATGTTAGTAATGTTGATTTAGCACTTTTTTTTAGAATTACAAGAAATAGTTGTACTCCCTGCTCAGGGACTTTCAGCCATGGCTGTACCTGTGGCAGTGAGAGGGGATGAATCAGAGGTCTTGTAATAAGGATCCTGTGATCGTATATGAAAATTGGAGGCTTAAGATTCCCCCTGACAATGCCACGAAACAAGCTCCTTCCATATAGGTGGTGTTTCGTGGCAATATTTGAAGAACTCGGTTATCTCCAATTTTTTTTTTACTACATCACAGGGTCCCTTAAGGAGACTATGCAAGAATATTCACAATGGTGTTGATGATGGTGTGTCAACATTACGACGACTCCATAGACACATTTTAAAGTACTTTTAATAGTGGTTTGGCACCCCTTCTGCCCCAACCACTCCCTTTCAATTTTTTAACTCATTCCTTTCCTTGTATTTACTTCGTCCTTGCTGTCCCTCCTTTCCTTTTATTTCCTTCGTCCTTGCTGTCCAACATCTCTAATACCTTCTCCTTCATTCTTCATACCATACAGTTGCCTCTACTAGTAACGAGCACATTGTCTGGTGGGTGTGATGAAATGTGGCACCACTGTGTTTGTTTACCTGAAGTAGCATAGTAGATACTTAAGCAGGGGTGAGTTCTGTCCATTGATTTACTATTACAACGAGTAAACAAGTACAGTGGCGCCACATTTCACCAAACTTACTAGACACTGTGCTATATAGTTACTAATGGAGGAAACCATGGAGGTAGTATAGAATGGTACCTACAGGAACTTCCAGAACATGGGCGGTCTTTTTTAATCAATCTCTTCTGATTCACCAACCTAACCTAACTAAATCTACCCAAACCAAATCTAACCCAAAAACCTGCATCATGACTAGCCGAACTTAACCTAATCTATTCTAACCAAACCTAACATATCCTATTCTAACATAACCTACCCGAATCTGACGGCTACCTCACGCCTAACCTAACCTAACTAACCTACCCTAATATGATGGCTGCTTCACGCCTAACCTCACCAAACCAAATCTAACCAAACCTAACCTAATTTAATGAGTGCCTCACGCCTAACCTAACCTAACCGAATCAAATCTAACTCATGACTCACCAGGGCATATGAACAGCAGGACAGCGGAGGTGAACTGCCCCACGGTGTCTAATGACGTATTCGATCCAGTAGGTGACCCACTCCCCCGGTGGCATTGGCTGGTCCTGCATCACCACCGACCGTCGCTCTACCTCCTCACGCATCCTGGGTGTTTGTTAGGTGAGATTAGGTTGGTTAAGGTGAGGTTAGGTTAGGTAAATTAATGGTAAAAAATGGTTAACTTGGGTTTTGCTGAAGTGAGGTTAGATTAGATTGAGGTGAAATTAGGTTGGATTAAAGAAATTGATGTCAGGTTAGGTAAGGTTAGGTTAATTAATAGAAAAACAATTAGGGTACATGAAAGTAATTTAGGGTAGGTTAGGTTAGGTTAGGTTAGGTTGGGGTGAGATTAGGTGAGGTTAGTTTAATTAATGGTAAAAAAGGTTGCATTAAAATACTTATGCTAGGTTGAAGTGAGGTTAGGTTACGGGTAAGGCAACAGGTTAGGTTTGGTTAAGTAAGGTTAGTTTTGGTGGTATTAGTTAGCTTAGGTTTGGTTAGGTGAAGTTGGGAGTTAAGTTAGGTTAGGTAATGGTAAAAAATTATTAACTTTAGTTTTGTTGAGATGAGGCTAGGTTAGGCAATAGGAAAAGGTTATATTATCATAATAGTTAGGTTAGTTAGGTTAGGGGTAAGGCAACAGGTTAGGTGAAGTGAAGTTAGTTTAGGTGAGGTGAGGTTTTGGGAAAGAAAGTTAGATTACCATAAATTTGGTTAGATACCAAAACTGCATTACCCCATTAGGCTATATTCGAGTTGGCCGGTATAGAAGTGACATGTCTTGTGTTATTAATTGTTTGAGATATAAATAAACTAACTTGGTATCATTGATGATTTAGTTTCTCATTATAATATATACAGTAGTACAAAAATTCGAAATAAATATAGCGTATCATATACGTTAACACGAGTTCGCCCGTTATGGCAACAGATAAATAATGCCTTGTAAATCATGACATTCTCTCTCTCTGAAAAACTAACTTGTTATCGTTGATGATCTCTATTATGGTGTTTCGCAAGAGGTCGTAGCTAAGGTCCTCCCAGTTGATTTGTCGACCCCATCCCTCGCTCTCTGCCCGGCCAACATTATAACCCTGGTCAGCGAAGAGGGGAAATCCTATGATGGGCACACCGTGATAAGTGGCTTCCTGCAGACTTAGTAGGCCACCGTGGGTCATGAAGAGGTGAAGCTGGGGGTGACCTGTATTGAGAGTTAAATGAAAATGTTGACTACCTAACTCTTACACACACTGTCTGTCTGTCTCTCTCTACACACACACTAAATGATCTATCTCTCTCTCTCTCCACACACACACACTAAATGATGTCAACCACACACACACACATTTTATTTTGAACTGTCTATCTCAAATAAACAAACACACACACACTCTTTCTCTATAACTGTCTATCTCCACACTCACACACACTTTCTCTTTAACTGATCTATCTCTCCACACACACATACATACACACCTAGAATATCTTGTTGAGGTAGCCACTTCTCTAGCCGGACGTTGGGTGGGAGGGTGACTTCATTTACACTGTCCTCATCCCACTTCCACAACACTCGCTGCTCCAGGGAACCAAACACCTTTGCCAACACTGTACGGTACCTGCAGAGAGAAGGGATGGGAGGAAACATAAAATAACATATGTATAAAACACACACCCAGCACCTCCACAACTACTGTACGGTACAGTACCTGGAGAGAGAGAGAGAGAGAGAGAGAGAGAATAACGTAGATACAAGGACTAATATAATTATGAAATACACTATCTTCAAGAAAGAGACAGAGGGAGAGAGAGATACCAACCCAGTATATAGGTCATTGTTTATATTGTGATTCTCTCTCTCCCTCTCTCTCTCCAGGCAATATTTGTACCTTACCAAAATAAGGACCCAAACGCTACATTACTAACATAAACAGACGGTGATATTGTGTAGGTAAATCTAAACCAACTAATACCACCAAACACTATCAGGCAACAGCAGGCCGCCATTATTTTTGTTCATCTGGCCCTGCCAGCTGTTTCCTGGCATAATTTGAGGGAATCAAGACACTCCAATGTACCAAAAGAATAACTGATTTGGTTCTCTCAAGGTCATATAATATACATATTATTTTCCGATATGAATTTATGAGGCGATATGGATACTACTGATTCCTCCAAAGTGTGTCACATAATAGAATATCCCCTATTAGTAACTTTGAGGTGATATATTTTCCTAGGATAGTTTTGGCGGAATCAGTAGCCCTCCAAATTACCCAAGCGAGGTTCTTTCCATTAAAGGGGGGTTATATACTTTTGGTACATTGGAGAGCCTTGATTCCTCCAAAGTACTGTACAGTCATGGCCAGTGGTCCTGCAACACCTTCAAATGAAACTGATTCGAAAAATGATGCGAAACTATAATTATATAACTGTATTGGTTTATAAAATTCACTCCCATGGTTTACTTTGATTCACCTGTTGCAGGAATTTTGACTGTGACTACATCTGGAAACAGGACCATATGAACAAAAATAATGGTGGTTTGTTGCTTGGAATAGTTTGTTCAAGATTTACCAACATCACTATTGGTACTACTATATAAATACTACAGTACAGTTGTGGCCATAAGTTTCAATACACATATGGATAAATTGAACAAATTGCTGACTAATGTTTTAACGTTGTCATATGATGTTATAACATCAAGGAAGACCTTGCGTCATTATCCGGGGTGAACAGACTCTAGGATACACGAAACAGTTTATTGGTAGTACACAAAGATCACACATAATATGGTAGTAGGATATGCTGGCGTGCCGTGCCGTACCGTAGAGGAGCCGCAGAGGAGCCGTAGGAGAGTTGGCTGGAGGTAGGAGGTTAACCGTGTGATTAGAATGGGAACACGGGTAGACGTAGGGCAGCTAGGTGGTGTGGCGGCAGGCAGGACGACGGAGGGCAGGAACCTTGCTCTGGAGCAAGGTTCCACGTCAAGGCGGTTCCCGGTGTGGGGGGGCCGGGAATGAGAAAGCAGGTCATAGATTGGGTGTCAGCTTGCCTTCCCTGTCAGCCCGCTAAGATGGGGCAACATGCACACCCACCATTACACGAGTTCACCGTTCCTTCTAGCAGATTTCACATGGTGCATGTCGACATCGTTGGCCCTGTCCCCACATCCAGAGGATTCTGTTACCTCCTGACGTGTGTGGATCACCGCTGAAGGCACCGCCCGCCATTTCCTCAGCAACTGGGTGTCTAACTTTGGTCCCCCAGCAGTGATCGTCACTGACCAAGGCACCCAGTTTGAATCCAAGGCTTGGCAGGACATGCTGACATTATTGGGGACATGCCGACAGCGTACCATCGTGTACCACCCTGCAAGCAACGGGATGGTCGAAAGATTTCATCGCCGCTTGAACGATGCGTTCCCAGCACTCCAGCCGGATCAATGGACTGACGCACTTTTTCTCATCCTCCTTACCATCCGGACTACGCTGAAGGAAGACCTCAAACATTCACCAGCGGAGCTCGTCTTCGGCGAGGACCTACGTCTTCCTGGCCAGCTTGTGTCTCTCGAGACAGACACCTGAAGCCTCAGCTTCCTCCCCACCCTCAAATGTGCTATCGCTAACGCCGCACCTACACCTAAGTGCTGACAAACAAGGCACACGTACTTACTACCTGACCTCAACACCGATCCTTCATTACTCCTACGCACGGACTCCCATCGCGCTCCACTCCAGCAGGTGTACAGTGGCCCGCATCCCGTACTCTCCAGGGCGGATGCAATGGTGACGCTACATGTACTCGGTAAGCCTTACGTCACGTCCTGGGAGTGGGTAAAACCTGCCCACGCGCATCCAGCCACACCCACGCATACTCACACCACACCTCCCAGTTGCCACGCCTCATACATGCCTCGCGTATTTCCCTCATCGCACCATCCACCGCTTTTGCCTACACCATACATACCTACACAACCACCTGCAACCTCTACGACACACCTCATTCCTCACCCACATTCCACCCTACCTACTCACGCCTCCACTACTGACACCCCACACTCTCATGCGCCACAAGTGCCTCCTTCCACACCTCAACTCATTCACCCTACCATTCCTACCCTTCCTTCACCAGTTACGTCACCTCCTCCCCCCCTACCTCTTTCACCTTCCCCCCCATCCAAGTCGATCAGCGACTCATCCCTGTACCCGTCATTCCACCACCTTCCCCTCTCCCCGACACACCTTACCCCCAGGAACCTATCTCCTCACTTAGCCCCAACCCTACCTCCCCTCCTAACATCACCACACCTGATCCTGACCTACCTGAACCCTTTACCTCTACCGTCACTCCCACGCTTCCCCCTCCCCATCCCGTTACCTCCCCTCTACTTCACCTTCACCTCGCCCGGCTACACCTCCGTCCCCACAACAGGAGCGGCGGGACGATGAGCCTGTTATGGTCCCTGATAGATTCACTTCTCGTTCGGGGCGTATTGTAAGATGCCCGGCGAAATACGTGGCAATGGTACACAATGCAGACACTCATGCACTCCACACACCTCTTGACACACACTCTCCCTACTACTAATCGACGCACTCTTACCTTGGCTCCCACTCCTACAGTCCACACTTACCCGTACATTTCTGTATAATATTCATTTATTAATCAAGTTGTTATATCTATATTTGTTTGCTCTTTGACTTAGTGTATATTGTTATTTTTTTCTATGTCTATTTTATGTTTATGCATTGTACACCCTACCCTCCCCTTTAATAAAATTTATTCCGTGGGGGTGAGGGGGGTACTGTAGTGTCGCCATGCACGCCACTCCATCCCTTTGTCGTCGCCGCACCTCTACCTTTTGTCTGGGGCTGCACCTCTACCACTATCCAGCCCTCAGATGCGGCGGGTGCACTAATCCCTTGGCCAGACAGGTTATTCCTCCCGTGGGGACGCGGGCAGCCTGACCATACTCCTTCCCGCGCAGTGATTCACCAAGCTGCACGCCACACCAGGTGGGAAAGTCACGTGAGTGATGCTACATCCGGGACAGTGTGGCCGACGAGATAAAAGGTGGCTGCCAGCCGCTGGAAGATAGACTATACCACTAGCTCCAGTAGCAAGAGGTTTCTGCCCTGTCTCACTGTCGTCGTCCACCTGCCACACACGTGTTCTCGCACCGATCCCACGTGTTGTTCAAGCTTTCACTACTCGTCACGGCAACTACAGACGCTCCCTGCAACTATGGACTCTCCACGACGCTGCACGACAGGCTGGCCTCCCGTATACTTACATGTACTGCTTACCCTTGTATTACCAATAAACTGTACCATGTATTCTGGAGTCTGTTCACCCGGGTAGTAACGTAAGGGCTTCCTTACCGTTATATTGTTATTGGTTTGAGTAGTGAGTCAGTAGTAAAATTGAAGATGCTGCTTAACTTACTTACTAGAAAGTTTCCCAGTTTACGAACAGAGGGAAGCTGACATATTTTTACATGAGTCACCTCAATAATAATAATAATAATATTTACGATTCAAATAATAATAATAATAATAATAATGATGATAACGATTCAAACAATAATAATAATAATAATGATAACGATTTAAACGATAATAATGATAATAATAATAATTAATGTATATTATTGACCATAAGTGTACAGCCAGCAGCATAAATAAGCATCCATGTCATAATAATCTAATAATGCTAATATGACCAGGTAAAGTTACATTCTGAACCAGTTTCTATTCTAACAACATATGTAATTTATCACATGAGAAGTACTGTATATTTGTCATCTCTGCATTCAAATTGTGTTACAACATCTATAGCTCATAAATACACAGGTGGAAATGAAGTCAACTTATGCTGCCCACTGTACAGTCGAGCACCACAATCCCTAGCCCACATGAGTCGAAGTCCGAGATCTGGAGCAAGCTGTTTCTGGACGACAGCCCACCCAAGACCTGCATTGGTTCGAAATGTGTGGGTGGGCTGTCGTCCAGAAACCACCTGCTTCAGATCTCGGGCTTCGACTCAAGTGGGCTAGGGATTGTGGTGCGCGACTGTACTGTACATTCGGCGGCAAATGTCCTGTCGTCTCATTTGCTTTTCTCGACTCCATGAACGCAGCACTGCGTTTTTCGGTGAAACAGGTGAGGCGACAGGACTTCTGCCGTACAGTCGGCGGCAAAAGTCCTGTCGTCTCACTTGCTTCACCGAGGCACGCGATGATCATAGACTCGAGATTATTAACTGTAGAAAACATGCGTATTTCTCGAGTTCATGAATACTGCGTGTCTCAGTGAAGCAAATGAGGCGACAGGACTTATGCCGCCTACTGTACATCCCAAACCCCAATGAGTGACTCACTGTATGGGCATGTCTGAAGGTTTGACGACGGAGCCGAGACTGAAGAGGATAAACCCAGCGCCACCTGAACCTGACACCCACTCCTCCAGGTCCTGTACACGATGAAAAATGTATTATTATTATTATTATTATTATAATTATTATTATTCAACATGTAATATTGTGACCAGGAATTCTTCGTCACCCTCTTTTTGCCAACCCTATGAGGTGGCAAAGTCGCATTCATGGATATACGAGTTGCCTATTAAAGTAGATCATTAGCGTTACTGATAATACTCCTAAAACGTTAATATCGTATTAACGAGCCTAATGAAGGTTATATTCGACCTGATGTTTTTTTCTGATGTATCAGAGCATATGGAAATTACCGCGGTGGGCGGTATATCTCATCATAACATTCCTGTACCACCGATTCACCGGTGTGCAATGTCTTTCCTGCATTTTGGGTGAGGTGTATGAATTGGGATGTTTGGGGCACTGGGTTGTCCTGGTTCAGAGGAAATGCTGTTCTGAAGGCGGATGAGTCCACCTTTTTGGTGGACCAACGGCATCCCTGAAAGAGGTTTATTTTAGAGTTGAAGCCATAGTCGCAAGCCCGATCTTCCCCCAACTCTCTCCTCTCCCTTCCATACCGGACTTGACTTATGCTTCTCTTCCTCTTTCTATTCCTTCTTCATAATTTTCCCACCAATCCTATGTTGTCTGGGCAGGGCTATGGGACTAGTTGGTGGTGGCGGCTTCTTTACCATCGTTAATATTATTTTTCTCTGAATTATGAATCAAAAGTCCTCGTTTTATGGGTTTTCTCTATCTGCTTTTTTTTTTTTTTTTTGCCTGAAACTTAGGTTTCCGGATGAGGAGTTGAACCCGGGTCCTAGGCGTTCTCCTCCTCAGTGCTGCAGAGTACTTTGCTCGAATGTGCGTGGTTTATCTGGGAATTTTGCTGATTTGACTGTAGTGGCCCCCCATTGTGATGTGCTGTTATGCTCAGAGACCCTAGTCTCTGACAGGCGTCATCAGTCGGAATTACGGATTCCTGGTTTTGGTCGACCTGTTCTACTGTATCGTGGGGAATTGCTGCGGTCTCGTGGGTTAGCCGCTTATGTTAGAGATGGTTTTGGTTGTTTTAGAAAAAGTTTGAATGTGGTTGCTGTGAGATGATGGTTTTGAGAGTATGTGGGAGACGGTTTAACTTTTATCTTTACAGCTTGTATCAGAACCCCGATCTGGATGATGGTATATATGACTGTTTGTTAACATCAATGGCTAGGGTGCAATCGGAGGAAAGTCGTGTATCATTTGTCTTTATGGGTGACCTCAATGTGCACCATGAGGAATGGCAAGAGTCCTCAACAACAACTCGTCATGGTGTTGCTGCTTTGAATTTTTCATCAGTCTCTGGTGTGACCAATTGGTTGTTGGCCCAACCCATGTGAGAGGTGGAACCCTTGAACTGGTGATGACTGATGTTCCGGATCTGGTGGCAGTAGCTGTGGTCGCACCAATTGGACGTTCAGATCATTCTTCTCTCTCTGTGGAGGTTTCCACTGCCCAATCAGTTCCTAACCTGTGTGTGAGGAGGAAAGTGCTTCTGAAAAATCGTGCTAATTGGGATGCAATTTGTGGGGCTGTGGGTTTCCATGGCATGTCATGTATGTTGCTGATAATCCGGTAGAGTTGCTGAATCAGCATTTGTCTGAGGTAATTGAGCAATAAGTGTCTAAGAAGATCATTCGTGTACGCAATAGTGATAAACCTTGGTTTACTGATGAGTGTAGGGCTGCATTTGATCTTAAGCAGGGTGCCTATCGTTGGTGGACGCGTGATCGTTGCAGAGCAAAGTGGGATGAGTTTATTGAGTGCCAAAGAATGGCTAATGATGTCTATGCGGAGGCAGAGCAACGGTTCAATATTGGAGCCAGAGATGTGTTGCTGAATGCTCGGAGCCCACATAAATGGTGGTCTACCTTGAAGAGTGCTGTATTTGGGTCTGACTCTTCTCCCACCCTTGGTTGGTGATGGTGGTAGACTGGTATATGAGCCCGGTGGTAAGGCTGCATTGCTTGCTGCTCACTTTGATAGCAAGCAGTCTAGGGAGTCTCTAGAGTTGCCCTCCACATGTCACCCCTGTCCTGATCTTTCCTTATTTGCCTTTAGCTCAAAGGTGTTATGACTCCTTCATGAGTTGGACTCTTGTGGTGGTATTGACCCCTTGGGATTGTTCCCTCTGTTCTTTAAACAGACAACTGATGTCTTTGCTCCCCGTCTCAGTTTTGTCTTCAGGAGACTACTTCGTCTTGGTAGTTTTCCTGAATGTTGGAGGTCTGGTAACGTTACCCCAATTCCCAAGGGCCCTCCTTCTTCTTCAGTTGGCGATTACCGGCCGATTTCCATTACTCCTGTGTTGTCTAAGGTGTTTGAGAGGCTAGTGGCTGTGCGTTTAAGTAACTTCATGTAACGTAATGGTGTATTACCACCCTCGCAGTTTGCATATCGAAGTGGCCTTGGCACGTGTGATGCACTACTATGTATCTCTCATGTCCTGCAGAATGCTTTGGAGTTGGGTCGTGAGGCTAGACTGGTGCAACTTGACTTTTCTGCCGCGTTTGATATGGTAAACTATCTGGGCATCCTCTAATGACTTCGCTCTATTGTTGGCGGTTCAGTACTGTCTGTCTTGTCGCAATTCTTTACTGCTCGATCCCAGTATGTTGTTGTGGATGGTGTGCAGAGTGAAAGAGTAGAATTCGTGTCTGGGGTGCCCCAAGGTAATGTCTTAGGGGCGTTGTTGTTCCTACTATATACCTCTGAACTCTTTAACATCTTGGAGAATGACCTGTATGGTTATGCAGCTGATTCCACCCTCATTGCTGTTGTCCCTACCATTGGTGCCAGGATTTGTGTTGCTCAGTCATTGGATCGTGACCTGGTTAAGATTAGTGATTGGTGCAGGTTGTGGGGTATGAAGTTGAATGCTGGCAAGACTAGGGCAATGGTCGTTTCTATGTCTCACACGTTGTAACCTTTATCGCCACCCTTGAGTCTTGATGGGACTGTATTGGAGGGGACTGAGAATTTGGTTATTCTGGGAGTTACATTTGATGCCAAGCTGACTTTTGAGAAGCATGTGCGGTCAATCTTGAGGTCTGTCTCCCAAAAGTTGGGTATTATGCAACATATTATAGAAAACCTGCAGACTGCTTCATCTTCTCCCTCATCGAGGAATGAACCCCAGAGCATGACGAATTACCTTGACTCGAAATATCCGCATTGTAACGCATGCAAAACGAATTATCTTCTTTAATCTAATGGTTATTCGTAAAAATATAAAATTATATTTGTTAGATTAAATAGCAGTGTAAATCCATATCAAACAGCAGTTGGTCAATAAATATTATACAGTAGCTTAAAAAGAGATCCACAATGACGCAAATATATGTAAAGCCCAAAATTAGTTACTTGTGGGGGTTGCTGATGGTGTATTCGTTAGCACACTCGCCTCGCATGCGAGAGATTCCGGGTTCGATCCCCAGGTCAGTGGAATTGTTGGACAATTTTCCAAGCCCCCTATGTTCCTGTTCACCTAGGAGTAAGTAGGTACGTACCCGGCTGTAAGAGCAAGGATAGCAACCTTGTAGGCTGGGGGAAGATGTGTTGATATAACAAGACTTGACTGCCTTAATGACCAACACCATGAATCGATAGGCATGAAGCCCTAAATCTTCTTAGTTACTCGTAAAAAATTACTCTGACTCAGAATGGCAGATCTTCTTGAGCACAGCGTTGTTCCTACTTAATTAAGCCTAGCGTCTCGATGCCTCTCCTTTAAATTTTCTACTACAGCAGCAGTCTTGTGATCAGGTTCCCTTCACGTTTCTCTGTAGTAATGTGACTAAACTTTGTTGTTCTGTTGGCTTATCTACAGCTATATTCCATATTATTTATATCTGTTTTTAATATTTATGCACCACTAAAATATATTGGCTTTTATTGAAATTCTTTATTATAATCATTGTGGTGCATTCTGTGGGATAGGAAATTCAAAATGACTGAACTGTGTTTTCTGAGACTAATAACATGATATTTCCTTGTTTCATTACTCAGTACATTCTGTGGGATAGGAGATACTTTTATTGACTGAATGTTTATTGACTTTATTTTAGTTTTCTGAAACTAATATAGCAGCTCCATATATAGCCACTCCTATAGCTCCATATTTAGCCACTCCTATATTCCTTTGTCTACTCATAGCTAGCCACCGAGTGGTGAGTACAGTAATCCCCTTCCCAGACACGACTAATCCTCTCTTAGGATACCAGCAGCCGCCAGACGAACCGCCTCTCTCTAGGGACGCCAGCTGCAGCCTCCACTCCTTGCCTCTGCAGTGAGTCATCCAAGGGAATGAATACCTGCCTATGTGCAGGGGTCAGGACATCACGTGGGGACGCTACATCCGGGATCAGATTCCTACCATATATAAGGGCCAAGCTACTGCTGGGTCAGTCACTTACTCTCGAGCTCTGGACGAAAGGAGGACCTGCCTGCCGCCACGCCTGCCTAGCTGCCCCAAGCCTAAACCGTGTTCCCTCCTTGATCACACGGCCACTTTCCAGCCCCAGACAACTATCCCGCAGCAGCTACGGCCCACCTACGGCACGGCACACCTGTATACTCCCATATCTGTGTGACTCCCTTGTACCTACCAATAAACTGTTACTGTGTATTCTAGAGTCTGTTCACCCCGGGTAATGACGCAAGGGCTTCCTTGACGTTATACTACAAACGCGATATTTCATAGATTTATAACTCCGAGACTTTGATGAATTTAGGTAATATGTGTTTTTTTTAGTTATGGAGTGTATGTGATTTGGTATTTTATCAACAGAAGCCGTTTATGATTGACGTATATTATGTTACGATATATCACAGTCTAGTTTTACATATGCATATATATAAGCATTACATATCATAAATATTGAGAAGATCATTGTTGATTATGAGATGTTACTAACAGAAAATGTCTAATAGGCAACTAGTACATCGACGAATGCGACGGTGCCACATCCTTGTGTTGGCCAGAAGAGTGTGGCGACGAACTCCTGGCCGCAATAGTACCTTCACAATAATACAGTACCTGAGGGAGTGGGTGTGGAGGTCGACAGTGTAGGCCTCCAGCGTGGACCACAGTGGGGGTATAGGGCATGGTGGGCATCTCCAGGGTTTTCACGCTGTCAACACCAACACCAAACATTATACCAAAACATAATTATTACACCAGTAGGCTACAGTCACGAGTTATAATAAGTATACAGGTGTTGTTGTTGAAGTTTGGAATAATCTGACACACCACCCAGTGAACCAATTTATGACAACGCTTGTTCTGTCTCATACTTACTGGAGCTCGTTTAATATTCCACCAAACTATTCGCAGCAGACCTGGATATTTATTATGGCTTGTGACTGATTTCATTTGTCTCTTACACATCCACTCGTTTGCAAGTGACCTGGCTTGACCTTTTTCAACATATATCTCCGTCACTCCTCTATATATTTGTTTCACTTGTCTCATACGCATCCATTCACTTGCTAGTGACCTGACCTGACCTGTTGGTGATGAAGAGGCTGCTGTTGATCCTTAGTTCCACCAGGCTGGGCAAACCGTCTGGGCACAATTGACGAGATTTACACTCCCTTTCCATCCTGCAATCAGTCATCATTTAGGAGGGAAACTCTTAACGGTAAATTGGAGGGCTACTAAAGTCTCCAAACTATGTCACGAAACAGATCACCTATTCATAAGATTGTGGTTATTTGTTTCCTGGATAAATTGGAGGAATCAGCAGCTCTCTGATTAATCGTCACGAGTTTCCCTCCTTAATTAAGCAGCCTCATAACACACTCGTAGGGACCCAACAGACTCGTCAAATAGTAGGTCATTATTATACGGCAAGCACACACACACATACAGTATAGGGACCCAGCCGACTCGTAAATAATCTGGGAATCTGTGTATTCGGTTTTACTATTTTGGGTAGCTTGTCACTCCACCTCCACACACACTTCTCACGCCTATCACCTGATCAGTTAGGAGTAAAGGTTTATCGCACACAGTTATGTAACATTGTCAATCACATCCTCGATCAGTCAGATAACTAATATATAAGTCACTGAAGTGGGATGTAAATAAATGAGAGAAATATATAGTTTGTAAAATGCCACAAATCCAGTAGTTCCCACTAATATACTCAGCCCCGTGAATGACTATAAGACAACATCTTGCCCAGAAATCAAGGTGACTCTTCTATTTCTACCGTAGCCTTTACTTTCCTTCCCAAGACCCTCCTTCCTTCCCACATCCTTGTCACGTTCGAGATGCCGTTCTACCACCAACTGAATTCCACAGACACTTCTCTCCCCTAGAACTGGCCAAAAAAGAGGTGAGGAGCACTGCTGTCCACCATGACCGCCTAAAAGTCACACATTCTAAAAAGACCTCCTGTCACCTCCACTCTTTATCATTATCAACCTCAATCTTTCAACCTTTCCAGTCGGCCTGAACGCTGTGTAAAAAGTCACCCAGCCCGGCCAGTCTCTTCCTCTGCAGGCAGTTTGGGTGGACACAGTAAACCGCTTGGTCACCTCGTGCAGCAGCAGGAAGGACCTTCTATGGGTTTGTAAGGGCTCCACGACAGCAGTCAGACACCTCCAGCTGCAGCCCTACAGGAGTGTTGAGCCATACTCAAAGCTCTTACAATGCTACGGTTACCGCCGGCTGGTAGATTCCTGTAGACCGCACTAAGGAGACTAGAAAATAAGACCATCAAACCTTCAGGTAAAAAAGAGACATTCCCAGAGCCCTGAGCAGACCACAGCATCAGTCGGATACTGTATCAGAATCAGAATCGGAATAATAAATATTTATTTAATAAATATTTATTATTCTGATTCTGATTTCAAATTATTTATTATTTAAACAGTGTTGCCACTTTTGTAGAACCAAATTCCCACAGATTTCCAGATTGAAATGGTGATCCCACAAAAATTCCCACAAAAACAAATATAGCAAAATTTTATTGTTTCTTTATAATGTACACGAATATTGTATTACTATATTTTTCCTTACTAAAGAAAAGCAATTACTTAATATTTGACAACCATATAACAGTACTTAACTGAAGGTAAATTAACTTAAGAATCCCATGCAGTTTATTTTCCCATAAGGACTATATATACTGTATGCTGTATTTAGGCCTACTAGAACGTAGGTCCACCGTACACTACTCCTTGGTAAGCAGAAATTATCCTAGCGGGTGATCAATTAATGGACATTTTAACAAGGTACCTTTTAACAGACTGGAAAATCTTGTCTTAATTACCTTTAAAACGTTAGTAATTTTCCCATGATGAACGATACCTCTGACTTTATTTCCTTGTATTTTTATCAGTCATCTTGACTACCACCAGCAGATAAAGACAAAAAACTAGCCAAAGTAGGTCCTACTGGCACTGACACTGGCCGTCTTGCACTGCTTGCAGACCACGGTAACCGACAGCAACACGCAACAGAGCTTACTGGAGTAGTACTGCACTTAGTGCGCTGTACTTAGTGGCTAGTGCTAAGTACACAATTGCCGCACTGCGTGAGTCACGTGACGTCTCCTTGTCTCTTCCCTTTCCAAATATCCCAATCCCAGGATCCCTGCCGAGTGCCGATCGACCGAACAGGTGCTGGACGCGTGAGTTAATTTTAAATGGACCAATCCATGGTCCATCCCACTCCCAGCTTACCTACACTCTGTATGATAAGGCTCAAATATTTAAAACTGACTGATTTAACACTATCTAATTATATATTTCCACACTATAGTTCTTCAAGGTCTCTTATTTATGGAGAATTTTGCAGTTATTTGCCTGGCTAATTGTATATTCCATAGAATTTCCCACAAACTTCATGAATTCCCACAAAAATTCCCACAAATTCAGAACAATTTTGGCCTTCCCACAAACAGTCCCACAAAGTGGCAACACTATAAAACAAAGGGAAACGAGTTACGGCAACAGCTGAACCACCCATCAAGGCCCCCAGTGTCGGCACAGTGTCCTCCTCACTTCCTCCAGCCACCAGAGGTATCCTCCTGCCTGTGTTGCTGCACCTTCTACTCCAGTAGCAGCCAAGGGCCATTCACGTAGCATAATTTTTACCTTCAGTGTTGTGTTAAAATTGTGTTAGCGAATATTGCCATAGAATAAGCCCCCTCACCAGGGACATATCATATTCATATATGTAAGAGACTTAGATCACAGGTGTATATGAACGGGTAATGTCCTTGGAAACCCGCCCCTATAATGAGAAAATATCCTGATAAATCTGTTAATGGACAGTGTTATGTAAGTCTATTACGTTATGAAGTGTTGTATATCTGACGTTGATTCTGGTGGATAGTGTTAATATCGAAGCTGATGGGTAGTGCCAAATAAGCTCACATAAAAACCTTCCCTGCTCACATAAAAACCTTCCCTGTTCACAACAACATTCAGTTTTACTCACTGTGTGGTTGTGTGATCAAGTCGAAGGCCGGTGAAGCTAATTGCAGATTGGATGATCTCGAAGTTGATTATTACTCTCTTTTCTTTTTACAACTTTCTGTCAACTTGAGTCTTCAGGTATGGAATTAAGAATTTTTATACTTGTTACTTTAACATTATTCACTTTTGCGTACCCTAAGTGAAATAAAACAAAAATCGTTACAAATTAACAATGATTCTAATGCAGGCGCATGTGTGTGTGTGTGTGTGTGTGTGCAGAATCACATAGGCCTATAATTTAATAAAGCATCTTGGCGTAAATAAAGACAATTTGAATGTAAGTAAGTATCAAGTGAATCAACTCACTTTGGGAGTGAATACCACAGATTGATGAACTTGGCGAACTCTGCATGGAGTGTGACGATCAACCTGTATTTAAACGAAAACGGGAACTGCTCACTAAGTACCATGGAACCACCAAGGGAGTGAAAGAATGGAGTACCAGCCACATCATCCAGAGTTCCTTGTACCATGTTGGGAAACACATACACCAGCGGCACCTGTTGTAGAAAGTAAGGAATAATAATAATAATAATTGTTATCATTATCATCATCATATTGAAGCCATATTGGTAGCGTTTTTACCGTTTGTAGTATACTGTTCATTATGTATGTTTGTAACTGTAAGAAGTACTGGAATTAATATACAGAGGGTGTGTTTTATTTCAAGTAAATCCCCAAATGACTGACTGATTACTTGATTGATTGATATTAGGCGCCGCAACATAAAGGTCATATGGCGCCCGAGGAGGAAGGTAATTAAGAGGTGAGATAGTAGCCTAAGCACAAAAGGTAACAGATGAAAAAAAGGGACAGTTGTAGACGTGAAAGCCCTTTTTAGTCACCTTTTACAACAAGCAGACCGTAGCGGGACAACACCTTTGTGGCTGGGGGCTGCCCAGCCACGGGAAGTATTTCCCGTAACCGTAGCAGGTTACAACATAATTATGGTCAACTGTGGTTGTGTGTCATGTTCTAGAAGCATGTTACGTCCTCAGACTTTACACTCGGGATATTATACTTTACGTAAAATAAATGGAAGTAACTATATCATACAGAACAGGTAATAATAATAACTCTACGATGTATTTGTATTCACTGGCCGATGCTGAACATTTATAAAGACGGACAACAGCGGAGGCTAGCTGCTGCCTTACTACCTGACTTTTTTTTTTTTTTTTTTTAATTCATTGCACCGTAGCGTCAGTCAACAGGCAGTCAACAATACACAAGGGTAGGCGGGACTCATGAGAATCCTATGTCTACACACACACACACACACACACATCACGAAAACATAACAGAATGAAGCACAAGCATACATACAAATATTTTCATTATGACCTACTTAAATCCACCAAAACGAGGGTGGCGCACCAGAAGCTCCTCCAAAACCTGATGGTTCAGCAGGTGTCGACAAACCACATCAAGTGGCAGGCCCCGGGGCAGCAAGTGTTGGACAGTGGGGCAGGCCAGGCAATAGTGTTAGCACGAGGCGCTCGACACAAGCAACACTCAGTGAAGGGAGGCTCACCCTGCATCCCAGCAACCTGCCACGGTGGCCGGTAGCCAAGCCTCAAATGAGCAGAGACTACAGTGTGCCTCCGAACCATGAGGCCTCGACGACGGTAGGAATATTTGTGATGGCAGACAGACTCGTAATGGGTGATGGAGATGCTGAAGGGCCTCTCTGCATCCCTGCGTCGCCGTACAGGGAGGAGAGCGGTGGAGCGAACTCTAGAAAGGTAGCATGTCAGGGAGAGAGGACGTCCAACACCACGAGGAGGCAGATGGCAAGCTTCCTTCGCGAGTCTGTCAACTATATCATTGTGACGTAAACCTACATGGGATGGCACCCATAATAATTTGACAGTCAAGTTATGATGACGCAATAAAGCCAAAAACGATAAAATCTGCTGAATAACAGTAGAGTGTGTGGGCTGAACACTAGAGAGGGAATGAAGGGCAGGTTTGGAGTCACAAAAAATGGCAGCATTCACTCCACATTGACAAACAAGACAAACAGCATCCAGAATGGCATACAGTTCACACAATGTTGAGCTAGAGTGGTTACAGAAACGACGGCCAACCCAGCCCCCTGGAGGTGACTCCAAGTCAGGTGAGAAAACGGCATAACCTGCTGTACCATCCACTTGCAATGAGCCATCAGTGTAGAGGCAGTATGGATCTGTGATGGAGGACGTCACTGTTTCTATGTGTTCCAGAGCCAACTGCCGCTGTAGAGAAGGCAGTTCCGACTTGGAAGTAGGTGTGAAGCTCACATCAGGTGTTGGTAGCATCCACGGAGGGGGCCCTGGGGGGACGTCTGCAACCATTATATCTATATTAAGACTACGGAGCATAGAGGAAACAGACCTTATAAGAGTACGTCCAGCAGGCAGTATGGGAGGGACTGGGTAGTTTGGTCTAAGAGAAGTCCTGACTAACTGAGAGTAATGGGGTGAAAGATGTGGGAAATGGAGGCACTTGACAGTGAAGCAAGTAACATGACAATAAATTCTCTCAACTAATGGGGGAAGACGCAACTCACGCTGCATTGCATGTTCACTATCCTGGTCGACATTGGACATCCGAAAATTATTCTCATTGCTCTATTCTGAAAATTTTCTAAAGTTTCCAGAGTAGCCCTAGGAAGTTGAATCAAAGCAGGGGAGAGGTAATCAACAACTGAACGGATAAAAGCAATATAGATAGTCCTGGCTACTGGGATGGAGATGCCTGAGGAGTTGTTAGAGAGCCATTGAAGTGGCGTAAGTCGGCGCTGGAGACGACCCAATAAGTCCTGGACAATGGGATGGTCTTGAGGTCTGGCAGGGACAATCGGCCAAATATTGACTGGCGCGCCCAGGTAGCAGTACTGGGAACACATGGGAATGACAGTCCCTCCAATGGTGAACACTGGCCGAGCTTGAGGAAGGTGGCAGGTGAATATTCTGCTCGTATCTGGGGAGACAATAATGCCACAGTGAGAGGAGGCCACAGAGAAGGAGTCAAGAAACAGCTGGAAATCCCTTGGTGAGGTAGAATGAACACAGATATCATCAGCATAGCACGTAATTGTAGTTCCAGGAATATCAGGGAGAGAAGTGAGCAGCCGATGCATCAGAATATTAAATAACAATGGGCTGAGAACACCCCCATGAGGCGTACCAAGATGAAAACTGCGCAAGGGACTGAGCACACCACTGAAAAACACACGGGAGGTCCTGTTACTCAGGTAGCCCTAAATCCACCGTAGTAGATTACCCTTTATCCCAAAGTCAACCAGTTGATCCAAAATGACGTCTCTATTAGCAACATCGAAGGCACTTCGACGGTCAAAGAAGGCCACCACACTGTCCCTGGAAAGGCGAGAGTACAGGTCGACTAGGCAGTGGTGTGTACTCCGATGGGGAAGGAAACCAAACAGCCATGGAGAAAGGTGATCCTGCAGTCTGTACATGAGACGATTGAGTAAGATTCTCTCCATAACCTTACAAAAACAGGAAGTCAGGGAAATAGGCCTGAACTTCGCAGTGCCGGGCTTAGGGATGGGAATTATTGTGCTGCTGGTCCAGGTTCGTGGTACACAACCGTCACTAAGACAAAGATTGTACAGTCGAAGTAGAGGGTTCCCAGGAACTTGTTGAAGTAGGCGCAGCACAGCATAAGTAATACCATCATCACCAGGGGAAGAAGCTCTACCCCGAGAGAGAGCACGGCGCAACTCCTCCTCAATTATCTGCTCTGCATCATCATCATCGTCTTGCAACAGAGCAGACATTAGACGTAGCCGATACGACCTGACTAACGTGACTATTGCCGTAAGAGTGCACAGTACTGAAAACACACACAATGACAGGGGATTCTCCTTTTCACCACAATGTTGTGGTAAAAAAATGTCATGTTTGTTTTGCAGTAGTATTTATATTGTTAGTTTTGTATTATTGTTTTCACTACCCTTCCCAATCTACGACCCCCCCCCCCCCCTACACCACTCCCATCCCCCATCCTACACCCCCGATCCCCCAGCATCCTCCCCTACACTCATACTGGCAAGTGTTTCGGGTAAGAGAGTCGAAACTGGCGGTTCACACCTTGTGGGGTACACACATTGACAATACTGAGTGATGAACGCGGCAGTGGAGAAGACTGTACAGTTAAGTAAGTAGAAAGTGCAAGAAAATCTGGCTGTATATGGCAATATCTTCATCACCACTCAAAGTTCAGCCAATCACGTTCCACCTTTCATTGGCTCTAGGTTCTCAGTGGTTCATTCATAAAGTTACCAGGGCTTACTACAAACAAGTGTCAGATGTTGCCATATACAGCCAGATTTTTCTTATACTTTCTACATGCTCAACTGTACATGGCATATTGCAAGGAAAATTTGGAGGAATTCAAATTGCTTTGTCCAGATTTACCACTAACAATATAATATGTATTGGCGGCAGCATAAGTTCGCTTCATTTTCACCTCCGTAAGTATGAGCCTTGTGATATTGTGACACTAATTGAATACAAAGATGAAAGACATACTTCTCATATGATAAATTACATATGTTGTTAGTATAGGAACTGATTCAGAATGTAACACTACCTGGTCATATTAGCATATTATTTAGTACAGGGGATGGAGGCTTATTTATGCTGCCGGCTGTACGACCCACCCCACCCTTCTCACCTGTAACGCATGGACATAGGGTAAGAAGCAGTCTAATGACATCAAACCAGATATCACCAGATCAAACTTCCCTCCCTCTCGGTGGAAACTCTGGAACTCTTGCGTGGCGAGGAGGTTGGGACAGAGTTTGTGCAGTTCAGGAAGGAGTGTTCGGAACATCTGGAAGTAGCTGGTGTTGAAGGTATTGGTGATCATGGTAAAGAGACTGACGCCAGGTATGTAGATCTCCCTTATGTTGGGTCGCTCCCTCGTCGATTCGTAACCCGTCAAGTAGGTAATCTGGATGTATAATATTCTGTAAACAAGGTGTAACGCAAGTTTCTGCGGATACTTTCAGAAATGAAAGAACATATGATTTTGACTGTAAGAACATGTGATTTTGATTTTAAGAATTAATTTGCCCGTGAAGTGCATTTAAAAATTGATGATCGTGGGCTGGGAGATAGAGGAGGGCAATGGCCAGCCAGAGATGCTGTTATTAGAATTTTGCATAATGATAATTTTATACACATTATGGAACATCATATATCTTCATGTGGGAAATCAAGCTATCATTAATCATTACAACAGTTACTTTAAAGGATAGTAGTGCTGTGCAGTATTGGCATGGACATTGTAAATAAGTAAAATAATGGAATATTATCTTGCACTTAACGCCAAAACTAATCCTTAAAGTGGATGTTTATAGATGATTTTCTACTAAGGATCACATGTTCTTTAATATCTGAAAATATCTATAGAAACTCGTGTTATACCCTGTATAGAGAATGTCATGTATATAATATAGAGAGGATGTTATGTATAATAGGGATGATGTCGTGTAAAAAATAAAGGGAGATTGTCATGTGATCGTCAAGTAGGTAATCTGGATGTATGATATATTGGGAGGATGTCATGTGATGGAGTTCGTGTCTTAAATAAATGGGGTTGTTTGATTCTTCTAAATGATGCCACAAAACAGACCCCTATTAGTAGTATTGTGCTCGTCTGTTTCCTGGCATAGTTTGGAGGCATCAGTATCCAGTATGCTTACAAGATATGTTATATATGGTACTAGGTGATGGCCATGACTATATACAATGGATTCGTGTAGTGTTTACAAAACCATCGTCTTAAGTCATGGCTTTTCTTGTTTAAGATCCTAAAACAGACATTTGATAATTAACATCAATGCATAATTAATTTTCATGTTTTGGATTGTGCTATTAAAGTAGTCGTAGTAGTTGTTGTTGTTGTAGTTGATGAGGCTTACCGAGTGATTCCTAGCAGCCAGTTCTTCAGCGATGGTCATTATGAACTGCTTGTGACTCCTACTTCCCAACAGATCCATCACCAGAATCCGTGAGGGTCCCGGGTTTGTCCTTGTCGTCGTTGTTGGTGGTGTTGTTTTCGCCTGTACAGTCACCACAACCACCATTATCACCACCACCAACACGTTGCCACTCCGCCACATTACGGAGCTATGAAAAGGAAGGGATGAGTAAATATTATCCCTTGTTGCCACTCCGCAACATCACAGAGCTATGTGAAGGAAGGAAGGGATAAATGAATGAAATCCCATGTTGTCATGTCGCCAAATCACGGAGCTATAAAAAGGAAAGAAGTGATGAATGAATGAAATCCCTTGTTGCCACGTCGCCAAATCACGGAGCTATGAAAAGGAAGGAAGTGATGAATGAATAAAATCCCATGGATGTTGTCAAGAAGGAAGGAAGGAACGAATGAATGTGATCCCTTCACACGCTGGTTCAATATGGGTGTATCAGAGGCTCATTAGTGACAAATATAATATGCTCCAATTAGAAAAAGTATTAAAATTTCAATAGAGAGAGAGAGAGAGAGAGAGAGAGAGAGAGAGAGAGAGAGAGAGAGAGAGAGAGAGAGAGAGAGTTATCATTGCTTAATTAAGGAAAAAATTATATGATGCAACACCACTCGACATAACCTGATAACCTCACAAACATTTACACGAAGAGGTAGATTTGGTTATGTTAATTTTTCAAAATACGTGTAATTTTGAGTCCAAATACATATATACACTCTGAGGAGTTCCCTGTGAAGTAGTTGCAATATTATTATACCCTTTATGTACAGTACGTCATTATTTTTGTTCCTGTGTGATTGAAAATTAAACTTGTCTCGTGTTGGTCAGGGAAAATAGAAAGACATCTGCCGTGTTTTTTATAGGTAGATATTTTTCGAGATAATTATTCCTCCAAACTCTTCCAAGCCACAGACCACCATTATTTTGGTTAGTCTGGCCCAGTTTCCTGGCATAATTTGGAGGAATCACAAGCCTTCCATGTATGTACCCAAAGTATATTACCTCCTTACGAGGATCGATTATCTGTTTGGGACGAACTGGGGAGCAACGGACTCCTCCAAACTAGGTCAGAAAACACACCACCAGTATACGAGTGGATGATCTGTTTTGTTGCAGTGTTTGGAGGCCTAATGTGTATGTAATCTCCACAACACCCACAAAAAACGACTCCCTTCAACCCACGTCTGGCAATCACTGCATTTTTTCTACCCTTCTTCCCTTTAGGTGGTAAATCTGGAGCAACTGATTCCTCCAAACCCTTCCAGGCAACAGACCATCAGTATTTAGCATATTTAGCTCTCCCTATTACCACCCTCTTAAGGATATAATTTCATGTGTGGACCAACTGGAGCCTCCGAAGTTCCCAGAACAATGCAACAATATAGAAAGATCCCCTACAAGTACACGGAGGTAGTCTGTTTTCTGGCATAGTTTGGAGGAATAGGTAAACCCTGAACTTCACCCAAAACAAAAAAAATTATCTCCTTAGAATACAGTAATAAAATACGGATACAGATGGTTTTGGGTTATTCACTGTTTATCCGTTTCATCCCTACCTGTTGTCTCTGTACGGTAGAAAACAGATACAGAGAGAGAGTAGAGTAGATGGGTGTATAGTCTTCCTCCTATTTACCAACTGCTGTACCATAGCACTGCAGCACTATAAACACACCAGACATTATCATACTTATCTTCTATGTTGTTTGTTATCTCGATTGATTAGTCAAGTGATCTCTCTCTCTCTCTCTCTCTCTCTCTCTCTCTCTCTCTCTCTCTCTCTCAATAACTCTTCACGGGCTCTGGTTGTCTATTATAGTTGGTGACCTTTGTGGTGGTTCCCTCGTTGGTGACGGAATCGGGAGGAGGTTACCTTCTTTGCTTGTTAAGGCTTAAGGGGGTAATTCACCTTTGTTACATTAGAGTCCCATGATTCCTCCAAAGTATGCCAGGAAACAGAACCAGAAAAGCAAAAATAATAGTATTCTGTAGCTTGGAATAGTTTAGAGGAATCAGTTGCTCCAGATTTACCAACACTGAACTTTCCCCTTAACAGATGCTTTAAACTCAAGTGTTCCACAAGGGAACAGGACAATGAGGGAAGTTTCCACTCTTCCTGGGAATACTTTTCAGAGCTGCTGAATGCAACATACCAGTTATATAATTATCTGCCTTGTCTATAATTACAGAACGGGCAAAGCAAACATAACAATGCAAAACTATAAGTCTGTATGTTGTGGCAACACATCTAAGGTAAAAGTCAAAATTGCATCCACAGAACAAGAAGTCAGGTCTGACTATGGAAATAAGTCACACACAGTGTTTAGTACAATCAATCCCTCATCTTCTACCAAATAAGCCAACATAGCACCTCGAGTGATAACTGTATCTCCAAACCAAATAGTGGATGATGTTCTTTCATGTCCCCCATCAACAGAAATGGGCAAAATAAAGCGGAGACTAAATCGTTGAGATGTACTCTCTCTATTATGGCATTCAGAGGGAGGTAAAGAGAGCATATTACAGTACATATTGACGTCAAAAATGAATTTGAACAGCGACAGCTTTTAATGAGGTGTAAAGATGTAAAAGTGTGAATGGAACGTCTTGATGGAGGAGGATAGTAACACCCCCACAACGTCCCTGATCAAGAGGAGGGTCAGGAAAAAAAAACATTGTAGACAGGAAGACTGGAACGATTAGCATCACCGACCATAGTCTCCTGAAGACAGACACATACTGGCAAAAACTTCATATGAAGTTGGCACAGCTCATCTCAGTATGAGCGTAAGCCATGGCAGTTCCAATAAAGTATTTTATCCATTATAAATAACTATAGACAAGGTGTTTCCGTTCAAGAAACGACAACTATATTAGTTCCCCCTCTACAGACCTTCTGGTCCACAGGAAGCTGCTCACCTCTATCTGACCCAGCAACATGACCACCAACTGTTTCAGTTGGTGCTGCAGCATCGGCACTATTACCAAAAGCAAACTCATGACCAACAACTGCTCCTTCATGACATCAAATAACGTCAGCAGCACTACAGTCATCATCAACAGAAATAACAGGAATATCTTCGACATTAGCATCAGGACTATCATGCACTAAAGCCTGTGTTTTCTCTTGTGAAAGGGTTAATTGTCAAGTCTAGGGGCTCTGAGGAATCACGGGGATGCTTTTGGGCTCTCTTATCAAGTGAAAATTTAGAATACTTCCTTGTTGGAGAAGCTGTTTCAACGTGGACCTCAGCAATGACTGGTATATTATTGGGTGGAACTTGAAGCTCATCATAATGTGGCTCTAAAAAAAATTCCTCCAAGTCACAAAACGAGAGGAAAAGTCTATTGACAAATAGATGCGCATCTACAACATCCACATGGGAATGAGAAGAAACAAAAGCTGGTTGAAAAACATTTTCTTGGAGTACATCAGGAGTAGCAGACTTTATTGATGATTGCCCTATCGTAGAAGAGGCATATGCTTTAGCTTTGACCACCTCCCTTGGCTTCCACCCCCATCTTATCTCTACCCTACTCTCCCCCCCCCCTCTTTCTTTCTCCCTCTCCCTTCCGCCCTTTCCTTTACCTCTTATCAGTCTCTATATTATTGAACTTGGGGCTATATTTAACAAGACAGACAGCTTTTAGAGTAGCTTGTTCTCCATGTCATCTTTTATGTTTTCCGGTCTCTTCTATTTATTAAATGAATGTCACTTGCTCATCAAACTGTCACGTTAGGCCTCGTCCACTCGGACAGACACTTCGCCACACACACTGAAAAAAGCGAGAATTTTGCCGCAAGGTCCTCCTCTCGCTCGCTCGCTTCTGCCTGCCTCTGGCCAGTGTTAGAGACCCTATATAAGAGAGACTGGACAGCCAAAATTTCTGCTGCTCGCTGATTGGCGTAGAGATAAGATGGAGGTGGAAGCCAGGGGAAGTGCATCTGTACTCTGCACAAGAATTGCACCAGTCTCGTCTACAAGGCTATTCCCATCTCGTGGGAAAAGAAATAACATGAATTACACATGTTAAACCTGCAATTTTAGTTTTACCACCAAACTTCAGTTTCCGTCCTTGCTATGCGAATACATTACAGCCAATATATAGGATTTACTTATCCCGGTTTTATTTGACGTAATCATTAAAGGGGCCAGATAATGAATAGTTCATGGTGCCGATCCTTGGATTATCTAATATCCTCAGTTCTTATGTAATTGTTCCTCAAGTGTCAGCGAAGTCAGTAAGGTAGGGGTTGTTACTCGCAAATATCAGAGTGCTGAGTTTGACCCCTGCGCAAGGAAAAGGGCTCTCCTACCTGATATGTCAATATTATCAGAACATCCATAAACTGGCCAAACGTGCATGGAATATGTTCCCATACTATGATCTCCTCTATTTATCATGTTAATAGTAAATCAGCAACTGATTTATCGAGCATTACAATGTAACATTCTGCACCATGAAATATTGGTATAATTTGGTATCATTTGGTGCCTAATTTTGCATCCGCAAAAACACAAAATTGCTCACATACACATTATTATTTCATTGTCATTGGTTTCCCTCAGCATACAAGCTTGCCAATCCCCATTTCCATCTCTCTCTCTCTCTGTATAGTGTTTATAATATTAACTAGTATGGTCTTTGCAGTTATTATTCCTTAATTATGGTTACATATTGAAGCTGCGCCAAATGAATTCAGTGTTTTTATGATCAATAGTCCAGTCACGAAAATAAAACAGTTGTATGCAGTAATCTCTTCCCAAAGATTACTAATTTATTAATTTATAAAAATACAGTAAGCTCAGCAATATTTCCTTCCTTCACGTCACTCATGTGTATCAATTCACTGTATGGAATTATATATTTTTCGATGGATTGATATATATGTAATACTTAATGTGTAGTTTCTTGGGGAATGTACTGTACTGTACAGTCGTGGTCAATAATAATCATCCACATATGGGTATCTCAACCAATTTACCGTATAATGTTTTCACGTTCATATATGATGTTATTGTTTTAAGTAGTGCATAGCTGCTTGTAGTAAATTAAAAGATGGTACTTAATCTATTTATTGGAAAGTTTATCAGCTAAGGAACAGAGGGAAGCAGTCAAAAGTTTACGTGAGTTACTCCTATATGAATGATTATTTTTTACCACGACTGTACGTTGGTACAGGGAGAGGATCAGCACACATAAAATAAGTACACAATAAAAAAGAAAGTTGACAACGGAGATTAGTTCAGTGAAGTAATGGAAGCATGTCTTCGAAGAATTCCATAGCTTAAATTAAATGCAGTTAACGTTAAGTACTGTACAGTCATATATTTATGCAACAACCTACATTGACGACAATAATTCTGTGATAATTGAAACCTGCTATGGTGGATATTATACTGTTGGTCGTGGATTGTGGTTACCTTGAGGTGTATGTATATCCCACCTTAGTTGTGGCCTTATGTGAGATAACACTTATCGAAAATGATGGAACACCAGTGATAAGCGCTAATCATGAGTGTCTCTGAGCATCATTTTGGGATATGTGGCTCAACTGGAGTGATAATACTTGAGTGTGTACACATACAATTATGAAACGTCATGTGGTTAGACATTCTGTCTCATACTTATGTAAGTCAAAGTCACAATTACAGTAATAGTCATTACACGTTGCAGTACTTCATCGTTTTCTTGTTGAACTATGAATGATAAAGTTCGCAGAGTAAGGAGACATGACAAAGTACAGAGGAACTGTAGATGATCAAGATCCAAATGGCTTAATTTATCTTGGTGAATAAGAAAGTCTTTGATTCCTCCAAACAATGTCACGAAACAGATCCCCTTTATTGTAACATAACAAGTTGTCTGTTGCCTGGCATAGCTTGGAGGAATAGATAGCCTTCCATATGACCAACAAGACTATTTCCCCTTAAGGACCCTGTGATCGTGTATGGGAATTGGAGGCTTCTGATTCCTCCTGACTATACCACGAAACAAGCTCCTTCCATATAGGTGATTGTGTTTCGTGGCAATATTTGAAGGACTCATTTACTTCCAATATTCTGACTACATCACAGGGTCCCTTAAGAAAACAGAGAAATTATTTACTACCAGATGAGAAATGAAACTGACCTACGATAACATGCACATATAATTTCCACCCTATATGTGCAGTTGCGGACAAATATATAGTTCCTTTCCACCTACCTATTTCTAAACTCGTACAATATCGAAGAGATTTTGATGCTGCGAGTATTTTTGTAGTGGCATATTGATACAAACTCATATAATATTATATAAACTCATATCATAGAAGACCATATTCCAAGATGCTGTGAGTGACTGTGTAGCTGATCTCTCCTGATAGTAACGTGAATAAATAAGGTGTCACCATCTAGTGGGGCAGAAGAAAAGCAACCAACACCCTGAAGCTCCACGGTCTCACTAAACACATAATTACTGTATATATGTCACCAAAAAATACTCACAGCTTCAAAATCTCTCTGATATTGCGCGAGTTGAGAAATGATGAGTAGGAGAAAAGGAACATTTGTCTGCAACTGTACACAAAGAGTTCTAGATATTCTTCAGTCTCACGATCTGTTTTGTTTGTGAGAAAGAGTCAGGTGGGACACACTGAATCAATCATGCAGTTTGGCCACAATTAAGGGGATAATACAATCTGGGTACATTAGATCGCCTTGATTCCTCTGAGTCTAAAGTATACCAGGAAACAGGACCAGATTGACCATAATAATGGTAGCCTATTCTTTGGAGTAGTTAGGAGGAATCAGTTGCCCCAGATTCACCAACATTATAATATTATATAGTTCCCCCATAATACTTGAAGAGTGGACGCGGCTTTACGGTCCTTGGGGGAGGGGCCTGCATTTAGTGTGGACCATGGACAGGCTGAATGCGTGAGGGGGAGTTTGCCCTGTAGTGAAGTGGCAGGGGTAAACCAACTTTTGCTGTCGGGCCTTGCTATGGATGCAAACATAGCTGTACCTTTTGTAGTCCTACAAGGAGATGCGGTTGTGCAGTGGGGGTTGCTCCCTCCTCCAACAGGGACTGAGGGTTTGAGATATGGAGTGAGTGTGTGTGTGGGAGGATGGGGGGGAGTTCTACGTTTGGGCATTTGTGTTTCGGAGGGTGTACGACGTGACGGGGCTACCTCCAGGAGATGAAGGCCTGGTATATGTATGTATGTATAATGTAAATAATTAAGTGGATAAAATCAACAGGAGTCAACCTTGTAACCCCAAGAAGGGGATCGAAGGCCATAATACTTTGTAGCCAATATAACAGGGTTACAAAATCACGACCGTCTTCTACAAGGTTTATGAAATTATCTTGATCTCACTGAACGAAAGGTGGACATTGTCGTTGGTATCAAATTGAAGATAGCGTCCGATGATTGGAGTGGAGGGAGTGAAGGTCAACAGCTCTCCTGAAGTGGCCTTGTATGGATAGGTATCAAACACAGGATTCACATAGTCAGATGAGTTTCCAAGAGTGATGATAACGTGATGAAAGTTGGATCTCCAGTAACCGTCCCTTCGCGTCTGTACTTGGATGGTGGACACTGAACGCGGGGCCCCAAGATCAGCCCTCCACCATGACATACCGTTTTGCTCGTTGCTGTGAAAGCAGTCCCATTTACAGATGAACCCATTCACAGCTTTATCCGGCGTGGACAGCGGATTGTATATCGAGGAAGCTGAAGTCCCAATAACGAAATGGGTGATGTCATTTGAGTGGTACCAAGTAGAGTAGCAGATGTCGTAAGTTACTGTTGAGGCCGAATCACCTTTCCATGTCCCAGTCACCATAGCAGTGAATGTCCAGCACTCTCGGTCTAAAAAAATATTATAATGCTAGTTTGTCATAAAGCAGCTGTAAAATACTTAAGGGAGTAGTGCAGTGTTGGTAAATCTGGAGCAACTGATTTCTCCAAACTATTTCAAATAACAGGACACCATTGTTATTATTAATCTGGTCCTGTTTCCTGGCATACTTTGGAGGAATCAAGGCACTCCATTGCACCAAAAGTATAGTACCCCTTTATTAAGGAAACTGTCCTGTCGGCAATACTGATTCCTCCTAATTATGCTATAAAATAGACGTCCTCAATGGTACTAATAGGGGATCTGTTCCCTGGTATAGTTTGGAAGAATCAGAGACCTTTCAATTCGCAAACAAAAGAATCTCCCCTTAAGGTGATAATATGCTTTTGGTACACTGGAGTGCCTTGATTCCACCAAAGTATGCCAGGAAACAGGACCAGATTCGCAAAATTAATGGTGGTCACTTGCATGGAATAGTTTGTAGGAAAAATATGCTCCAGATTAACCAACACTGTACAATCCCTATTATTGCTGTTAGAAGTTATTCCTCTTCTTACCCTTATATCTTAATTAATGTAAAAATGTTGAGTGTTTTGACAGATTGTATGTCACAGTTATATACTAGTTATATGAACAGTATATAATTTACGAATGCAAAACACACACATAATATTTTTCAGGCAAGCTTTTTAAAAACTTCCTTAATAATATATGTTCCTTGAGCTCGTTAAGGGGAGAGTGAACTGAGGGGCGACTGATTTCTCCAAACTATACCAAGAAACAGACGACCTCAATGTTAATATAATAATGAATTTATTTTGTGGTATAGATTGGAGTCAGTAGCGCTTCAGTTCACCAACAAGAGAATCTTCCCTTAATCCAAAGTATTACCGGGAAAAATGAAAATATATTACCTCTGAAAAAAAAAGAAAAAAAAAAAAAGGAAAAATGACGCTTGGGTTGTGGAGTTAAAACTAACCTTAGGACATTCTTTCAAATGGTCTCATTGTCTTTCCCAGCTCATTTTACCGACAAATTATTGACATTAAATTGCTGCCGAGCCAGTATACAGGTCGTAATAATGCGCATAAAAACATCACCTCTGAGACAGTAGAGTTGGCAAGCCTTGTTCAAGAGACAGAGGAGGGCACAGGCGTGTATTGCAGGAGAGGTGTCTGCCAGAGTAACGCTATCCAGAATACACTCCAACACATCAGAAGGGAAGGACGGAGTGACCTGTATGTCGGAGTAAATCGAATACACTATTATAGTAAACATTTATCTTTCTTTACGGGGATAGTACAGTGTTGGTAAATCTGGAGCAACTTATTCCTAGTCTAAATTATTCCAAGAAATAGGCCACCATTAGTTTTGTTAATTTGGTCCTGTTTCCTGGCATACTTTGAATGAATTAAGGCGCTCCAATGTACCAAAAGTATATTATCCCCTTAAATGGCTAGGACTACAAATTTCTACAAAGTCTCTAGAGGAGAATTCACACTGGCGTGAACGTTGACAAGGTGAAGAAAACCCACAATAAAAACCCGTAACGGCAGATGAAAAGTTGTGATAATACATCTTTTCGTCTGCCAAGGCAACATGGGTTTTCTACAAACAATATATTATTAATGTTACAAAACACCTTCCCATTCATACACTAAAGCATTACTTACTCCATTTGATAGCTTAGGTAAGGGAAGTCAGTAGCCCTAAATTTCTGATATTGATATGTATAAATAAGGTGTCGTCATCTAGTTGGGAAGAAAAGAAGCAACCAACACCATAGGGCTCCATTGTCTCCATCTAGTGCAACACACGTGAAGTACGCAACACTTCGTTATAGCTTTATTCAATAATTTCGGGACCTCGCAAAAGTCACAGGCTACCGACATCCTACAGTCGAGGTGGCCGAATGGTTAGTGTAATGGACTCGTTATTTAACGGCCGGGAAATCGATTCCTCTCTGGTGTGGGCCTGAGAATAATTACTCTTTCGATTTGAGTTTCAGACACTAACTATAAGGCCACCGAACGTCGTAAAACACCCTCGCTGTTACCATAACAGCTGCAGTATATGGGAATTACTCTCACTTCCCTCCCTCTGTGGCTGGGTACCAGTTCGGAAGTCGTGACCTGTGTGTGTGTGTGAGTAGCAGTTTATCTGGGCCACAGTAACGGGCTTGATGAAACCTATGCCCTGTGCCAAAACCTTAAAAAAAAAAAAAAACACACACACAAACCTGATGACCCTCCGAAAACAGACTGAAGAACGGAGGCACCTTAGAATGACCAGTGAATGGAGGAAAATCTATTTGCCTCACACCCACTTCAACGATATGGTACACAAGTCAATTTACGAATCACAGCTATGATAATAAGTAAGTGTCCTGTCACTTGTCACCATCTTTCACTATCTTATAATTACATATACCAGAAGTAATAAGCTTAGAGTAAAGGCCATTTCCTAAGTACAGTCACGCACCACAATCCTTAGCCCTTGGCTACCGGCCACCGTGGCAGGTTGCTGGGATGCAGGGTGAACCCTTTCACTGAGTGTCGCTTGTGTCGAGCGCCTCGCGCTAACACTATAGAACACTATTGTCTGGCCTGCCCCACTGTCCGACACTTGCTGCCCCAGGGCCTGCCGCTTGATGTGGTTTGTCGACACCTGCTGAACCACCATGTTTTAGAGGAACTTTTGGTAAGTCACCCTCGTTTTGGTGGATTTAAGTAGGTCATATGCAAATATTTGTCAGAATTCTCGTGTTTCATTCTGTTATGTTTTCGTGATGTGTGTGTGTGTATGTGTGACTGTAGTCATTGGATTTTCATGGGTCCCGCCTACCCTTAAGAAGATTTAGGGATTTATGCCTATCGACTCATGGTGTTGGTCATTAAGGCAGTCAGTCTTGTTATATCAACATATCTTCCCCCGGCCTACAAGGTTGTTATCCTTGTTTTTACAGCCAGGTACCTACTTACTGCTAGGTGAACAGGGACATAGGGGGCTTGGAAAATTGTCCAACGATTCCACTGACCCGGGAATCGAAACCAGGACCTCTCGCGTGCTGGGCGAGTGTGCTAACCATTACACCATCAGCACCCCCTCCTACCCTTATGTTTTGTTGTCTTTTTTTTTTATTGACGCCACGACGCAATAAAAAATAAAAAAAAATCCCTAGCCCACCTGAGTCGCAGCCTGACACCTTAAGCAGGAGGCTTCTGGACGACAACCCACCCAAACCATCATGAGGCCACACACATTTCGAACCAATGGAGGCTTTGGGTGAGCTGTCGTCTAGAAACCGCCTGTTCTAGATCTCGAGCTTCACTCAGGTGGGCCAGAGATTGTGGTGCGGGACTGTACAGCCATGGCTGATAGTGCTGGACCAGGGTCCAAGGAGTGTTGGAGAGCAAATGAACAGAGTTCGAAAGAGTGAGTCTTCTAAACCTCTCTCAACTTTGAGAATGGTTTGGAAAATTCACTTGTTCGGACTCTGTTCAGTTGCTCTCCAACACTCCTTGGACCCTGGTCCAGCACTATCAGCCATGGCTGTACATATGAAGCAGAAACACATGAAATAGGGCCCCTCATTGAGCATAGTAAGGTACAGGATGAGATGTTAATGCACGTAGAGGCGAATCCTATTTTATACTTGATAAGGAGCCCATTTGAAGTGTGCCTGTTTCATGTGTACACTCGATAAAAAAAGTATCGCGCATTTCCCTCGTGAAACATTCTGACACCTAAGACGATGGCTACTGAAAACGAGCTTGTTTATCATGAGCTGTAGCGATCATTTACAGAACCATCGGACCCCACCTGCGCGATACTTTTTTGAGCCAGTGTACGTGTGTCGGCTCGAGTGGTGACAGTGACCGACATGATAGGGATATGTTAGTTAGTACAGACTAGTAGATCTAAGGTTTGCCACAATACAGCAATTATACTGAGAGTCTTTTTTCGTGGCATAATTTCCAGTCAACCCGGTAACATTAAAATCCTCCACAGAACTGTACACTCTACCCTGTACAGTTGCTCCACTCATAACGAGCACAACGCCCAGTGAGTATGGCGAAATGTGGCACAACTGTGTTTGTTTACTCGTGGTAATAGTAAATTAATGAACAGAACTCACTCCTGCTATAGTATCTATCATAATATAATGATGCCACATTTCCCCAAACCCATCAGACGCTGTGCTTGTTATTAATGAAGGCAACTGTTTGTTTTTATATATTAAAAAAAAAAAAAAAAAAATTGACTAAAGACTGAGAGCCCACTGATTGTCCTTACCTGTAAAATCACAGTAAGAGAGGTCCAAAAATAATGTCCAATTTTGTTTGAGATGTCTAAACACATTGCTTTTGAAGGAGCATAAGTCGTAGTAAAGGGGAAAGATGGTTAGAGGTAGTGTTCCAGAGTTGACCAGTTGTGTATATGAAAGACTTAACTCTTGCATTAGGGAGTTGAACAGAATAGTATATCAGTAAGAGGGGGATAGTTGATGAGACGAAAGGCCTTTGATTCCACCTTGTCCAGGAGTGTTGTGAAGGTTGAGCCACCCTACACATGAGAGCTGTGCTCCATACAGAGGCGGAGACCCCTGTACAGTACATAGACAGCAATTGTACGAGGGTTCATGAAGTATTCACGGAATCTGCGCTGCACACCTAACTTCTTAGAGGCAGTTTTAGCTAGAGAGGTAATATGATATTATCTCCAAGAGAGACTGTTACAGATAGAGATTCCAAGATTATTATTATTAAGAAGAATGATCGAGCTGTATGTAGTTGAAGAAAATGAGATACTCATTTGGAAGATTAGTACGAGTAGAAAAACGAAGGGACTGTGTTGTTGAGGCTTGGAATACCACAAGGTTTTCTCTGTCCCACTGCATCATCACGTGATGTGGAGAGAAGCTGCTGGGATGGGCAGTTGTCAAACTTGGTGGAGTAATAGAGAGTGGAATAATCATAGGAGTGGATAGGGGAGGAAGTACAGGTAAGATGGTTATTGATGAAAAGAAGAAAGAAAGTAGGTTATAGGACAGAACTCTGAGGAACACCACTGATGATAGACTTAGAGGAAGAACAGTGACCATCTACAACAGCAGCTATAGACCGGCCAGAAAGGAAATCAGAAATAAAGGTGCAGAGGGATGGATAGAAACCGAATGAGGGCAGTTTGGAAATTAAAGATTTGTGCCAGTTGTTTTTAGTTCTGTGGCTAATCTACAGTATATGTTTAGCCATAAATTTAGGAGTGTGCAATACAAAGAATTAAACCAATCATGAACCGAGTATAGGAAGCAAATCACGAGCCGAGAAACTCGCCCATGCGCAGTTTGAATATATTGAGCAGCGGCCCTCCCGAAGCGGAGGGTAGAGTATAAAATAAGTGACAGTCCATCACGCCGTGACATCACAACATTGGCGCAGTATACCACTATTGGTGAAAAGACTTAACTTTATAGTTTATTGGCTTTGCAGTGAACTATGCAGGGTGTAACAACATTGCTTGTGTTAAGTTGGAGGGCGACCTCCTTGGATAATTCTAAGGAACAAGGTCTCTTTGGTTGTTTGTCGAATTGTACGTTGCTCGGCCATTACAATATATTCAATATGATGTGAAGAGAGGTGCACACAAACAAGTCTACATTACCTCCCCTTTCTCACCCCATACTACTGTCCTCATTTCCATTCTGATCGTAGCTACCTTCACCACACACGAGTTTACACACTACATATAACACTGAAGCTGTTTCATGGCTGTATCATGCTGTACCGTACTACTGTAGTCTACATTAGACGTACGAAAAATATCCACAATACTTTACGCGGTTTTCCCGTCACCTTTCACCTTCATTCATTAACGCATTAACTGTGAAAGCCAAACAACTTACAATTCAACATTTTGCCATAGAGACATTGTTGATTAGAATTATCCAAGGAGGTCGTCCTCCAAATAACAACACTAACAAACACCACACCACACACACACACACGTACAATTACACTTCTCCACATGCACCCTTTTACACACACACTATCACTCTACAATTGCATCGTCTTCATGACCATTATGAAGTTGCTAAGCGTTAAGCCCCAATAACAAATCCAAAGCAATCGTCCTCCAAGTTAATACATGCAATGCTGTTACACCCTGGAGGCTATAATGGAATATGAAAATTAGCGTACCCCTATTATTTAACACACACACACACACACACACACACACAGAACAAGTTTGGTGCGGAAAACTGTGGAATCTGAAAATTTAGCGTAACCCTATTATTTAACACACACACACACACACACACAGAAAAGTTTTGGTGTGGCGAACCTTATAATTTCACACACACACACACACAGAAAAGGTTTGGTGAGGCGAACCCTATAATTTCATACACATACACACATAAAAGGTTTGGTATCGTCATGCTACCCAAATGCATTACTACCTTGGATGAGGGAGAAAGCATAATTCCAGATGAGGTCAGTGGGCAATCGAAAACCATCACCACCAACACGACGACCATCACTATTTTCCTCGCCATCTGCATAATATATAGAAGAATATAACTGAAACCATTAGGGATTGATTGATTAATATTAGGCACCGCAACAGCGAGGTCATATAGCGCAAGCAGTTAGGGATAGTAATAGAAAAGAAATATACATGTATAAAAAAATAATAATGAGACTATGGATATTGAAAAATAGCTTGTTTATTTCCCTCGATCGTCAAGTCCTGCCCTTGTTGTGTGGAAAATAGGATCGTCGCAGAAGAAATGTGGTCTTAAAGCAAATACAACCACCAACGAATATGTGAAGGAAATTAGTATATGTAACTTCCTTTTCTGTGGCTCAACTTAACTATTATTTGGATATTTACAGCAGCTTCATTAAGGGGGCAATGTACTATACTTTTGGTACATTGGAGCACCTTGAATCCTCCAAAGTATGCCAGGAAAGAGGACCAGATTAACAAAAATAATGGTGGCCCATTGCTTGGAATATATATATATATACTATAGATGCATCAGTTGCTCTAGACTTACCAACACTGTAATACCCCCTGAATAAGCTGTGTATCGTGATAGTTTTACATTGCACTATGTAATGTACAGTCACGAGCCATAATAAGTATCCAGGTCTGCTTCGAATAGCCTGATGGAATATTAATCCAGCTCCAGCAAATATGAAACAGGAAAAGCGTTATAATTGGTTCATTGGTATGTCAGATGATTCGAAACTTCAAAAAGACCTGGACATTTATTATTGTTCGTGACTGTACAGGCGTGGAGACCCCCTGGTAGTTGGCTATTTTACCCATTCTTAAATCCAGACCGGACAGCAAAGCAGATAATTATACGGTATACAAATTTCTGGCTACCTGAGCTCACACATACTTTTCAATGTGATTATACTGTACTTACAACTGTAGTTAGTTTCCAGCTTCCGCAGTCCAACAGTTCTAGAGGTGCTGTAATTATGAGACCACTGGAATAACGTCTAGTCTGAATGGTGCCCGCTGTGATAATGATCTGGATGTTCCAATACCATGAGAGCATAGCATTAAGGGGGTAGTAAAGTGTTGGTAAATCTGGAGCAACTAATTTCTCTATTCCAAGCAATAGACCATCATTATAATTGCTAATTTGGTCCTGTTTCCTGGCATACTTTAGACGAATCAAGACGCTCCATTGTATTAAAAGTGTATTGCCCCCTTAATATGACTCAAAAGAATAATTGTGATTGCCTCAGTCACGGTATTAGTCGTGGTTGTCTTTCCCAATGACTGTTTTGTATACCTCGGTAAATCCATGGGCCGTATTCAAGAACATTGTGGTGCATATGATGGCGTGGTACTGGAACAATGGCTCCATAGAAAGAACAATAGAGCCTTCGTACCAGTACCTCGCCATCGTCAACACCATGGATGATGTTCCTGCATACGACACAATATTCACGCCTCTCCTTTGTTTACCAGCTGCTCTATTGGGAGGGTGACTGAATGCACTGTACCGTAGGTCATATACTTCGGATATTTTTTGGTCAATGTACGATAGCCTTCACTAGTAACGAGCACAGCATCCGATAGTTGGGTTTGACAAAATGTGGCACCACTGTGTTTGTTTACATAGCGTCCTTATGGTGGACACTTTGCAGGGGTGAGTTCCGGTCATTCATTTACTATTGCTACGAATAAACAAACAAAATGGTGCCACATTTTGTCAAACCAATCATACTGTGCTCGTTACTAGTGGAGTTAGCTGTATTGTACAAAGTTCCCCTGCACGACTAGATTCCTCCACTAAGTAATATAATTGCCATGAAGTCCCTTCCTTCAGATATATCACAGGTTTTGTTTAACACCGTGTCAAAACGCTTTGTTACAGCAGACAATACCGGGTACTCGTACATACATATACATTCCTTCCCTTAGTTCTTAAGGAAAGACGATCTGTTTGGTAAATTGGAGGGTTACCGATTCCTTCAAACTATCCCAGGAAGCAAATCACTTCAACGTAACTTATGGGGGATCTGTTTCGAGATATACATTGAAATATTTTTAGCATGTCAATTTTCCCAAAATAGGTTCTCCCCATTAACTACTGTGGCATTCAGAGAGCAGGAAGAGGAGGAGCAGGTAAAAGCAATTGTTCTGTGACTGGTCGTAAATCTGTTGTGATAAGTTGCATTATATGGAGCATTATTAACATTGGTTCAGGTGTCACACGAATGTAAACTTTTTGGATATTAGACACGAGCCACAATAGCAAGAGTTATTTATGTTTTCTTTCTTTTTTTCTTATTCGCTGAGGGATACTTTACTTCGGCAGACATTTATTTCTTTTATTTATTATTTTATTACAACTTGCCGAGCTTTTAACGTTTTTCATAATAGAGGTCTTTGATGGATACTATAAAAATATACTGTTTTTTTGTGATAAAAACCTAATTTTCATTCCTGTGATAATTATATTTGAAAATACCCAGTCATGATGTTACTAACTTAATAGAAGTAAAGAGGCTCACCAATAAAATTATTTATCTATTACTTCCTCCTTGTTGGAATGTTTCTCGTCAGAATGTTCGACTGGCACTTGTATTATTTGTTCATTGTTTTCCCCTGACAATACATTGCACAGTGCAAACCAGGTTGTCTGATGCACATCCAAAGGGCCTAGTATACATTCATGGGGTTTCTGCAGCACAAGAACAACAGATTACCTAGTACCTACCCTAATAATGTAATCTGGTGCAGGTATTCGTGGCCCTTGGAGTATGACATGCTGGATGGAGGGACTTCGTTAGTTTCTTCATTCCTATTCCAACAGTGCTAAGTGCTATCTACTTTTTTTTTTTTTTTTTGGTGGGGAGGGGGGGGGGGCTCAAGAAGTGGTGATGGGTTCTCTTTACATTCTCTCTGAAAGCTTCTGTGTCGGCGGCAGAGAACGCAGCATTGGCATTATTGTTGCAGCTTTCCTCCGTGTCCTTGCTATCTATCCTTCACTCTGGGAAGAAAATACACATCGGATAGATAACACCAACACCGTTAGCACAATCGTATACTCTTTAAAATGCTGGGTTGATTTTAAGGGTTGGTATTGGGGTCATGAAAATAAATGAGGGTTGTTCCTTACAGTACGATGCACTCCCCTATAGAAAGATCGATGCTCGCAACAATCCTCGTAGCTCACGATAAAGCGATCTTAGTGCCCGATCACATTTTTCCCCAAGTCTTTCACTATATCGTGGAGGGAGGGCATTACAGCCAATTACAGCTCGCCTTTTCCAAGGCACATGTAGGTTACCAGGTTAGAGGAACTCAATGTTGCATAACAAAAGGCATAATTATAACAGTTGTGGTTGTTTACTGCTATAGAAAGCATTTAGTTTATTTTTATTAAGTTGTTGTTATGTCTTAAAACATGTCTTAATGATAAAATAATGAAACAGTAATAGATTACACATTTTCCCTGTATTTTGGTAACACTGACCACCGGTACTTATGCGAAAGGTTCGTTAACTACCTTGTTTATGTTCATAATAAATGACATTTTCTATTGAATCACACAATACGCGGAAGTAGTAAATGATATTTTTACTGACACAGTGGCCAATGAACCAAAATGAAAACAGCAAAGTTCTCATAGCAGTATTGCTTTGCTCCATGAAGTTAAGGCATTAAAGATGGTCGATGTACGACAATAATACAATACCAGTATTCTATGGACCCTGGCCAGGATACTTGACAACCAGCTGGACCCATCAGGTCACCTCTGAAAAACCCAAGATGTTTCTCGTGGACTCGAACCTGTGCCCTCGCCTTTCACAGTCCGTCACTGTATCCACTTTGCCACACCCTCCTCCTCTTCTGTTCTGCTTGGTCATATTTCATCCCAGCTGACGGCCGCTCTGCCAATCAGTGGTAGGATTTCATAGACGTTTGAACCCATAAGCCAATCATAATGCACCAGTAAATGTCGACAAATACATACCTCCTAGCGTCAATCAACGTAGAAGGTCTGGACCATTGTATCTCCCTTCCCCCTCTCCACCATAACCTAACTTAACCCAACCCAACCCAACCCAACCACCACATTCCCGCATTCACGCCGACATTGTAAACAGTACATTTGATGGCTAATAGCTTGTAAACCACTCACGCTACATGAAAAAATTATATAGGATATTGAAGTACAAACCTTTAGCTGTCTTTTGATGTACTTGTGAAGACTAAATGGACATCTGTAGGATGGGTAGCCAGCTCAGAATGACCGCAACTCAAAATTCACTTTTACACCCTATTTACATGTCTTCCGAGAGACGGTGGGGTGGGTAACACAGAAAACGGAGCGAGCGAGGGAGGATGGAAGTAGGGCAGACAAAGGTGTAGGATAAGGGGATGGCGGGTGCAGGGAGAGGACAAAGGGGTGAAGAAACGGGGGAGTACCACGTGGAGGTAGGGGTGAACCAAATTATAGCAAGGGACGCACGGGTGGTGGGGGGAGGGACGTAAACCAAGGGGGCAAAATATGGGGCAATGGAATGGGAGGGCGAAGATAAAACACGTGGTCGCCGCCTGTGCTGTTATGTTACAGTATAGGCTATTACGAGATAGATGTAACTTATTACTTTTCCCACATTGTCGAGAGGGTTTATAACTTTATATATTAGGCTACACTAAGGCACGTCACTCACTGATATTCACACCTAAAATAAAAGAAATGTGTGCCTCGCTGAACCAAATTTCCTTACTTTTCATCATGATTTCGCTGTAAATAGTAGGATTGGTAGGAGGGTCCAGAAATATTTTGTTAGTATAGAGCTGGTGGAGGGAGGGAGCGCCAGTCACGTGGAGGGGAGGAGGGGAGTAGAAGTTTATATAAGATTATTTTATTTCTTTTATTTGCGACTATAGGTTTCCTACAAGCAGAATATGTTATACATTATTTGATACAGTGTGGTTTGTCATGCATGTCATATGGGAGGAAAATATTATATATATGTAATTAATGAAAAAAACAAAAACAAGAAAGATTGCATCAGCAGAGTGATACTCTACGACACTCCAGCTTGGCAGCTACTGAGTACTGAGTCACTACTCACTAGTGTCAGTGAGGTGTCAGGTGAGGTCCGACGTGAGGTACTGTACAATAACGGTCATATGTTGCCAATTGTCCAATTTTTCTTTTTCTCTAATTACATATATTCATTATTACATATTATCATTATTATTATTATTGTATTGTCTGCAGTGGTTATCACCATCTCTCTCTTTTGTTTCTGAGTGATAAGGTGATAACAGTTGAAAAATAACTTGGCTGTGTGGCGATGACAAAGGCGATCCAAGTATTATTTATTGCATATTGAATAAAGCAGTCTATGGGAACAGATGCTGCTCGACGTTTGTGGAGTCGGAGCACCCAGCTTGGACTAAGGTACACCACATACGTCGGTGATGGGTCCTCTAGCACGTACCAAGCAGTGCAGCAGCTCAACCCCTATGATGTCACAGTACAAAAGGAGGAGTGTGTGAACCATGTTAGTAAGCGTCTTGGAACTCGTCTGCGAAAGTTGAAAAAAAGATGTGATGACCACCATTACTACTAAAACTGGCAAAGAAATGAGGAGGATTTTGTTGAGTGGACCCAGCCAACTGACTGAGAACACCATCAACAAAATGACGAGCTATATCGGTAAAGCAGTACGTGGAGAAAAAGACAAACCCTACATATCAACTGAAAACATGAGAAAAAGTATCCTTGCTTTCTACCACCATGCAGTCTCGACAGATGTCAGACCCCAGCATAACTATATACTGCTCTCCAGGCATCAACTCCTGGTGTTTTTTCAGGCGGGGTGAAGCTGACAGGACCAAGCCATGCAGGAAAAAAGAGTGGAAACTCCTCAGACTAAATTTCTGGGGGATTCTGAATGTGTGTGTGTGTGTGTGAAAAATGGTGGCATGTTTCTGGGATGGAGGGCGAGCCTCCTTTCACTGAGTGTTGCTTGTGTCGAGCGCCTTGTGCTAACACTATAGAACACTATTGTCTGGCCTGTCCCACTGTCCGACACTTGCTACCTCGGGGTCTGCCGCTTGATGTGGTTTGTCGACGCCTGCTGAACCCCCAGGTTTTAGCCTAAATTTAGAGGAACTTCTGGTACGCCACCCTAGTTTTGATTAATTTAAGTAGGTCATAATGTAAATATTTGTCTATATTCTCGTGTTTCATTGGATTTTCATGGATCCCGCCTACCCTTATGTTCTGTTGCCTGTCTTTTGATTGACGCCACGGCGCAATAAAAAACAAAACAAAAAAACACCACATACCAAATCTTTCACTGATAATAGGTAGTTGACTGGTTTCTTTAATCACCATGACTAAACGGCAGCTTCAACTTCATCATTCCCTCCGTGAAGTCTGTATCCTACTCAGGAAGTATAATAAATAGGCTAATTGAAGTTACCTTTGTATAAACGCAATATTGTGGGATGATAGTGCTACGAAATTGTTGAGGATAATCTTACCCTATTAGGAAAAGTTTGTTTATATCTACCTGAGTAAATATGTGCCTGTCATGTTCTTCGGTCAATATTTTCTCTCTGTAGAATAATTATAAAATTCTGCTACATTTTGTGTCATACATCTTAACGTTGTTTTGCACCTTCTTTCCCTTCCTTTACTAATCTCACATCAAATAACATCAGGAACAGAGTGAGAGAGTGGATGTGTGCGATGGAAGCGTGACTTGAAAAAAGTCACATCATGTAATATTAGAAAAAACACATACTTAAGAACCCGGTGATTGTGTATGGGAATTGGAGGCTACTATTTTTTTATAGTTCCTCTGATTATGACACAAAACACACTCCTTACATATTATACGATAGGTGGTGTTTCGTGGCAATATTTGAAGGACTCGTTAACCTCTAATTTTCTTACTACATCACAGAGTCACTTATCGGTTCTCCATCTAGAGTAAGATATAGAGTAACACATTGGAGCAGGGAAAAGTGGTAGAGAGGTGGGAAGGCTATAGAGCGAAGACTCCTTATAAATGGCGAAATGCATCATTCAACCAATAAAAGTTACCGGGTACTTGTTTAGTTATATGCAATTGACATGTTCATTGTATCTAATTCCAAAAAAACTGTATGCAGCTATAGGGATATAAACGTAACTAATAAAAATAATAAAATGATTTTGGTAATGTTGTCTTCTGACCTCTGTGAAATCTTACACAATTTCAATTCTACTCGAAACCAAACCGTAATGTAAGCGTTTTTGCAGTATGCAGTTCGTGTTTATTTATTAAATTTTATCAATATTACGCTTTTAGCAATGTATATTAGATGAAACATAAAGTACGTTATCCCGATTCAAGTTCTCAGCCAATCAGGGAACTCCTTACAAATGATGTAGATTCTCAGACACTCATTCATAATAATACGTTTGTTCACTACGTGGGTTTCCAGATATCGCCATATACTGTACAATACATGCAAATTTGCTTATACTTTCTCTGTTGCCAACGTACAGAGATTCATTACAGTGTAATACATACCCATAACACCAGTACAAAACAATGCATTACAATTGTAACAACTAGGATAGTGTTACAGACTCGAATATACTCGGTAACAATTTATTGGTAAGTACACTCTCCCAAAAAAGTATCGGCATTGCTGGCTAGATCCTGCTGAGAAAAGATCGAAGCTACATGTATGACTGTACTGTGGGGTTGGTATTCCTGCTGGCAATGAATTGACTCTCATTTCTGTACTAACGTGAAATCCTCTAGCATACATAATTCATGCATTAGGCAAGTCGTGGAGTAAGAGTTGTGACTTCATTTTTACAGATATTTATGTTAAGTGATTTTAATGATTGATTGTTTTGGAGGAGGGGGAATTTACTGAATTATTGAATATAATGAGAATGATAACCCAGAGAATAAAGTTACCAAATCGGATTTTATCCAAAAAGGAATCTTTGAGTAGATTCGCTGTAACTGTAGTATTTTGTCTTAAATATAATGCAGTTATAACATAGGGTAGGATTAAGTAGGCTTATGCTTTTTCTTCTCATACTTCTAAATAAGGTTTTGTATAGTAACACAAACAGACATTGCCCTCTCCAGAAAGTGACGTGTATAAACAAACATGTGAAGCAACCAACACCTCAAAGCTTCACTCGATAATCTCGGGGCCTCAGTCTCAGGCCACGACTGACGGCCTCCTGTCCCGAGGTAGAGGTATATAAAAAAAAAAGTAAAAATAAAATAAAATAAATGAAAAGAAATATAACGTTATATACCATTCGACAACTACGGTGTGGATTAGCTGAGTTTTCAGCATTAGAAAGAGGCATATCTTAAGATAATATTTGAAATTTCTGTAATAGGTGAAGAAATGTGAATATGTTTCTATTTCCCTCTACTATAGTTTCTCTGACTCATGAAGCAATACGAATATGTATAATTGGCAACTGATCGGCAGGAATACCACTATCTATAAGGTTTCAAAGCAATGTACCATAATGCTACGTTTATTGTCGTTTTCGTTCATTCGTTTTAAAGCCGTTACTTTTTGGGGAGAGTGTACATAGGTTGTGTAGTAGCAAGCACCTTGTAGTTGTGGGTTTCCCGCCTGCCGTGGTCGTGTGGTGTGAGAGAGGTAGCTGCTGCAGGCGACACTTGGAGAGCTTGGTGTAGGCAGGTAGCGGCTGGAGGCACGGCAGGTCAGGAGAGAGAAGTATTTCCAGGTGTAGAGCTAGTGGCCGACTCAGGCCGAGTGAACGAATAGGGGCGCTGCGGCTGCTCAGGCCAGCCAGGGTTGGGCTGCGCGTGCCGCACAGGTAGGACAGGTGAAGTTAAAGATGCGTACCAAATACAGGTGAGATGGAAGATATGTAAAGGTGCTTGATGTCGCTACACTATACACGTGATTTCCACGGGTAAAATATGTAGAATTCACGTAGTGTACCCACTTGAAGGGATAGTATACTTTTGGTACGTACACATAAGAGCACCTTGATTCCTCCAAAGTATGCCAGGAAACAGGACTAGATTAGCCCAAATAATGATGGCCTGTTGCTTGGAATAATTTGGAGGAATCAGTTGCATCAGATTTACCAACACTAAATTATCCACTTATAAGAGTACTGATAATGAATATATGAACAGTAAGCCTCCATGATTTGTCAGATTCGCTGATAAAGAAGATATAATTATACACTCAGCATGATCTGCTACACTTACATACCGATAAAAAATAAGATGCCAACCGGTCATGAAGCACACTATGTAATGTAATGAAGTTAACGTTAATATGTTGAAACAGATTAACACACTGTTTATATTAAAAAGTTATATGTCATGTGTGCCACTAAAGCATGATCACACGGGCCTATTTTCATCCTTCCTGTGGCCAGTCTATAAGCTTTTTACATCCTCCAACCCATTTTATGAGGTGTAGAGGACAATGAGGAATTTAATCGAGGCCAAATTAGCTCAAGATCGAAAGATGATGGATGGAAAACGGAGGAAATACATGTCAGTGTTATGATAGACTCATTATATAACAGTAACATGATGGCATCAGTGGTATATATTCTCGCCGTGCTTGTAAATTCATTGCCTTAATAAATTTAGAATTGGTTTATTTAAGTCTAGGCAAAATTTTAGTGAATATATGACTACTTACACATCCCTGTATACTCATGCAAGCCTCGTCAAATATAAATCAGCTGATATAAAGTATGGAATGCGTAAAGTTGTGGCTAACTGGCAACACAAGCGAGTCTAAAAGTGACGAGTAATGACCTTGAAACGCCTTGATTCCTCTAAAGTATCCCAGGAAACAAAAACCAGGCTAGCGAAAACAATGGTGGCCTGTGGTTGCTTGGAATAATTTGGGGGAATCAGTTGCTCCAGATGTAGGCTACCACCAACACACTGCACCTTAAAAGTGACGAGTAATGGACGCCACTTGTGATAATGAAGCTTAATATATATAACGACACGGTTCCCTCCTCAGTTAGTGACAGGACACGGGAACAAGCACATGCAGTAACGTCGCCTTGTGTGCGTGTGTGTTTGAACGACCTTTCTTTTTAAGGTAATAACCTGTTTAATCTTTTTCTTAGAATGTAGAATGATAACTGAGTTTGTGGGTGTGTATTGTAGTGAACCAATTGCAAGCACCTTGCCGCTCTCTACACCAGCTTCTACACAGCTCCCAACACTACACCACTACTGCAGGCGGGTTTGGTCAACTGCAAGGTGCTTGTCTACTACTTATTACTGTGCAACCCTGTACACTATATTGAATAAATTGTACTGTGTATTCGAGTCTGTTCACCTCCGGTAGTAACACACTCTCATGTGTTTACAGTATGTATAAAGAGGGTTTACAGTACACAAATTCATTGAGAAAAATGCAATACAATCCATAACACCAATGGTGAAAAACAAGGAATATATACTGTAATTGTTGATAAATAAGGAATAACTTCACATCATAATATCTGTCATTTCAGTCCCACCGCTTAAACAAGTAACCAAGAACATCACTGACATCCTTGCCATCACCATCACCAAAACAGGAAAGCATCATAATGGCCACTCGTTGGGGTATTGTCAGCGCTGGGAAAATTTCCTCGGATTTCGTGGCTTCCCTCAAGGCGCTGCCTGAGTCTGAGCACAAAGTGGTGGCTGTTGCTGCACGCTCACTCCAAAATGCCCAAGAGTTTGCCAAGAAGTATGGCATCGAGAAGGCATATGGCTCCTACGATGACCTGGGCAATGACCCTAATGTTGGTAAGTAGGCAAAACTATCTATCTATCTTATTCCACTTTTACTTGATGTTGAGTATGAAAGAGTAGTATATAAAAATTCCTCTCTGTCAGGTGTATGGTAGACTATGCTGTAAAGTTGTGAGTATAAACCATTGAAATTAATATCTTTAGCCATCAAATATAATAACCAGAGGACAGGGAAAGAAGGTATAAAGTGTGTAATAATACCAGAGTGCTTTGGGAGTGAGTATTTTAAGTGTATTTGTGATCTTGAGTCCTGTCGACTCCTTCCTCTCTGTCAAGTCCCGTCGCTAATAATTCGGGTTTGTGAACTGTGCATAGGAAATTAAGAGTGTTGTTTAATATAGTAATGGTCATAAGTTGTCAGAAAGTGCAGAATAGTTTTGTGGTAAGAAATTATAGAAAATTAAGAAAGTGTGTTAGTGATAACCCCGGGGGTAGAGCCATGGCTGATAGTGGTGGACCAGGGTCCAAGGAGTGTTGGAGAGCAACTGAACAGAGTTCGAACAAGTGAATTTTCCAAACCAATCTCAACGTTGAGAGAGGTTTAGAAGACTCACTTTTTCGAACTCTGTCTAGTTCCTCTCCAACACTCCTAGGACCCTGGTCCAACACTATTAGCCATGGCTGTACATACGACCAGGAATAGGTGTTATCGGAAAATCCCACGTTATCTTGGCCATCCGTATATAGAGTCACGGTTGATTATTCAGGCTCTAGTGTTCGGGATGCTGCAAAGGTAAAGGTGGTGCTGATACGCCTATTCCCAATTACTTGCTGGGAAAAAGGGGTTATATAAATAAGTGTAGAAACAGTCTTTGTATGTAGCAAGAGTAACAACATTCTCTCTCGATCATTTTTTTCCTACAAAAATTTAAATTAAGGTTAGGAAGGGTCGTTATTATTTTTTTTTTTCTGAGAAAATTATTATATCAAAATTCACGATTAGGGAAACTTAAACAAATCATTTCAATAATCATATTATAATCAATTGATTTTTTTTCTTTGTCTGATTAAGATTAAAAAGGGAGGGGGGATTCATAATTTGACGCAGGGTAAATAAATATATATTTGTCAAAATATTAATAAATTATTTAAACCACTCTGTAATTTCACTAATCCCCCTGTACTTAATCGACTACCCTGTTGATTGACGAGGAACACGTAACGAATCCCCAATTTTTTTTTTTAGCATAATGCCAATGCTGTCTTGAACCACAGGGAACATCATAGCGTTGAGCTGCCCTATAATTTTTATTTGGTAATTTGTGAGTTCAGGAGAGTATTCAGCATTACACTATGTCCGCTAACTGTACTGTACCTAACCTTTGCTTTGTTTCCCTTGATCAGACGTTGTGTACATCGGAACGGTACAGTCACATCACCTGAGTGTGAGCGTGGCCTTGATGAGAGCGGGCAAGCATATCTTGTGTGAGAAGCCTTTGTGTATAAATGTGAAGGAAGTCAAGGAGATGATTAAAGTGGCCAAGGAACAAAAGGTCTTCATGATGGAGGTGAGAGAAAGAGAGCACCACTAGACTGACTGGATACGAATACTCTTTAAGTAGTACATTGGAGTGCCTTGATTCCTCCAAAGTATGCTATGGAACAGGATCATATTAACAAAATTAATGATGGCCTGTTCTTGCTTGGTATAGTTTGGAGGATATGGTTGCTCCAAATTTTCCACATCACATTTCAGGGGTATTAAATACACAATTGGTACATTGAAGTGCCTTGATTCCTTCAAAATATGCCAGAAATCAGGACAAAATGAACAAAAGTAATGGTAACTACCTGTTGCTTGAAATAGTTTGGAGGAATCAGTTGCTCCAGATTTATCAACCCTGTACTATCCCCTTTAATCGAAGGTTAAGTGTATTATTCCAGAACTGTTAAACAACTATATTTTACTATACATTGAAGTGTAAAATCTTTCTGTAATTCATGACTACAGCGGGGTAGTACAGTGGTTTTAAATTTAGGGCAACTGCTTCCTCCAAACTATTCCAAATAACAGTCCACTATTATTTTTGTTTATCTGGTCCTGTTTCCCGTCACACTTTGGAGGAATCAAGGCATTTCAATGTATCAACTGTAGCCTATACTATTCCCTTATTATTTATTTGATTGTTCTTTACATTAATGTATGTCCTTCATACTGTTCTTATTTTGGTCAATTTGCATTGTTCATTATTATTGTCACACCAAACTCTGTATATACAATAATTGTTACTGGTTTTACTAATTTATTATACCGGTATATGGTTATTTCAAATTTCAGGATTTACACATACAGGAAAAATCTTGCGAAATTTATATTTGCTAAACTTAAATTGAACTTCCTTTTGAAAAAATGATATTGCTTCACCATCCTACAAACCTTGTCTCGTAAAAAAAATACACTATTATTTTCACGTACAGTACAAACCGAAGCACAGGTATGTACAGACAGTACCTCACATTATGAAAGAGTTTATTGTATATGTTTCATAATCCAATAAATTCATGATTACCACTGTTGTTAATTGTATTTATTTTGTAATGTCTTCTATGAATCCGTATAGAATAAACTCTCATTGTCCACTGGGTTTATGGATGTGTAATGTACAAAGAGGGTTTCCTGCAGACAAATTAATTACAAAAAGTGCAATACACACTCAAAACAAGAGATTACTGTATAGATGTGTGTAAATGTACAAAGAGGGTTTACTGTTCAAAGATTCATTACAAAAAGTGCAATACACACCCAAAACACCTGTGGAAAATAAGGGACTACGGTATGCAACTTAAACCACTCTCATTAACTCTATCTATCTATACAGGCAGTGTGGTCAAGGTTCTTCCCAGCATACAAGGAGTTGGAGAAGAGACTGAAAGCCGGGGAAATTGGACAAGTGCGCCACGTTATCGCTTCATTTGGCAAGGATCTCCGCCATTTCCAAAGGCTTCAGTAAGTGTCTCCATGAATTGGTGAATGAATAATGGTCGACTCGTAATGTAGACCCTCGACATACAATGAATGAATACTTGTATATACCACTCCATTTTTACACTAATTGAAGACCACTAAATGTTTTCCCAGGCTTTTGTGATTCATTGCCATATAGACTAAGTGATTTACTAAGCCTGTTTTAAAAGGATAGTGCTAAATTTATTCATCTTATATCTATAATCTATAATCTACTATATAATCACACAAGAAATACTTTTATCTATTTTAGCATATTACTTTGAATCACAAGGTTAAATTTCTATACATATGCACCAGGTCAGTTAGCTACCATCCACCTCCAGTTTTATTTGCACTGTAGTCATTTGTACAGTTCCTTTTCTGGTTTCTAGCAGGCATTACAATCTAGAAATCTTACTTTCTGGTGCCAGTACGTGTACAGTCGTGGACAGTAATAATCATTCACATAACGGTGACTCATGTAAACGTTTGACAGCTTCCCTTCGTTCGTTAGCCGAGAAACATTCCAAAATATAGGTGAAATACCATTTTCTAATTTACTACAATCAGCTACTCACTATTAAAATCCATAACATCATATGAGAAACTGGAAAAAAATAATCAGCAATTTGTTAGAGTTATCCATATGTAAATTGAAATTTATGTACACGACTGTACAGAGGATATAAAAGGTTTCAGTACATAAGGATTCCGATGTGTTCCAAAACCATTCACACAAGTACTGAGTTTGTGTATGGCTGACTGTAGCAAATTCTGGAATACTTTTGGGGAATTGGAAGGCTACCAATTTCTCCGAACTATGCCAGAAAACAGATGCCCTCAAAGCTACTAATAGGGATTAGTTTCGTGGCATAGTTTGAAAGAATCATAGACCTTCCAATATCACCTCATGTGATATGACCATAATTCAGTGAGCTTTTTCTGGTTATACCACTGGCCCAATGCTTCATAACCCTAACCAAGTGTTTGTCGGGCAGCAATATCATACTTCTGTTACATAACCTATAATGGAAATCAGTCAATCAACATGTCCGGTTATTGTAACTTTACACGCAGCTGATCACAGCGTTTGTGATATCACGTGTACAGTAATCAGGGAGATAGTGAGATCTGTTTCTTCGAAGGCAACAGATGAGGGGACTGCTGGCTCACGGGTATGTACACTGGATCAAAAAAGTATCGCGCAGGTGGGGTCCGATGGTTCTGTAAATGATCGCTACAGCTCATGATAAACAAACCCGTTTTCAGTAGCTTTCGTCTTAGGTGTCAGATTGTTTCACGAGGGAAATGCGCGATACTTTTTTGATCGAGTGTACACTCATGATACGTAATCTTTGACCAGAGACGAATGGCAGGCACCACACATACCCTGCATTCGAACTCAGCCTCTATAGGTGTACTGGGTGGGGAAATGAACAATACCAGGCGATTCGAAGCTTTCTGTTCCTTACACTCTGGTCAGAAATTATGTATCACGAGTGTACCCCTGAGCCAACAAACACACCGTCAGTAGCCTTCCTTGTTGTGCCACCCAATCGGGCGATCTCGCCAGCTACCCAGAAGGAATGAGAAATAGTATGAGATACAGACAGAACAGGCCAGGGTGTGGTAGAGGATGCCAAATTCCTCATTTCTGGATAGAACCAGCCCTCACCAGTGGGAAAAGGTGATAGAGAGGTAGGACAGCAAGTACGAAAGAAAGAGAAGGAATAGATGGATAGTTGAAGAACTGAAAAGGATTGGCTGGGGCCGAAGGGACACCAAAATCCTTAAAGGCCTGTCTACACGAGCAGGGTTGATCGGCGGGCATGCCAGTCATCGGGCACGTTTAACGGGCAAACCAGCGAAAGTTCGAACCCGCGTTGAGCGAAATTACCATCCTGTGCCCGGTGGCTTGAGGAGCTACAAAGCTAATAGTCGCAAGTTAACATCGGGGAGCTATATTCAGCTTGCCTTGCACTTCTCAATTCGTTGTAGCAGGGTTAACATAAATATATTGTGATGTCTACCAAAGACTCGTACAGTGAGCCGCCTAGCATCTGCTGGTCTAAACCACAAACAATTAAGTTGATACAGCTTTTACGTACCACGCACAACCACCTACTGGCAGCATCAGGCAGGTCCGTCCCTTCATCGACTCTTCCGTGTGGACAACATTCACGGGCATGACCAGTAGAATTTGCCCGTCGACCGCGCTGCACGCCAGACATCCCCGCTTGTGTAGTGTACAGGCCTTAAAGTACTGCCCACATCACCGTAGGCAATACTTCCCTTACGGGGAGTAATGTCTTGATTTCCACTGTTGTTATGGATGGGTGGGTGTTGCCTGTTTGTAATGCATGGGTGTACAGTAATCCCTCTTTGTACATTATGTGCCCATAAACCCAATAAATAAGAAAGGTAAACGGACTTCTAGGAAGCTGAAGAATACACAGCCATAACAACAGTTGATAATGAGAGTTTTCTGTACACGGATTCATATATAACGGTATAATTTACATCTTTAACTCCAGTGGAAAACAAGGAATTACTGTATATGGGTGTCAGTTACTGTATATGAGTGTGTAATGTGTACACGGATTTATAAGCAACGATATAATACACACCAATAGTAATAATTATATTGTCTTTCATCATTCCTCTTGCCCCTCAGGAATATTGCCGATGGTGGAGGTGCCACACTGGATGTAGGCATCTACTCCATCCAGCTGGTGTCTTTGGTCATGGGTGGAGATAAACCACTCAAGATTGTTGGTACTGGACACCAGACCTCCGCCGGCACGGTCAGTACTGAATTATGTTTGTTTGTTGTACAGTTGCCTCCACTTGTAATGAACACTGGGTCCAATTGCCTCCACTAGTAACGAGCACAAAATCCAGCAGTGGTGTTTGTTATACAGTTGCCTTTACTTGTAACGAGCTCAGGGTCCAGTGGGTGTGCTTGTTGTACAGGTGCTTCCACAGCATCCAGTGGGTGTGTTTGTTATACAGTTGCCTCCAGGGTGTGGAAGAAAGCACTGGATCCACCACTTAATCCAATCACCATTTAATTAAGCAATCCCGTAATGAATCTATCTCTTAATTAAGTACAGTATATAAATAAGATTATATACAGTAAGATGTGTATAGTGAAGTGAAGATGTGTATAGTGTAGTGAAGATGTGTGGTGTGCTGTGAAATGTGATGTGCAGTGAAAATGTAGCCTACATAGTGTAGTGAAGATGTGTATAATGTAGTGAAGATATGTATAGGGTAGTGAAGATTTACATAGTGAAGTGAAGATGTGGTGTGATGTGTATAGTGTAGTGAAGATGTGTGATGTGTAGTGAAGATGTGTATAGTGTACTGAAGATGTGTATAGGGTAGTGAAGATGTGTATATGGTACTGGAGATATGTGATGTGTAGTGAAGATGTGTATATTATGGTGAAGAGATGTGTAGTGTAACACCCAGAACTGTCATGTAATGGAGTTCACACTCAGGTGTAGTGTCTTGTATCAAACACATTTTACCATTTATAAGCCACATGGAATCTTACCATGATGGCTGGATGTTACTGCATAAAGTGTGTCATCACTTACTCAGTTCCAGTTCATTCTGATTCACACAAAAACATTATTTTAATCATCAGTCCCAGGCCGTAATTTTACAATTATAAAAACTCTTTTGGCACATTGGCTTAACTTAGACCTAAATTCTCAACAACCAAATAGTCTACGTAGTAAACACAATTATAAATTTAATATATTTAAAACATTATGAAATATGCTAAAACATTCATAATACAATCTCTCAACATTCGAGTTATCCTACAGGCCAACCCTAACTTGGGCACAAGTAGGTCACCCCATGGAGCCAGTTTATCTTTTATAACCCTGTGAATGCCATATATACGTGAGGTTATACATTAACAGTTAATATCACAACACTATAATAGCCTTGGCTTTGCAGTTTTTGTGTGTACAGTATTAATATTCTACAGGACATGGGTACGCGTCACGGTGTGTGAGGCAGGTGATGAATTTCACTTCGTTGATTTGTCCATTTCTGTCGTATATTTTTCTGTATGACTTTCTTAACATACCTATGAAATGTAGAAGAAAGACTCCTGTCTCTCTGGGTACACCCATATGCTGAACACGCCGGCATTATTATAAAAAATGGCAATAAATGTTGGTGAAGTTGATGGTCCAACGTGATCAGCTGAGGTTTGTTTTGAGTCAAAACAGAGACAGTCGACCAATAGCGAGTTGGCTTCACCTTTGTGACGTCATGCCGCCTCCTTTATATTATACCTCCATGCTTGTGACACTCCTCCCCTATCTAATAACACAGGGTCGATCGCTCTATGTGTGTAGCTCTGTGCTAAGGACTCCCCCGAGTCGCCCCAGCCACTAGCAGTGAGTGTGTAAGAATGTACTTTCAGCACTCTGTTTTTGTGCTAATTACCATATATGTACGTAAAAACAACAGTGACATTATATTTCATATTATTGTATTAAAAAATGTGATATTGACACGTTTTATGACTAAATCAGAGCGAGAAAACATACCTAAAATTGTCAGGAGAGTGTAAAAGTGAATTTTGAGTTGCGGTCATTCTGAGCTGGCTACCCATCCTACAAATGTCCATTAAGTCTGCACAAGTACATCAAGAGACAGCTAAAGGTTTGTACGTCAATATCATGTATCCTTTATTCATATAGCTTAAGTAGTTTACACGCTATTAGCCGTCAAAAGTGTTGTTTAGGTTTGCAAAAATATTCCCGCTATACAGCTAGAGCTGACTCACTCTTAATTAAATGCCCGCGGTTAGAGGGTTGAGGGACCTCGTGATGTAGTCAGAAATTGGAGGTTAGCGAGTCCTTCAAATATTGCCACGATCACAGGGTCCTTAATAAATCCATCCATTCTTTTATTAATCCACCTCTTATTCAACCCAGGGTGTGGAAGAAAGCATTGGGTCCACGTTGCTGTATTCAGACGGTCGCATTGCCTCCATCTCCGCCTCCTTCGTAGCTGACCTTCCCTCTGAGGCGTTCATTATTGGGTCCAAAGGCACTATCAAGGTAAGAGGTGTGCATAGAGCATAGAAGGCCCTCGATATAAGATGATTAAATTTAGCACATAATTTATATTCTTTAAACACCAGCTCAGTAAATCACTTACATAATACTGTAGGCCCTCAATATATAAGATTTTTTTAATTTAGTACTATTTTTTTAACACAGGCTCAGTTATATATAGCCTACAGTAGGCCCTCGAAATAAGATGATTAAATTTAACACTATCCTTTTAAAACAAGTTCAGAAAATCACTTTTATATACATGAGGCTCTCGAAATAAGTTCATTATATTTAACACAGGATAAATACTTTTTTAAATACACAAAAAATCATCTAGCGAAAATTATGGTAGCAAAAGTTACGATAAGCATCTTAGGCAAAATATGTTGGTTCCCAAATCTACCAACCATGACTCATAAATAACAGACATGTTTCCCACAAAACCCAAGTGAATAAGTACAGTATCACAGTAGTACTTCAAAGATCTAGATTATTTGAAAACCAGGATAGAGAAAAAGCTACTCAGCTATCATTGTTTATGTTAGCCGTGTGTTAAATTAGATTTTGTCCATGTGAACATCAGTAGAATATGTTTATATATTAATCATATACATGAGCTCTACTGTGTCAGTATTCAAATGTTTTTATTATTGCCCTCCCCCCCCAAAAAAAAAAATAATAATAATAATACAAGTGCGATTCAGGGGTAACGAGCCTCCTCACTATTTTGAAAAACCATTAGAAAAGGGTCTAATAAAGCGAAACTTGAGTATATATATATTACAGATCTTGCAAGAACAACATTTAATTAACATAGTCCACTTGCTTATCTATCACTACAATAATTTATTGTTGTATAAAGTAGAAATCAATAACACTGATGGTGTTGCTACAGATTCCATACCCTATGTGGTGCCCAGAGACTATTGAGGGTCCATCTGGGACTATGACTGTGCCACTCCCAAAAACTGCATACGAGTTCAACTATGATAACAGTCAGGGTTTGATGTACGAGGCGATGGAAGTCCGACGATGTCTTCAGCAAGGTAAGGCTTGGTTGTATTTTTAAACTACTTCTTCGAGGTAAAGGCTGTTCGTCGCTAAATTTGCAATATATTGCAAAATAAATTGAGCGACGAGAAAAGGTTTGATAATACGACCCTAATTGTTTATCTTATCCATATTGCCACACATAGGGGTCATCTGTATGTGTTGATAGGAGAGGTTAAGTGATAGTATGGAGGGAACAATAGCCCGGGTTCCAATTTTTCCAACAAAAATATCTCCTTTTAATTAAGGGGGTAATATACTTTGGGTACCTTGGAATGTGCCTTGATTCCTCCAAAGTAAGTCAGGATACAGAACTAAAGAATAAATATAATGGTATCCTGTTGCTTAGAGTAGCTTGGAAGAATAACTTGTTGCAGATTTACCAACACTCTACTATCCCCTTTATATTATACTGTACTCTATAATGATGATTCTTAACAGGTCTCTTGGAGAGCCCTGGGATGCCACACTCTGAGTCACTCACCGTGGCTGAGATAATGCAAGCTGTACGTATGCAGGCCGGTACTGTCTACCCCCAGGATTAAGGGCATAGTGTACTATTCGTACAGTTGGATACAGGAATTCGTGGTACAGCCCAGGTGGAAGATGTCTGTCCATCCCTAGTAACCAGTGACTTTTGTCCGGCACTTGCCTATCGTCCCCATCTCACATCATAGTTTCTGCCTCTGGTATATCTTTTTGTTCGCTTAGGAATTTCATACTGGGAGGAGCTCGGCTGTACCACGAGTTCCTATGTCCAACTGTACATTGGATAGTCTCCATTTTTTCAGAGTATACCAGGAAACAGAACCACATTAACAAATGTTGCTTGGATTAGTTTGGAGGAATCAGTTGCTGCAGATTAATTTTTATCAATACTGTACTACTCCCTTAATAAATCCCTGTTTACAATGCAAAGCCAATTATGTTGTGGGTTCTGAATAAACAAAATCCAGTCCTTATGAGTTGTATTTCCCCTGCATATAATATTTCCTCTACTTCAGTACTCTATTTAAGCCACGAAGAGAGAGAGAGAGAGAGGGGGAGAGATTATATTTTTGGTACATTGGAGTGCCTTCATTCCTACAAAGTATTCCAGGGTAGAGGACGAGATTAACAAATATAAATGTTGCTTGGAATAGTTTGGAGGAGTCAGTTGCTCCATATATACCTCCAACGCTGTAATACTCACCCAATCCTATCAGTTGTTAATAAATTGAGTCTGTTAGCATGAATATTAATATCTAACATTTACACACAAGTCGTACAGTTTGTACGATGATTTTGGGGGTTGAGAGCTCGCAGGCAGTTTGGCTGTAGAATATAACTGAAAAGTAATTCAAAATAAATATCCGCAGTAATGACGTAACAAAATTATGGTCACAGTAGCACACACACTGGGTGAATGTGGTATTATAAAGTATTTCCATTCATTTGTAAGACAGTAAACTTTTATGGCATGCCATGATTATAACTCTGCAAAAAATCTATCTATATATATATACATCTATTGCCAGATGCCTCAATCCCCGAGGGGGGTGGCCACAAATGAATCGCCTCCATGCACCTCTGTCCCCCGTCAACTGGCACCCCTCCTCATATTCGTCTCAGCTCCATCCCTCCACCTCACTCTCGGTCTGTCTCTTCCCCTCCATCCCTCCACCTCACTCTCGTACACTTTCTTAACCAATCTCTAGCTCCCCATACGCTCCACATGACCCAACCATCTCAAGGTGTTTCTTTTCACACTTTTCAACACATCCACACCACATCGCTCTCGTACTTCTTCATTCGTCAGTCTGTATGGTGTGACAGCGTGGATCTCTGCTCTGAGCAGTTTCCTTACCACTAGGAGAGGGTGAAAGGAAATGCAATGTCACTTGAAGTAGGTCCTTATATAAGAAACCAAAGGTACAAAATAGTGGGCCACCGCCGTAGGTCTGTAGGCTGAGACCTCTTATCTCCCTCTTTAGTTACATGATGCGCCGCTAGGGGCAAGCTAAACATATGATGCTACGGATGCGTGGCCCATAGGATACAGTACAATATACAGAGGTATATGATAATTGCATGAAAATGGCAATAATAAATGGCACAAATATGCATTAAAGTAAATCAGTCACAGGCACTTGTATATGATATACCTGCACAGTCTATCTCTCTATGTTACTCAACACGCACTTCCACCCTGTAAAGTATATAGGCTATATGTATTGAGAGAGGGGATTGATTGATTGATTGATTAATAGATGCGCACTAGGCATCTGCCGGCGCAACAGCTACGGTCATATACCGCCCAACATAAAATGGTCATCTACATCATTAATAAAATATGCACACACACCAGGCAGGCTTCAATACCCCGAAAGGGATAGGCAGCATGATTAAAAGGACATATAAGCTAAAAAGCAAATGTTTACGAAAATAACCTGATTAACTTTAGTAAAATATGTAAAAGAATCAAAATTTAAAACATTGAACTATCTAAAAAGCCATTAATATAATAAAATTCACAATTTGTGAATAGGAGAGGGTGTTCCCTCCCACACTACAAGCCCCCTCCCTAAGCACCCGTGAGAGACTGTACTGTAAGAACCGTCACCCACCCGGTACTCAGAGAGGTGACTACGACGAAGGTCCCCAAGGCTGGGACACTCAACAAGAAGATACCGCACTCTCAGAGGGACCAGACAATAATCACAGTAGGGAGGGTGAGCCCTCTCCATTAAAAAACCATGAGTCAATAGAGTGTGGCTAATGCGGAGACGGACAAGAGCCATCTCCCACCGGCGGGACAGGCCGCTGTAGCTCCACAAACCCAGGCGCTGGCAGATGCCACGGAGCTTGTTAGCCCCGATGGCGTCCCATCTGTCCTGTCAGCAGGAACGAACGGCAGCATCTATGTAGGGTCGAAGGTCCACTGCAGGTACGGGATGACGCCTGGCAGGAGGCCGAGAACTGGAGGCCGCAGCCATAGTCAGGGCTTCAGCCCGCTCATTCCCATCGACACTCACATGAGCCAGGACCCAACAAAATGTGACTCTGTGGCCACGACGACCCAGGAGGATTAGCCACTCGAGAATGGCCAACACCAGGGGATGGAAAGAGTTAAAATTGCCCAAGGCCTGCAAGGCACTTCAGGAATTGCTAAAAATGGTAAAAGAAGGCTGCAGGAAAGTAAAAATAACTTGGAGGGCATATAAAATGGCCGAGAGCTCAGCAGTAAAAATGGACATGACAGAAGGGAGCCTGCCGCCACGACAAACGTCAGGAAAGGCAGCCCCAAACCCAACTCCAGCATCAGACTTTGACCCACCAGTGTGTTCAAGGGTAACACACGAAGGGTAGAAACACGAGGATGGTAGTGTGATGGAGTTGTAGTTGGGTTGTAGACTGTTGTAGTTTGTTCTGTGTCTCTTCGGAGTTGAAAGTGTGGAGTTATAGCAAGTAGAGACTTCTTATGTTTAACAAGAAGTTTATTGAGAACCAAGTTGGATATTACAAGAGTCTTAGCTAGACTGGAGAGCTAGCTAGAGAGACCTACTAGATTGAGGTCTAATTACAGAGTGATGGATGTTAGAGTGTCTGTCTCCTGTCGGAGGCCTGGTTGAACCCTGTGACACTGCTAACTGATTAGTCTATGACACTTCCGTAGCTGGCATGGTAACCCGTGACCCACTGTTGACCATGTGATCAGTGACGTCAATGCACAGTTAGCATGTTGAGTCTGGGTTACATCCCTTTGGCAAATGTAGGGCAGCATCACGGGTTCTGAACATGTACCTCTTTGTGTTTGGTTGTAATGTCTAGCATACATCCTCCTGGTACATGTGTGTTACATGTAACTTACTGACTCACTGTATATGTAGAATAACCGGTACAAGTGTACACAGGGAGGGACTCCCTGTGACAGGAGGCATATTCTAAACTGAGGGAGCAAGCCACCAGAGGAGGAAGAGATTCCTTCTTGTCTGAAAAGCAGGTGCAGGTATAAACTTCTGGAGGATGCCATGACTCCACCCTGGGGACCCGCACAGGAAAAATCGGGAAGTCATCAATGCCCATCTCCTATATAGCCTTCCTGACCCGGAAGCCAAAGGGCCATGGTGTGCGAAGATGTGAAAGGTAGTACTGAGACATGATACCAGATGACACCGCCAAGCAGGGAAGGGAGTCAGGAAGTCGATGTAATCGATGCCAATAACGAACCATCAAGGACTGATGACGGAGAGCAAGAGGTGGCTCATCAGCGTCCATCAGGAGACTGGGGATTGGGGACGACCTGAAGGCTCCGGTCGCCAGATGTACTCCAGCATGATGAACAGGGTCTAAGAGTCTGGGACGGGCATCGGTGGCAGAAGAGTACACTTCACACCCGTAGTCGGGTTTTGACCTAATAAGAACACGGTATAGGCGGAGGAGGGTTGCCCGATCAGCCCCCTAGGACGTATACGGCCCAGGATCCTCAACAGGTTAAAGCCTGGAGGCAAGAGACCTTAAGTTAACGTAAATGGGGAACCCAAGTCAAGCGTCTGTCAAAAAGACCCATAAAACGAGTCTCTTCTACACAAAGTATCCGATGACCATACATGAATAAGTCTGGATCGGGGTGGATGCCTCGGATGCGGCAGAAGTGCATAGCAACCGTCGTGGCAGGAGAGAAGTGAAACCCATGAGAACCAGCCCAACTCGACACCCTGTCGAGGGCAAGCTGCATGCGCCGCTCCGCCACTGACATACGGGAAGCAGCAAACTAGTTAAATTCATTAATATAACAAATGAACTAAAACATACCAAGTCCTCATTCGCCTGAAAAAATGTGAAAGAAAAGATGTTATAACCACGGACATGTATGGGAGACTGGGAGAGAACGGGGCTCACGCTCACCAGTGAGCAACGAAAAGTATACAGGTAAAGGATGGGTTAGCCTAACTTTCTTCCCCACCCTCCACCATGCATGGGTATCGAGAGGTAGGGAAGGGGGTCAATAATTACGATAAATAGTATGCCTAGGAGACTTTTGAAAACAAGATTTTGTAATGACGATACTTCTGTATTTTCACAAACAAATCAGTACTGGCCCACACTCTTGTCAAGAATATAACAGATATAACTGGAAACATCTCTACTTTTCACCTGAGGTTCTCGTCTCCTGGAAATCACTCACGCCCCCTAGGTTAAGAACCACTGGTCTATCAAGTGGGGTATACAGTATAAAGTGCTGAGGGGATATTGAGTCACTTTGGACCCAAACGACCTTTGTTTTCTTCTTGCTTGCTGTTCCTCCTCTCTATGACTATCTCTTTCTTCCTAGTCCTACAGGGTCTTCCAGGTCTAGGGCAGTGTTACGACGAATTAATTCTGCACAACTTTAATGTGGCTAATAAATTTCAAATATCTAAAGAATACAAAGAATGATGAACAGCTGAGCAGATCAAAGTAAAGTTCGGTTACATTTTTTGACACATGCACTAACATTGGGTTAGAACAGATATGGGGATGATAGTATCTCCATTTTGGAAATCACCTTGCACCTATATATATTTTTTTCAAGTTATAGAAAAGGCTAATTACATACTTACGTATGCGGATTGGCCACATAGTTCCATTCACCACAGGTCCTTACACATTGGTCAGTCTCATAGGTTGGTAAATACGCACATGTTTGAAGCAATGAATACGAATCCCCACAACCTAATTGTAGCCCCTCCCTCCTCCATTCAAGACTCCGCCCCTTCTCTAAACAGCGATTGAAGAGTCATCTCTGAGCAATAAAAAAATTCACAAAGCTTCTCCGAGGACTTTAGTCCCAGACTGCACAGTCCCTCCAATGCCACGTTCATCACTCCAGCGTTGTCAATGTTTGTTTGTACCCCACAAGGTGTGAACCTCCAGTTTCGACTCGCATAACCGAAACACATGCCAGGAGTAAATCGGGGGGGATGGTAATGGATGGGTGTAGGCTTGGGAATGGTGTGGTGCATGTTTTATGGAGGAAAGTTAGCGAGAGGATTGTAAGCAGTAATGATGTACTAAATTATATGTCAACTATATAAATCTATTACATTTCAAACATGACATTGGTAGACCACATTGTGATGGTTAGTAAAGTCATTAGTTCATGTTTGTTATCAGTATATTATGCTCTCAAACGGTAAAAGAAATGCTGTGGGTTGGTGAGGCAATAGCTAGTCTCGGCCAGATGTCTTTATGAATGTTTAGTATATGCCAGCTATCATATCAGCAGCGCATCTTGCTTTTAATTAATATTTCATGTTCTACATCATAACGTTAATGATAGTTATTACACATAATAAGCAAATTATATTGAATGTGAAGTTTTAAACGTCACAATGTTCCTAGAACATAACATTAAAATCAGGCCTCATAAATTTCCATAGGTTGGTCCCACCAAGTTAATCATTGTGATGACGATGGCTTTATTTTCTGTTAATTATAACAAATGTCTTCAATTTACGAGCATTGTGAACATTGGTAGTAGTGTCATGATTGTTGATATTTTACGATGAAATTTGACTGCTCCGACCGAGGTAATATTTTATTATCATTACAAATTGAATTTTCACACACTTCAGTTTTGACATTACTAAGCGGTTATAGACGGATTGAGCGAGGATGCCAACAAAATTCATACATTTAAAGTTAAAGTCGCGAATACCTTTAAAGTCATTTCTCTCTCTCTCTCTCTCTCTCTCTCTCTCTCTCTCATTAATTGGCGTGCACAGTTGTGGTTACTAGCATCATATCGTCATGGCCTAAACTCAATTAATATTAATGAAATAAGTTGTCTTGTATAAATAGGATATTGTAAATCTGTATCAAAGTGAAATATCAGAATATTTACTTATGTTTGCCCTGAATCAACCAACACCTTGAAGCTCGACTGTATTCATCAACTCCGACACATATGAAGCATCCAACACCATAATTAAATATATGATTTATGTTTCCATCCTCACCCAATCCATCTATGATCACAAAGTAATGTGAACAATAAAGGTTGTGAAAGGTTCACTATATAATGAAAAATATATAATGAATTATCTTTAGTCGGAACTGTCAAGAAACAACTTTTAATGACAACTGTTAGTACACCACTACTACTGTTTTAATGTTCATCAAATGTTGGATACTGTTGTTACTGACAATTCTGCGTCATCGTCACAAAATAAATACCATATTAATATGCAATGACTAATTTGGAAGGAACGAGCCTATCTTGACTTGTGGGACCTAATGGTGGTGTGGAATGCTATAGAAACACGGTGACGTGCTTAAATTCCACACTAAGAGATATTATTCTTACCTGCAGTAACTATCATTATCGTTATGATGTAGAACATGAAACAAAAACTCTACCAAGTGTTTCTATTATCTTTGACCTGTATTGAGCATTCATAAAAATAGCACCTAGCCAAGACTTCTGCATTACAGCTTACAGTTCCCTACCCTGCCTCCATAGAACACCACACCCAAGCCAACACCACCCCTCAATCAACCTCCCACTGACTCATATTGGTATGTGTTTCGGATACTAGAGTCGATGACACTGGAGGTTCACACCTTGTGGGTTACACACATTGACAACGCTGTAGTGATGAACGTGGCAGTGGAGGAGACTACATCGAGTTTGCTATAATATAAGGAGGGGAAAGAGAAATATCAATGGGTCCAAATAATGCAAGAAAAGTGGAAGCAAGGATATATATATATATATATATATAACCCCTCAGATTGTGAGCCAAGTATTTGATATAACTTACCCTTACAATTTGAATCGAGACGTGGTCGTCGGTTGGTCATGGCGCCACTCGCGGTCTCATAGATCCCTCTTATACTCACTTATTACTTAAAATTAAAGTTATCAGGGGGTTCCTATCTACGTATGCACTGATAGTAGTAATACTAGTTACGTAAGGTCACACAAAGACTGCTTTACATTACTCTACTATATTATTCTCAACCAATAACAACAATAATTAATTTAAACAATAAATAACACACGCACACGTCACTCGCACACGGAATTATACTCGCTAGCTAGCTAATAACGCTACGGTTTCGAATTACGGCACTTCTTTTCTAAAACCATTTCATCGATACCCTTAATTAAATATTTTAACACTGAGCACTGTAGGCCTATTCTAGGCCTGTTTTATAGCCTACTATCCTTACATTAAATTATAACAAGGGCCAAAGCTAACACTTTATTAAGGTGATATTTTTTTAGACCTTTTCTATGGTCTCCTAACCTTTCATTAAATTACGAAGGAAATAGGCAAAGCTAACACTTCACTTATCCTTGGGTGCCGTTTCCTGACCTACACAATTACATTAACTTACGTTACACAATTACATATATTACGTTACCTTCCAAGATCGCTACGTAGACTTGGGAAGATAATCTGGCCAGCTGGCAGTTCAAGCCAGCTGTTCACTCCTCGCTCTTATCACTCGTTAATTACCGTACCTTCCAAGATCGCTACGGAGACTTGAGAAAGTAATCTGGCCAGCAGGCAGTTCAAGCCAGCTGGATAAGCCCCACCCTCTTATCACTCGTAATTCTGGTCGGCTAGCAGTTATACAACGATCTGTGTAATCGACAATGATTCTAGAAGAATTCAGGTATGTACAGTTGAGCAAGTAGAAAGTGCAAGAAAAATATGGCTGTTTATGGCAACATCTGGCAGTTCTTTGTAGTAAACCCTCGTATCTTTATGAATGAATCACTGGGAACCCAGAGCCAATATAAGGTGGAACGTGATTGGCTGAACATTGAGTGGTGGTGAAGTAAATCTTATCATCCCATTTTACGTAAAGTAATATGTGGTAGAACAAATTGTAGGAAGTAATACTACAACAGTTATGTATTGAACAATGTTAGAGTAACAATGGCGTAATTTGCATTATTGATCTGTAAAACGTTAATAGCAACACAGCACAGGAAAGCAGCATTGGTTTGTTGGTTGTTTCGTGTTTTCACGATATTCGAATATGAATCAGATTCGAAGGGAGAGAAACGACATTGCTCCTGTAATAAATCGGGTGCTGAGCATATGTTTTGTCAATTTCTGTGGCCATTTGCTCTGGCACACAATGACGTTACGACGGTCCATCTTACACTGTCAGAACTTCCTGTGCTTCTGTTTGTATGCTGCGATATGAGGTTCCCTCATTACCTTCGTTTACTGATGTAGCACAATGAATGAACTTCAAGTCGTTCGTTCAGTATCATTATTAACGTGTTTTAATGTAATAATAACAAGTACTAACTCTCTGTGTTCCTAGCAGCTAGAAAAAGTTAATTGTTAATTTATTGCCAAATCATTATAACAGTCATTGTGTGCCAGAGCAAATGGCCACAGAAATTGACAAAACATATGCTCAGCATCCGATTTATTACAGGAGCAATGTCGTTTCTCTCCCTTCGAATCTGATTCATATTCGAATATCGTGAAAACACGAAACAACCAACAAACCAATGCTGCTTTCCTGTGCTGTGTTGCTATTAACGTTTTACAGATCAATAATGCAAATTACGCCATTGTTACTCTAACATTGTTTAATACATAACTGTTGTAGTATTACTTCCTACAATTTGTTCTACCACATATTACTTTACGTAAAATGGGATGATAAGATTTACTTCACCACCACTCAATGTTCAGCCAATCACGTTCCACCTTATATTGGCTCTGGGTTCCCAGTGATTCATTCATAAAGATACGAGGGTTTACTACAAAGAACTGCCAGATGTTGCCATAAACAGCCATATTTTTCTTGCACTTTCTACTTGCTCAACTGTACGTACCATGAACCTCACCACATGATTATATTACTCCCGTCACGAGGGACGGAAGAGATACGAGTGAAGAGACGAGCGTGGGTTACCTACTAGAAGAGAGGACTATGAGATTAATAAGTAATAAGACTGACTGGGCTGTCTCAGTCTGTCTGGGCAAGCAAGCATCCTACCCTTGGTTATATACCACAGCGTGTATGTCTCCACCCCGCCCCATTAATCACTGACCGTTGACCACACCTATTGTCTTATGCTGGCGCACTCCTGAAAGAATGCAGAAATCACCAGATAGGATATTTTTTAAGTCGAACGCTTACCATACAGGTATATATATTTTGAGGAAGAAATGGGAATGAATGTGTTCTGGCCACAGTAAAGCAGCCCACCTGAACCCCACATTCCATAACAAATCGGTGGATTGATTGATTGACTGATATTAAGCGCTGCTACAGCGAGGTCATATAGCGCCAGAGAAAGGTGATAGAGAGGTATGACAGCAAGCAGGAAGGTAATAAAATGAAAAGAGGGAAAGTTGAAGAACTGAAGGGAGTGGCAGGGGCCGAAGGGGCGCCAAAATCCTTAAAATATTGCTCACATCACTGCAGACAATACCCCCTATGGATACAAATCGTTGAAAAGCAGTGTGCAGTTGTACATACAGAGGTAGCCTCTATTGATTGTTAGGTCATATCCAATTATAAATGTAGGTAAACTTACAAACTAGTAAAAAGGATAATATAAGCCAAAGAAGTGGTCAAGAATATACATTATATAAAGTCATGTACTGTATTGTGACTCAGGAGTGCAAGAATTTGCACATACAATATACAAATATCCTATTGTACACACCTGTACACATACTCCAGGCATCTATTATTATGATGCAATTTCCTTCTTTACTTTAAGACACTACAAACCAATCATTATGCTAGCATAGAAAACTGTGAAAGAAAAAGTGCATGTAGAAGTTACAATTTTACAGCAAAATAGTGTTGCAATGTGCAATTTATACAAGTAATTTCACACACTAAAAGAAAAAATATATTTGTACACACATAATGAGCGCTGTAAATTCACTCAACATATGCACAATCCAATCATCAATATGCAGTACAAGAAGGAAATAAGACTAAAATAAGTCGTCATAATATTATTACGTAACCTTCCTCAACCACAAATTAATCTTCATTCATACTTCCCATAAAGGGGCAGTACTGTATACTTTTGCTACATTAGAGCACTTTGATTCCTCCAAAATATACCTAAAAACAAGACTGGATATATAAAAATAATGTTGGCCTGTTGCTTGGAATATTTTGGACGAATCGGTTGCTCCAGATTTAACAACAACGAACTTCTTCTTTAAAACATATAATCACACAAAATGAACCATTAACAAACAAATGGTATATTACTCCTGACCACTGTCTGTATATAAAACCTACTGATAACCCTCAGTTCTAAAGACAATGACCTCAATGAATAACAAGTTTATAAAAAATTCAGATCTGAACACATGAATTCAGTATGAAAATTAAGACATTTTAATAGAATACAATGACCTTATGATATGAATATAGGAAATACAGTAGACCCTTGATACACAATGAATAAATACTTGTATTCACCACTTCATTTTACACTCAGTCCCTCATTGAAGGCCAACAAATTTTTTCACAGGCTACTGTTATTCATTACCATACACACTAAGTGATTTATTGATAGTGCTAAATTTAATCATCATATAACTGTATATATATGTGATTTACAGAGCCTGTTTCAAAAGCATAGTGCTAAATTAATCATCATATATCGAGGGCTTACTAAATTGAAGTAGGTAAACAGACAAGGAACAAAATTATGTTTATCACATAAACAAACAACATAAACCCACTCATCACAGAGAAGGTAATTAAGGGGATAAGACAGTACTGGTAAATCTGGAGTAAATGATTCCTCCAAACTATTCCCAGCAACAGGCCATCATTATTTTTGTTAATCTGGTCCTGCTTCGTGGCATACTTTGGAGGAATCAAGACAATCCAATGTACCAAAAGTCTATTACCCCCTTAACTCCCTGCTTACTGAGAAGAGGATGTTATTGAAAGGAAGGTCAACACAGATATCAGAATACAGGACATGAGATATTGGTGAGGATATGAAGAATGCTTATGGTAAATTACAAACATTTTTACTGAAGGAAAAACAAGCTCTATAATATTGGGTCTGAAATTAAAATCATACACAGTAGGCCCTCTATATAAGATGATTAAATTTAGCACTATCCCTTTAACACAGGCTAAGTTAATAGCTTCGGAGTGGGGGGCATGGGGAACCCCTCCTCTATAGGATGCCCCTAACAAAGAGCTACCTCCAGCATGGAGATAAATCCCTGGTATATGTATGTATGTAAGTAAGTTAATAGCTTAGTCTGTATGGCAATGAATAACAGAAGCCTGTGAAAATATTGGGTGGTCTGTAATGAGTGTAAAATAAAACGGTGGATAAAAGTAATTATTAATTGTATATCAAGGGTCAACAGTATATATACTTTTTTTTTTTTGCTTAATGTCAGGGAGGGGTCTAAGGTTATCTCCTAAGAAACAAAGATACACAAAGCCTCATCGTGGGAAGACAACGTTTGTAGCAGCCATGGCGTCAGGAAACAGAGAGTGATAACTCATAACTGGTACATATGCTGCAGTGATCATTTTACCTGAAATGGAAAAAACAATAAATATATAAAGAATATAACTATTTATAAAAGTATGTAAAAGAATAAAACAAACAACAGATAATCATGTATTGACCAACTTTAATTAAACACAAACTGTATCACCAGCTTTATTCACAGAGTTATTGTAAGGGGATAGTACGGTATAGTGTTGGCAATTCTGAAGCAACCAATTCCTCCAAACTATTTTTGTTAATCTAATCCATACTAATGGCATACTCTGGAGGAATCAAAGAGCTCTAATGTACCAAAAGAACATTATCCCCTTAAAATACTAACCATGCAACAACAAAGTCGAGAGATGTAAATAAACACATGTATTTGATGTTTTAATTCTTTCTGGATATTCCCAGTAGAGGGTTGGAATAGTTGGAGGAATTAATTACTCCAAATTTACCACCAACAACACAGTGCTATTTATATATTGATGTACTCACTCACTCACTCTCTCTCGTACTAACCTGCAAACCATCTTCCATGTAATGCATTAACAGATGCAGCTGCTGTTGCTATGCTGGGACATTTGACATAAACATTTCCCTGAGCACTCTGTCGGTCTACAAATATGTGTAGAACTCCACCGTGTTTGTTGCATTCCTCCAGTACATCATCTCTGATCTCGTCACACCAGTTGGGGTTGGTCTCTCTGGCAAATGGAAAGAAAATCATAATACATTGATCCCTAGTTTTCCACTGTTGTTATGGGTGTGTTATTATACTATATGCTATGAATGTGTCTATAGTAATCCCTCATTATCCACTGTTGTTATGGGTGTGTTATTATACTATATGTTATGAATGTGTGTTATTATACTATATGTTATGAATGTGTGTATAGTAAACCCTCATTATCCACAGTTGTTATGGGTGTGTTGTTATACCATGTTATGAATGTGTTATTATACTATATGTTATAAATGTGTTTATAGGAAACACTAATTATCCACTGTTGTTATGGATGTGTTGTTATACCATATGTTATGAATGTGTGTATAGTAAACACTAATTATCCAGTTGTAATGGGTGTGTTGTTGTTGTTGATGTTCTCCTGGGACAGAATGGCCTCCTGCCCCACAGACCCCTGGGCTACCAAAGCACATCCCAGGGAAATGGGACCAGAGCTTACTGGACCAGGGAGCCTGGGGGCCTCTGACCACCAGGGAGATTGGGGAGAAGGTCTTTGATACCACAGCCAGTGCTGTGGGCCCAAGTCGACGTTATCACAAGAGCTACAAGAGCTTCCATGAGACCGGCCCTGAAGGGACCATAAGTGGGAGGGAGTTTACACTGCTGCATGCAAAGGGAAACGCACCCCCTGTGTGCTGGCGGTCCACACAGCATTGAAAAAAAAAAAGGAGCCTTCGTGGTTGCAGTATACCTCACATGGATTTTTAATCCATGCGGGCAGATCTCGTCAAATCCATTAGAAAGTGACCAGATCCTACAACAATCTTTATTCTAGCCCTGTGGAGGATGACTAATATTCACAGAGAATAAAGTCAGCCCCCCTGGGCAGTGGGTGTGTTGTTATACCATATGTTATGAATGTGTGTATAAGAAACACTAATTATCCACTGGGTACATACCATGTTATGAATCCGTGTACAGGAAACTCTCAGATAAGTAATAATGATGGAGGGAGGGAGGGAAAGGGAGGAGTTTAGATTTTAGTTCCGACAGGCAGGCCGCCAGCTCGCCACCATATAATGACTATGTATTCACACTGACCATTCAGGGCCCGACCGACAATCACTGCAGACAGTCATTCGCCTGCCACTTTGGCAGTGTTCCCTCAGAAAATGTGTGGGACTGTGGGTAAGCTTACTAAGCTAGATGGACGGGTGCTGTACGGGTCCATGTTCACACGACTCATCACCCATCCGCCAGGACTCCGTCAAGGAGCCAGGGATGATTGTGAAGGAATCCGATCTGTGTCGGTTGGCCGACGGATGGTTACCACTGGCAGGGCGATGGGTCGTGTGAACAGTTACATTAAAATGCATTTAAGAATTCTTGATGGCGTCAAGCCATCGGCCTGCCTGTCGAAAGGAAAATGGGTCGCGTGAATCGGCCTTACGTAATTAGGAGATGGAAAGGGAGGAGTTATGATAGATAATTATGGAGGAAGGAAAACCTTTGCTGGGGTGATTATTAAAGAGCAGAGTCCCCACCCCTTACTCTCCCCCTGTATCATATGGGATTCGAGGATGAATGCACCATCACAAGAATGATGGGCAATGGGGACACCACTTCCCTACACCATTCCAATATTTGTAGCACATGGAAATATGACTGTATTTATAGTGATGATGGTTTAAATGCACTCAAGTTTACACTAAACCTATGCACAAATTTACAGTTATTAAAGAGGAGGAAACACTGAGTAACAATGGGTGGTGCTGAGATGTGTAATGCAGTAGAGATTATGTTATTATTATTCATAATTTATGAGGCTGTAAGGTGTGTGGAATGGAAAAATATATGCAGGTTGAACATTAAATAACTGTATGTACTGTATAAGGTAAGTGTCCATAATACTGATGTGTACAGTATTTAGTATGTTTTTATACCTGACTAAATATGTCCAATAACAGTAGCATATGGAAGTAATAATAATGCACTCAATGTACACTAGACCTATGCACAAACTTACACAGTTGGGTCAAACATGTTGGAGAGGAGGAAACACTGAGTAGCAATTGGTGGTGCTGGTTGTTGTTGTGGTTGTGCTGGCATGTGTAATGCATTGGTAGCAGCAGCAGGCAGCTGTAAGCCTGTACCTTCTGCCAGCTTTGCCATCAGCTGAAGTCTACCAGTAGCACCTGATGGAAAAACATTTATGTATATACAGTAGGTCTTGATATAAAATTATTCAATTAAATTTAACACAGGATCAGTAAATCACTATACAATATTATACTATAGGCTCCTGATATAAGATGATTAAATTTAACACTATCCTTTTAACACAGGCTCAGTAAATCACTTATATATTCAGTAAGCCCTCGATATAAGATTATTAAATTTAATACTATCCTTTTATCACAGTCTCAATAAATCACTTCTATGTACATCAGGCCCTCGGTATAAGATTATTAAATTTAGCATTATCCTTTTAACACAGGCTCAGTACATCACTTAGTCTATATGATATAATGAATAACAGAAGCCTGGGAAAACATTGGTGGTCGTCAATGAGTGACTGAGGGTATAATGAAGTGGCTGATGCAAGTATTTATGCATTGTATATTGATGGACTATTGTTACAATCTACCTACATTGTCATTTCCTTACAAAGCAATTTCATACACAACACTACTTTATTTAATACTGATTTCTGACAGATATTGAGACATCTTCCAATCTTACCTAGGTCAATTCCTGCTCTCTCCATCTCGTCTGAATCCAAAAGTGAGGATCCTTGCTGATTCTCTGATCGTTCTGTTACGTGATTCACTTTCATTGGCCGTCCTGCCAGTTCAAATCCATTCAATTGCTCCAAAGCCTTCTTAGCATCATCCGAATTGTGTAACTGTGGATGAATGACAATATACGATAATTAAGGGGGTAATAATCCTCTTTTGGTACATTGGAGTGCCTTGATTCCTTCAAACTACTGTGGGGCCTCGCATTTGGCAATCTTGGTAGACTTTGTAAACCTCGCCAAACCTGAAACTGCCAAATGCGGGGCAAACTTTAAATGGCAGAAATTAGGTGATAGAATTTGGTTGACCTGAACTCTACCCATTTCCCATATTTAACACAACATAAATGCCTCTCCTTCCAAATTAGCACAGTACAAATTCCATTTATTAACTGAAAGCAATGAGAGGGAAGGACAGATGAGGTGAGTAACAGGGTGTGGCCGGGGGGGGGGGGGGGACTGGATGGTGGTGGGAGGTAAGGATTTTTTCACAAACTGTCTCATGATAGGATCAAATTGCATATGCCTTCACAGTAATCAAAATTATCTGTTTTATGAATTTACATTGATTTGACTATCCTACTTTCAATGTTTGAATTATACACACAGATTATTGATATGGTGAAAAGTGGATGTGATTTGAAGAGAAAATTACCAAAAGATAATAAATACGAACTAAGGAATGTGTGTGCACAAATAAAAATTCAAGGAATTTTGGTGATAAATGAACATACCATCTTCACGTTTGCTTGATACACTCGCGTTAAGCCAACCCTTTTATAGTGAACAACTTCTCAAAACAGGCCTTTTCCATACGTTTAGCACATATCCCGGTACAGACATTTGATTTGGTGAAAAGTGGAAGTGATTGTAAGAGAAAGTGACAAAGAATAATGAATACAAACTAAGGAAATGGGTTTGTATATGGAGGAACTGATGGATTATTGGTGATAACTTGCCAACCATCACCCTCACTCCTCGCTCACTACATTCACACTTAGGACTACTCTTTTAGAATGAACAACCTTTCAAAACATACATTTTCCATACTTTTGGCTCAATTATTAAATTATCTTTAGTCACTAGAGAGTGAATGACATACATAGGGCAATCAAGCATAATTATTTGTATACTGTACGTGAGATGTATGAGTGGTCAGAGGGACGGATAGGGAATGGCTTAGGATCGACCCATTATCGCCAAAACCAGCAACGCCCCCACCAAAACCCAAATCTTTTCCATTTGGTCGCCAAACCAGAAACCACCAAACTGAGAAATGCCAATGGTGAAGCCCTACTGTATACCAGGAAGCAGGACCAGATGAACAAAAATAATAGTGACCTCTTACTTGAAAAAGTTTGTAGGAATCAGTTGCTCGAGATTTACCAATGTTCTACTTTCCTTTCAACCTTTTGCCGTTCCGATGACAGGTTATCAATATTTGTTACCGAAAACATAAACATGACAGGCTTGTACATCATAAATAAATAATTTATATACATTAAAAAATGTTTTCCCACCCCTACTGTGTTTGATGATGGGTGCTTAGTGTAAATAGTGTTGAGAGAGGGTAGATGCCATTTCTAGTCTTGCTCTCTTCCCAAGACACTCTCGATGTGTACATAGGACACGTAAGTTATTATGAATTAGGGGATGACAGAATAAATTATGTTCTCCATTTTGCTATATGTTCTCCATTTACCCATTTCTATTCACAACAATGCACTAAGTAATATATGGATTAAAAGGAGTTTTATTCAGCTATGCTTATAGAGGAAGCAAGGTTATTTTATCTTTATTATTCTTCGTTTGTCGTAGTTTATTACCGGTAGGGTGAAAATATTTGCTTGTCAGCTAACATTCTACTCACTATTATCACATTTTACTTTGCGTTTATTTGCTTCTTTTTTTAAACATATTATGACATAGTACAACTCCGAAGCTTTAAAACAAGACCAGAATCAATTTCCTTTGATCATAAGTAACTGAACTACGAGTGGTAGAATGACCCATCTATTTGCGACAAGATACCCAGCACAAGAGGAGGTGCCATGCACTGCCCGTTTTTGACACACTTGCACGACAGCAAAGAGTTAATGTTATTTACAAAAGATTTTGTGGGTTCCAAAAAGGGGAGAGAATGTGGGTGTAACCTACAGTATTTCACTGTCTCTTTGTCTGTCTGTCTTCATCTTCTCCCATATATAATAAATTGGGGCCTTGGAGATCATACAATACTGTAAAGTCATGACCATTAATAATCATTCACATTGGGGTCACACATGTAAATATTTGATAGCTTCCCTCTTTTTGTTAGCAGGGAAACTTTCCAAAAAATAAGTTAAGTGCCTTCTTTTAAAGTTCTAAACAATTATAACCAGCTACGCATTATTCAAAACAATAATATCATATGAGAACGTGAAAACAATAGTTAGCAATTAGAGTTATTCATGTGTATTGAAACTACTTATCTCCACAACTGCACATAAACAATATTAATATGTTTATACATCAATGATAGATAAATCATACAAAATATCACTAGCCACACACTCACTGTAATGAATCCATAGCCTTTGGACCGTCCAGTCTCAGAGTCCATGATAAGTTGGATGTGGTCAATTTTTCCAAATGGTTCAAAAATGCCTCTGAGCATATCTTCAGTGATGTTAAAGTGTAAGGAGCCAACATAGAGCCTCATGGGACCAGCTGCTACCTTTTGGTCTTGTGCCGCTGCTGATGATGCTGCACGGTTCTTTTCTGCCTGTGTGGGTTGACACACTATGGGTACACCAAGGATTTTCTGACCAGACAGTCCCAGAGCCTGAGGAGAGATTTAAGCTAATAATAAAACATACATAAATATTATTAAGCTTTAAGTAAATGAAAAATTATGTGTTTATTGAATTAACTATGGGTATATACACCAAGGATTATCTGACCAGACAGTCCCAATGCCTGAGGACAACTTTAGGGTAATAACAACACACAAACATAAACTTAAAGTAAATGTAAATTGATGTTTTTAACTATGTGTACTCCAAGGGTTTTCTGACCAGACAATTCCAGTGCCTGAAGAGAGTTTTAGGCTAATAACAACACATTCATAAATATAACCTTAAAGTAAATGTAAAATTATGTGTTTATTGAAATAACTATGGGTTATAAGCCACGAATTATCTGGCCAGAGAGTCCTAGTGCCTGAAGAGAGCTTTAGGGTAATAACAACATACAGTGCTCCCCTCAAGTAGACGGGGTTATGTACCAAGCAGGCGCCATGTACTTCGAAATCCTCTACTTGGAATTGGTAAAAATAGGTTCGGTACGGGCGCTTCCAAAAACTAATCCTTTTTGACCATTATAAATTGTACTGTACACTCAACCCCTAGCTTTAGCGGGTTTCACTAACGCGTTTAAAGGCTATCATGCGAACAAAAAAAAAAAACATGATTAAATGGCTAATGTGCATCTCAAATGGTGCCTTCGGGACTCATGAGCCAGGATGAGACTACACTCAACCCTTGATTTCACAGATTCTCTCTATAGTGACTAAAAATAGTTCTAAACTGGAGTCAAAAGTATGTAAAATGAATTATTTGAAAGGTTGTTCATTCTAAAAGGGTAGGGCTAAATGCGCGAGTGTAGTGAGTGAGGGTGATGGTTGGCAAGTTCAGTTATCACCAATAATCCATGAGTTTGTACTCATACAAACACGTTTCCTTAGTTTATATTAATTATTTTTTGTCACTTTCTCTTACAATCACTTGCATTTCTCACCATATCAAATGCCTGTACTGGGATATGTGCTAAAAGTATGAAAAATGCCTGTTTTGAGAAATTGTTCACTACAAATGGGGTTGCCTTATCGAGAGTGTATAAAGCGAGTGTGAGGGTGATAGTGGGGTGGTAAGTTCAGTTATCACCAAAACTCACTGAACTTTTATTCATGCACACACCTTCTTCAGTTTGTATTCATTACTTATAATATTATTCTCTTAAAATCACTTCCACTTTTCACCATATCAATAATCTGTATGTGTATAATCAATCAACACATTACGGGAAACAAGCCTTTTCTTATGTCTTGATTGTATGTTTTTAATATCTGGGTTTACTTTTTACTACAGTAAAAATCCCTTAATCCAGACGGCAGGGGGGTTTGCGACTTCCGAATTAGCGAAAATTCTGTGTTATAAAAAAATACCCCAATTATTCCCTTTTTACTCTTGAACATTGATGGTCTTTTTGGTATTTCGTCTGGTAGAAATTTCCCTGTTTACTCTTGAACCATCTTTATATAATTTCCTTGTGTCGACTACAAAATTCCCTAAAACAGAGAAATTTCCCTGCACCTGGCAACACTGGTCACACGTAATTCATGAGGTAGGGAGGGGGTGGTGGGAGGATCCCAGCTGTCACCAGTGTTGTCAGGTGCAGGGAAATTTCTGTTTTAGGGAATTTTGTAGTCGACACAAGGAAATTATATAAAGATGGTTCAAGAGTAAACAGGGAAATTTCTACCAGACGAAATACCAAAAAGAAAGACCGTCAATGTTCAAGAGAAGAGTAAACAGGGAATTATTGAGGCAAAAAGGGTTATTCTATTGTTGAAGTTGGGGAAATTTTGTGCATCAGACCTGGCACCACTGGCTGTCACACGTAATTTATGAGTGTTGGGAGTGGGTGGTGGGATGATCGCAGCTGACACTCGTAATTTAATGTCTTATGAGGTCTCAACTTCTTTGGTGGTTTATTAGGAGCCATGATGAATACTGTAGACACCCACAACACTAAATTATATCCCGGGAGAAACGAGAGGAATGAAGACGAGGTAGGGACCGACGCTCGACTGAACCATAAACACACACTGGACGGGAAAATGGCGGGAGTTGGGAGCATTACATTTTCGGTATTTTTTTTTTTTTTTTTTGCAATTTTTTGGGATACAGTAATTATGGGTAAACTTGGTGGGCCCAAAAAGTTTCGGGGGAGCGAGCATTCCCAGGTATAGACCTCCGGATTAAGGGACTTTTACTGTATCAAAATGTGAACGATATCTATGAATTACGTCGAAATGAGGGGAAAAAGGTATAGTAAAAGTCCCTTAATCCGGAGGTCTATACCTCGGAATGCTCGCCCCCCTGGAACTTTTTGGGCCCACCAATTTCACCCATAATTATTAAAAAAAAAAAAGTAATGCGCCGAACTCCCGCCATTTTCCTGCCCAGTGTGTGTTTATGGTTCAGTCGAGCGTCGGTCCCTGCCTCAGTGCCTAGTGTGTATTCCTCTCGTTTCTCCCGGGATATAATTCAGTGTTATGGGTGTCTACAGTATTCATCATGGCTCCTAATAAACCACCAAAGAAGCCCACTAAGAAGTTGAGACCTCATAAGACATTAAATCTGGCACAGAAACTAGCTATATTGGATAAGTTGGAGAAGGGTGTACGCGTGAGTAATTTAATGACGGAGTATAGTTAAATAACGAGTGTCAGCTGCAATCCTCCCAACACCCCCTCCCGACACTCATAAATTACGTGTGACAGATGCGATCCTCCCACCACCCCCTCCCTACCTCATAAATTACGTGTGACTGGGAAACCTGTATTTAAAAGTAATAAAAATATTTTATACGTATTCTGGGGGGCATTTTTCGATAACACGGAATTTTTGCTAATTCGAAAGTCTAAAACCCCCCCTACCTTCCGGAATAAGGGACTTTTACTGTACAAATACACTAGATTAGGGTACACCTACTTTTGAAAAACTGTATACTTTTGGTCTCGATTCATTTCTCCCCCTACTCGTAAATCGTCTAGTTAATGACCGCCTACTTGGGGTACTTGTGTAAACATGGAAGTATGGAAGGAGAAATTAGGGAGAGAGTAATGAGGGGTAGACAGGTCATAGGATCATTGGGAAAGATTATGAAGGGTGAGTATGGAGGTGAAAAGGGGACTGAGAAATAGTATAATCCTGCCAACACTGACATATGCATCAGAGACATGGACATGGAGTAGGGCTCACCAGTCTAGAATAGGTGCTGTGGAAATGAGTTACTTGAGAGGAGCATGTGGACTCACTAGGTGGGATGGAGAAAGTAATGAAAGTGTGTATGAGATATATGGTATGAGTGAGAAGGCAATTGGTATTGAGTGTGGAGTGGTTGAGAGAGTGAAGCGTAATACATTGAGATGGTTTGGGCATGTAGAGAGAAGGCAATGCGAGGAATTTGTAAAGAAGGTGTATGTAAGTGAAGCTGTAAGACCTGGTGTGAGAGGCAGACTGCCGGTCAGATGGCAGAACAGAGTGGAAGAGTATGTAAAGGAGAGAAACATGAGTAGCAGAGGAGGGCTTGACCAAGTAAGGAAGGAGTGTTGGAACAGGTAGAACTGGAGACACTTCTGCCATGGCCACCCCCTTGGGGGAAGTTCCCGGAGGGAACGAGGCGTCAGAGCTATAGATAGATAGATACTTGGGGGAGCACTGTATACATAAATATAAACTTAAAGTAAATGTAAAAGTATGTGTTTGCTGTACAAGGCACAGGTTCTACATCATCAAATTCAACCTAAACTATAGCTTTATAATGGGGAGTCTATTTCTCAAAAATAATTCAGTAATAATATCTCACAAGAGGCACAGATTCCACATCAGCAAATTCAACATAAGCTATGCCCTTTGAGCGGCGGGTCTTGGTGTCGGTGATGATTCGAACATCGTTGATCTTCCCCACTACCGAGAAAAAGTCCTCAAGATCTCGGGAGCGTATACGTGAAGACAGCTGCATGCAAAACACAGTGCGTGCATCTCGTTCCTCCACTGACAGCTCCCTAGGTAAAAAACAAAAACAAAAAAAACACACACATACACAATGGGTTGCATTATTAAACTTACTCTTTAACAAAAACACAATGGGTGGCATTATTATTAAACTTACTCTTTAACAAAAACACAATGGGTGGCATTATTATTAAACTTACTCTTTGACAAATCACAATGGGTGGCATTATTATTAAACTTACTCTTTAGCAAAAGGGAAAGAGGGTGGTATTATCAAACTTACTTTTTGACAAAAAGGACAGAGGGTGGTATTATTATACTAACTTCCTATAAAAGTAATGTTTTTCAAACTTTTAAAGTTTATAATACAATATAGTCATATACAGTAGATTCTTTTAGTTATTACTTTTAGCTAAGAGTTCTTTTATCTTGTTCTTTAATGTTTTGGCTTGTTATTTTTTATTTTAGCTTACATTTATCTTGTTATTTATTCTTTTAGCTGGTAAATATTTAGTGTGTAATTATTTCTATATTTTATAATATGATACTCGTATACAATAAATTCTTTTAGTTATTATTTTGTTGTAAACAAATAGCCCTTCATGGATGTTGTCTATTTTGGAAGTATTGAAGGACAACTGATTCTTCAAACTCATGCCAGGAAACACATTAGTAGATGTTCTGTTTTGTAGCAAAGCTTGGAGAAATCATTAACCTCCAATTAACCTACAGATACATGACCCGTTGATAATTGCATTTTTTCACCAACAGCTCCTAGACAATAACACAATGGGTGATACAGTTGTGGAAGGGAGTTTCTTTACCCCCATGGGGTCCCTCTATACCCCAGCACACATCTTAAGTTGTTGTTGTTGTTGTTGTAGTTCCCCACACATCTTAAGTTGACCATAAAGTTCTCTTGCTTAATTATTATGTTGCACTGAGATTAACATTTCCTGTCAACTTAACTACAAATCATCTTTGTCGTTTTATATGCTACTATCATACATTCATAACTCTCTTCCATTACTAGACCAAGGTGTAAGCTAGGGTAAGACTAAAGAGGGACCACATGGGGGGAAAGGAACTCCCTTCTGTAACTGTGCAGTTTTCCCTTAATATAAAATGAATAAATTTAGCACATACCATATATCCTTTTAATACAGGCTCAGTAAATCCCTTAGTCTATATGGTAATGAATAAAAGAAGTCTGGGAAAACATATAGCAGATTTCAATAAGTATAAAATGAAGGGGTGGGTAATGAATAACAGAAGTCTGGGAAAACATTAAGTGGTCTTCAATGAGTGTAAAATGAAGGGGTGGGTAATGAATAACAGAAGTCAGGGAAAACATTAAGTGGTCTTCAATGAGTGTAAAATTAAGGGGTGGGTAATGAATAACAGAAGTCTGGGAAAACATTAGGTGGTCTTCAATGAGGGACTGAGTGCAAAATGAAGTGGTGGATACAAGTTATTTATTCATTATATATTAAGTCTACAGTAATAATCATAAGAAAAGATAAAGGGATAGTTGTGTGTTGGTAAATCTGGAGCAACTGATCCCTCTAAACCAGTGATTCTCACACTAGGGGCCATGGCCTCCTGTGAAGCCATATAGCAAAATGTAGAGGACCATGAGATGATAAATAACAAAGGAAAAATACAATTTTCATTATTATTACTTAACAAAAGATAAAATAGCTATTGTAATCAATAAAAGTACAGATATTGCCAGAGTGGTTTGTCTTTGGACGTAATAAGTGTAGAACTGTAGTCATGAGTTAAGGATGGAGAGTCATGGATAAGGATCATGTATGAAAAGTGGATAACAAACAAAATCAATGCTCTAAATTATTCCAAGGAATAACAGACCACCATTATTTAGGTTCATCTGGTCCTGTTTCCTGGTATACTTTGGAGGAATCAAGGTGCTACCCTTAAATAATGACTCACTGCTTTGGTGTCTTGCTGCGCGATCTGGAGCGTCTGTGATCTCTACTCCTGCTGCTCCTTCTGTCCCTACTCCTGTCTCTACTACTCCTCCTGTTTCTCTTGCGGTCCCGGGAGCGAGACTTGCGGCGCCTTTCCCGGGACTTTGGTTGACGATCCCGGGACTTTGAGCGAGACTTCCTCTTCCGAGACCGGGATCGAGACTTGCGCCGGCGGTCCCGAGATTTGGAGTCGGACCTTTTCTTGCGGTCCTTGTCCTTGTCATTGTCTCTGTCCCTGTCCCTGTCCTTGTCCTTGTCCTTGTCTCTGTCCTTCCCTCTGTCACGGTCCTTGTCCTTGTCTTTGTCTCTGTCCTTCCCTCTGTCACGGTCCTTGTCTTTGCCGCGGTCACGGTCCCTGTCTCTGTCCTTTTCACGGTCCTTGTCTTTGTCTTTTCTGTGGAGGACAACAAAAATCAATATTATCAATATAATATACATTTTTTACTAACGTACAGCAGAACCTAGATATACAATAAATAAACACTTGTATCCACTAAAAGTATTGGTGCATGATAGGCAACAATAGAAGAGATTCACAAGAAAGAATGTAAGTTTGGGCTTGCAACATGGTCTTAACATGTAAGTCTATAGAATGACTCCTCTTACCAAGGCTAAGTGGTGAGGGAAAGTATATCGTGGATGCAAAAACTTGTGGGGAAGATCAGAGAATTTGTTGGCTTGAAAGGGGGAGAGATTGTGTTTGTGACCCATTTCACTGGGTACTCTGTCTTTACTTTTTGTATATTGCTTACTATTTATATTCCTGTTAGTAAAACCTCCCCACCTCTTAAAAAAAGGGAAATGGGATATTGATGATAGTGATGATCCACAACTTTTCCTTCACTCACTGAACACCACCAAATGTTTTCCCAGGCTTCTGTTATTCATTAACATACAGACTAATTGATTTACTGGGTCTATGTTCAAAGGATAGTGATAAATATATTCATCTTACTGTATATTTATAGTTGTTATGAGTAGAACTGCAAACAAGTCAGAAAATCAGATAAGGAAGGTAGGTAGGTAGGTAGGAAAGTAGGTATGTAAGTAAGTAAGTTGATAGGTAGGTGGGTAAGTAAGTAGGTAAGAGAGAGAGAGAGAGAGAGAGAGAGAGAGAGAGAGAGAGAGAGAGAGAGAGAGAGAGAGAGACTGTAGCTACCCCAGTACCTGTCTTTCGATGATGATGAAGTGTGACCATTTTCCTTGTGTTTGGAGTCGGGAGGTGCAGATACCATTATGGTGTTGTCCTAGAGGGGACGATGGCACCGTCCAGGGATGAGGGGAGAAGGGGCAAGGGTGATGGTGGTGATGATGGTGTGGGAGGGGGGGAGAGAAGACATAACAGTCACATATTAGTACTCCTCTATTCAGTTAATAATAATAACCTGATTTTCAAATAAAATTCTCCCACCTAAGTAACAAGGGAATGGATAATACTGTATAGCGATGGACAAAGTCAGTCTCCACCTATACAAGATAGGCAAGAAGATCACCTTGTTGGAAACTCCAGGACTTCTCAGCAGCCCAAGAGTTTCATAAGCAATCTGTACTATATAATATCACACACACACATACATACATACACAACAACACTAAATGAAATAGTCACTAAAGTCTCACAGACACACTTCCAACACTAGCAGTGAACACACACATGTAGCTCACTGCCAGAACTAGAAGGGCTCACACACAACAGGTGCACCCCTAAGATAGTGAAATATATTTTCTTCCCCAGCCAGCATAAACATATACGCAGTAGCCTCCAGCTCGCTAGTACCTGGTGTCTCTCTCTAGCCGTAGGGTCCAACCAAGGCAACACCGCCTGCAAAACGCAAACTTTAGATGTGGAGTTCTTGACGCAGCAGGATGAGGCTTTATAATTATTTGCACCAATATACAACACATGTACCAGTAGTCACAGCACAAAGATGGGGGAAATATATAAAAAGAAAAGTACAATAATACAAAAAATAAATAAATAAATGACATAACTGACCACAGAACATAGCCACAACAAATTTGCTTCAAAAACCATTTTTTATTATTGACTTTTTTTATTATACCTGTTGCACTGAATGTCCTGCATCATCAAGTACATAAAGAATAAAGTTATTTTGTGGTCAATGTTAAGGTTGGTTGGGGTTGTGGAGTGGAGTGAGTTCCCCCGGTGGAGTGTGTTGCCGGTCGCCAGCATCTGAGTGAAGATACCAAGTTTGTCAGTACCAGTCACCACCAAGGAATAAATACTTGTATCCACCACTTCATTTTACACTCATTGAAGACCACCAATTGTTTTCCCAGGCTTCTGTAATTCATTACCCAACACTACATTTTACACTCATTGAAGATCACCAAATATTTTCCCAGGCTTCTGTTATTCATTACCATATAAACAAAAGGATTTACTGAGCCACCAGGGATAAGGGGGTTTGGTTTGGTTTTATCAACACACACTTGCAGCTTCAACAGATTATGTATTAACACTCTTTGATTTATTCTTTTTCTCCTATTTCTCTCTCTCTCTCTACATATATATATATATCTCCTTTACTCATTATACTACCACTCTTTGTCTTTACTTTTTTTTCCTCTCTCTCTCTCTCCTTTACTCCGTACAAGGAGGAGGTCCGAGTTGTTCACTATTACATATTCCTCTATATTTATTACTTATCTATTTATTTTATTTCTCACATACATTTGGACATCACAAACTACTACGTCTTTTACAATTACTGTATTACTTTAGCTTACTAAATTTCAAAATCTAGGTCAGGATAAAAAACATCTCCAATATACGACAGATGACACAGCAAGTTAATGAATGGATGAGTGAATTAAGAAAATCCCCAAATTCGTTAAAACTGTTCAACTTTCTGGTTGCATAATCTAATAGTAATAATGGAACTAATTCCTTTGAGTTTTAACTACACAAATCATCAAGAAAACTTAATGTCCACTTATACTTGATATTATGTTTTCATATCAAATGACATCCTACTCTTGAAAACAATAAAGGTACAAAAATTATTCATTCAGAAGACGATGATTCTGTACAACCTAAACCATCTTGAGACTTAAAAAGTAAGAACAAGTTATGTAGTAATATCTACCACTATGATAAACACTTAGACAATTGAAAGTTATTATGGAAAAATAATTCTTATACAGTAAACCCTCCCTAAGTCGGATATCGGATAACTTGGATGCTGTCAGTGTCTCGAACACTTTTAAATAACTCGGATGTAATACTAACTTATGCAGAGATTCTCTGGATGCTTTGTCATAAAGGCCTACAGTGATGCAAGTTGATTTTGTACAAAACTCAAATTACCAACTCTATACCATACATTTACACCCTATGTAGACTGACCATCATGGGTATGTATAAGAAACTCAATGTTTTGAATTAATTAATGCCAAGCGAACCACAGAGCCACATATACACCACGGTGACTCCACACAGTGTTCCATTATCCATTAACAAACTTGATATTTGCTCTGTTATTATAGTTGACTACATAGATGATGTATCTTTAACATGAGATAAAATGTGCTATGCTCTCTTTGTCTATAACTGTGGTGGCTAAAGTTGTTTGGATCAACCCTACAGCATGGCCAATTGTTGCCACCTTTTCTCTTAACAATATCAACTATTTCACGGAATGGGATGGTCTATCTTTTCTTTGCATCACTACTAATATCACTTTAAAACTTTCCCTTCATTGAAAGTAGATTGCTGTACAAGAATGAAGCATAAAAATATCACAAAAATCACGGGAATAATGTGTCCATGTGGCAACAAGTAAGCCGTGACTGACAAGTTAACCGATACTAGCTCTTATTCCCACTCTTCCTCACCTACCACCACACCACACCACAATACCTACTTCATGTTCATATACATTATCAGATATATATTTCTCCAGTTTTATATGCATTTTTGTGAAAATGTCACGTTTTTGTGTGTGCTCAGCTGTGTATGGGAACCAGAGATACGAGTGAAAGTACATGTAGTTTTGAGGGCGAGTGTGCATGTGGTCAATCGTACGCATCAAATTTAAGCCCTCGAATATCTTGGATTGTCGGATAACTCGACAAGGGTCTCCCACCAATTGCTCTGAGTTAGCGAGGGTTTACTGTATATACTGTACTGTGGTATGACAATCTTATACTACAAGCTACTTTCTGAGATGACAAGGTGAAGGGTTAAAAATTAAGGAGAGATTCTCTTTTTGGTAAATTGGAGGACTACTGATTCCTTCATACTATCCCAGGCAATAAATAACTTATAACGTTACTAATACGTGAACTGCTTCCTGGTATAGTTTGGAGGAATCAGTTGCCCTTCTTGTTTCCTAAGAGTTTCTCCTCTTAATACTAACAATTGGCTTACAAAAGGGACAATAGTTCACTCTAGATATAAAACATCAGTGAACACTCCAGCTAGTTATCATCCCATTGGCCTTCCATGATTATAAGTTAAATCAACTTCACAGGTTTGCCAGGGACCAGATATACAAAAGCTTCAGGCTGATAACATTAAATTTCTTCAACAAAAAAAGTTCTCTTTGTCACTCAGTTCTTATTATTTTGAAATACAAATTTAGTGACAAAACTCTTTTTGGTCAAAGAATAAGTTTAATAATACCAACCTCAGTAAACATTGGTGTTGATGACCTAAGAGTGAACTACTGTTGTTTTCCTACAGTTTAAAACAACATTCCATTTCCTGCAACAAACTTCAATCACACATATTGAATTTTCTCAATGTGTTTATCCTTCAAATAAAATAATATAATAACAATATATTCCGCCACCACAAGATAAATTAAAGGGGTAGAATATTGCAGATAAATCTGAAGTAAATGATTCCTACAAACTATTCCAAGTAATAGAATACCATTATATTTATTCATTGGTTCTGTTTCCTGACACATTTTGGAGGAATCAAGGCACTTCAATATACCAAAAGTATACTATCCCCTTAAAGTAGGCAGACTGGAATGCTGTTACAAACTTATAGCATCAGTGGCGTGACCTGTTTGTTTTCATCAACATAAGTTTATTTTATGTATAACTTATCAGCTAACAGTACCTGGCGGTGGACGGAGCACAGAATTCGAGCTCAAGACCGTTTAATCATGGAGGGTGGGAGACAGTGACTGAATAGGTTATCTAAAACAACAGAGAATGGGGAGAGAAGATCAGCAGTGCACACGGCAGACACACACACACACACACACACACTTTATACTCCTAGCCTTGCTGAAGATGACTATACTACCCACACACACACTTTAGACTCTTAGCCTTGCTGAAGATGGCTGTTATTATCAAAGCAATGTGTTAATTTTTCATGTACAATTTATTAATATTTAATTTTGCTTAAAGACAAACTCTGCAGTAAAAAATAAGTACAGTGCTGTACACTCCAATACTCATTAAATTTTGACTTACAGTAGGTACTTCAGAAGGCTTTAGTCCTTTAATTAAATACTATAAACTTCATAAGACATACTCATTATATACTTCCACATAAAGCTATGCTTCTTACATTCTTAATAAACCCTAATGCACCCGAGTTAATACTATGTCATAATGCAACACCAAGTAGATTCAAACAATTCTGAAAAAATTGGCATGTAAGTATTGAACATATATTAAAGTATTATGTTAATTATACTAAATCAATACCAATGATAAATTTTTATGCGACAGCTACTGATATATATAATATACATTCATTTGTGTATTAATCTGCAAAATGGTGATATATGAATAAATATGAACAGTACTTTAGACCCTCTATATACAATGAATAAATACTCTATCCACAACTTCACTTTACACTCAGCTCCTCATTGAAGACCACTAAATTGATGTTTTCCCAGGCTTCTATTATTCATTACCATACAGACTAAAAGATTTATTGAACCTGTGTTGAAAGGATAGTGTTAACTTTAATCATCTTATATCAAGGGCCTACTGTATATATGTGACTTACTGAGCCTGTGTTAAATTTGTAATGTTAAATTTAATAATCTCATATTAAGGGCCTAGAACTGACTACTGTATATAAAAGTGATTTACTGAGCCTGTATTAAAATGACAGTGTTAAAGTTAATCACCTTATGTTGATTGTCTACTAATATAAAAGTGATTTACTGAGCCTGTGTTAGAAAGATAATGTTAAATTTAATCATCTTATATTGAGGGCCTACCACAGCCTACTGTATATAGAAGTGATTTACTGAGCCTGTGTTAAAATGATAGTATAAAATTTAATAATCTTATATTGGCTGCTTACTGTATAGTACAGTATATATACGTTACTGTAAGTGATTTACTGAGTGTTAAATTTAATCATCTTATACTGAGGGTCTACTGTACTACTGACCATTAATATATATAGACAAAATTTGAGCATACCTTGCCTGTCACACTTATACATTTCCCCAAGACCCACCATCACCACTTACCTCCTTTTTAAATGGAGCTTCAAGCATTGCATCCACATCAAGGTCATCTGTCATTTTGGACTCTGCAAACAAAACAAAAATTGATGTCATCAATAGAGAATGTCATAATGCATTTATGTTACATTACTTCTTGTCCTAACATATATTTAGCAAGTTATAAATTTTGGTAAAGTTTAGGAAGAGCCACAAACTTGGAATACACAATTTTTTTTCCCAACCTTTTTGGATGGGACTTAACCTGAGCAAATTAGAGACCTAACCTGGGCAAACATAGGGGTGAAATCAAATATGGTCAAAATGTACTGTCATAAAGCAAACACAACCACCAGCCAAAATATGAAGGAAATTAGTCAGTAGCTTCCTTTTCTGTGGTTCTTCTTACCTATTGCCATAAACGCTGATGAAAGAAAATAATTATAGGTATAACTTTACTATCGGACAATACACAACCTTAGTTAATCAATATAATTTTATAGTGAATTTTCGGTAAATATCCACTCTATTGCCGGTTGATATTACGATGTTTTTACCTTCTTTACCCACTAATTTATGTATTTATTGAAAGAATTATCGTTTTGTAGTAGTGTTGCCAGATCCAACTAGGTCCCAGAATTTTGCCCCTTGGTCTAGGTTAGGTCAGGTCAGGTCAGGCTAATTTCAAAACGACCCCTTTGAATATGCCCTATCTTGGAATGGGGCATTTGCGGAGGAAATGCCATAAAAGAAAATAGTCTTCGAATGGTCTAAATAAGTGGGTAATGAAGGTAGAAAAACCGTACGCAATAACGGTATTTCTTTCAATATTTACCCTAATTTATACCATTGTAAGACACTTTTCTACTATGGCATTTTCTTCAGATATGCCCCATTTCAAATGGGGCATTTTGAAATTATCCTGACCTTACCTAACCTAGACCGCAGCAGACTACCGGGACCTAACCCGGGCAAACTACCGGGAAATAACGTGGTTAAGTATCAGGAACTGACCTGGGCCAAATACTGGGACCTAGCCGAATCAGGCAACACTGCTACAAAACGGCAAGTCTTGGTAAATACCATGGTATTATTACAAAATAACTGGGTTTTTGGCTAGGATCGCGCAGTGTTACCACATCCGGCTAGGTCCTGGGAATTTGCCCCAGTCACTTTATGATAGTTTACACCGGTAGTTTGCCCAGGTTAGGTCCCGGTAGTCTGATGTTGTCTAGGTTAGGTTAGGTCAGGTCATGTGAGGTCAGACTAATTTCCAAATTATGTTTGTAAAACGGGGCATCTCCCGAAAGAAACACCAAAGAATAAAAGTGTTTTAGAATGGTCCAAAATAGTGGGTAATGATACTAAAATACACAATATAGTGAACCCAGTTCTTCTGTAAATTTACCAATACCATATTTACCATCATATGTTTAACTTTGGTGTCACTAGAACATTATACAGTTTTATAAACATGTCAAGGCCAAATGGAACCCGGTGGTGTTGTAACATTCCACGGCTAAAACGTCTCTTGGTCTAAATTCCAAACACCTTAAAGTAATGAAGGTAAACTTTATAGTTTGTCAAGTGTACATGTTGCTGGTACAGTATGTTAGTTGTGTTGTATGTATACCAACAAGGTTTACCACAAATAGTATTATATACCTGGAAGTCAACAGTAGTACGTATAACTCACAGAGTTTGTGTTGTGTTGACTTGAGTGACGTTGGTATAACAACATGTACATTTACCAAGTTGCCGTTAGTGGTACAGTGGCGCTGGTGAATGTCAAGTTGTGAAGATTCTTTTCACTTCTTCAACGGCACTTCACTGGGTGACTGTGACAGGTGACTGGTGGCTTCCCTCGACAATATAAGTTTTTAACACCGACATCTTGGTATTCTCAAACCGGCTGGCAATGCAGAACTAGCCGCGAATTGACCCTTGGAAATTGGAATGTTCCGTGTGATGGCGCCTTTAAACTGTAGGGATGAGATTGAAAGACGCTGCAGGGTGACTTTTATTATTAGACACGAAATGAAATGACATTGGTTTGGAAATAGAGTAGTGGACGAGTGGAACAAGGGGGCGTCTTCAAGAACATCCGTGGTGTATACGATGGTGTGGTACTGTACGACGGCTCTGCTGTTTGTCAATGGAGCCATCGTACCGGTACCACACCATCGTATAGGCCTATGCACCACAAACGTTCTTACATGTATACGGCCCAAGTTTCCAAGGGAGGTATGTATACAATAATTATGTAGATTGTAGTGATCAGGTATGTCTTAATCTTTCTACGATTTTCCTCCCTTGCTACCATGCATTTTTTTTTTTTTTTTTTTTTATATACCTCAACCTCGGATGTTGACTCTTGAGAGGCCCCGAGATTATTGGGTGTCGCACTACATGAGACAGTGGAGCTTCGTGGTGATGACCCGTGATGTAGACTCAGGCAGGTTTAGACCAAGGTTAAGACAGACAGGTTGATCCACCGACCTGGAAAGATGTGAAATTCCAGAGGAGACACGTGATTATTGACGTCAATGAGTAGAGCGGGCTTGGGTACCCAGCCTGGCTTGCCTTCAGTTCACATCTGTCACTGGTCACATACACAACCCCTTCCTCAGACCCAATATCAAGACACACAGGTCGGGTTGGCTGGGGTCACCAGGCCTGGGGATTAGGACAGGCCCACACCCTAATTTCATACCCTCTTAATCCCTTACTTTCGCTAATATATATATATATATATATATATATATATATATATATATATATATATATATATATATATATATATATATATATATATATATATATATATATATATATATATATATATATATGAATTGTTAAAGTAGAATCTTGTCTGATTACGTGTTTCATTTTTTGCATACCATTTTGTTACTGATAGAATTGGTGCATTTTGTCAAATGTTCTACATGAAAAAACATTTGTTTAGGATAATTGAGAGAATAGAAGAATGGAAGTTTCTGCTCATAAGCCATTTAGAATAAAGTAAGGCAGTTAGAATGTAAGAGTCCCCCTTCATTCGCTCAATTTCCCTTGTTCTCTGTTTCTCTCTCTCTCTCTCTACTGAGTGACGTAGTGACGGACCAACCTGTCTGTCTTAACCTTGGTTTAGACAAGGCAAAGAGATATACCATACCTCTCGGCTTTGGTTCAGCAGGACTTCAGGTAGAGGCAGTTATAGCAGACAGACATGTCTGATACACGCTGCGTGTACATTCTCGTCAACGGCCAGTATATAGTGTTATTTCCTACTTGATAATTGAATAGAGAGTTGTTGAATACTTTGGCTAATCATGGCCAGGTGTTATTCTTGTGGGGATATAACTGGTGGGGTGGATAAATGGATTGGTTGTGAAACTTGTACTCGTTGGGCACATTTGAAATGTGTTCACCTTGCAGTGGCACCATATGCACCACTCCGTATTCCTTTGTATATTCCATGTGCTGGTACGCCACTCCCTGGTCCTTTGTACTCTCCCCGGTCCCAGACAAGCCACAGTCTGACGGGTAGGTTAATCCCGTCCCCTGACACAGCTTAACCCACTCTTGGGAGTCCAGCCACCAGCCTCCTGCTTTCTCCAGGTAGGAATCGAGGTGGGTGCAGTAGGTCAGTAATGGCGTGGTCATGTGGGTGATGCTACATACGGGAACCTGAAGCAAGGAAGTAAAAGGAGCGGAGCTGCGCTTGTATGGCAGACTATCCAGTGAGCTACCTGAGTGGAAGGACCTGCCCTACTCCTGTCGTCGACACACACCTGCAGCATATGTGTTCCCACTCTGACCAAACGTCGTACCTCTGCTCTACACTATTCCACAAGCTACACTGCAACTACCGACTCTCTACGACGCTGCACGGGAGGCTGGCCTTCCTCATACTCATATGTACTGCTCACTTGTGTATTACCAATAAACTGTACCATGTATTCTAGAGTCTGTTCACCCAGGTAGATGCATAAGGAGCTTTCTTACTGTTTCAATTGGTGACCTCGGCTTTTCAACTCTGTTACATGGTACAAGGTTGTCCGTACATCGCACGCAAGTTCCACTACGCTACGTTTACTTCAACCTCTGCAACACGCCAACACCAACGTTCCAGCGACCCGACAACTACATTTCAGTCACCACTTTACCTACGACGACCTCATCGCTTTGCTCCTAAGGTACCCCGTTACACATACACTTTCCTATCCCCATGTTATTAGCTTGTATTCATATTGTATCCACATTCCCCAGTGCTCTATCCTACCCATTTTTGCATAACGTAATTTTTGCTCCCATTACTTTACTTACCTGTGCTTTGTCTCCTTACTCCCACTTTGTTTTACTCCTGTCCGCTGTTTTCCTACCTTACCTACCCTTCCGTTCTACCGCCATGCTGTAATTTTCTACCTCCTAGACCCCTGAAGATTTTTAAAAATCTGCAGATCTTGGGCTTTAACTTCCTTACATTTTTTGTCGTCACATCAGGGACAGCTGCTTCATTTCTCTTCTTTTCATCCTCAAAATTCATCACGATGTCTCCCATCTGAGTGAATCTTGTGTCAACTATTTGTGTACCATCCAGAGCCTGAGAAACTTCTTTCTTTTTGTCTACAACCTTCATTTTATCATCAGTTGAGTTTAAAACCAATAGATTTTTTTTCTAATTTTTCTTCTTCTTCACAACAGTGGCCCAACTGGAGGTTAAATGAGCCGAGGAGTAATCTGACAATGGGTTTCAGAGCGTTTGAAATGTGTGCACCAAGGCTCTTTTTAATGGATTGCCATTATACGTAGTGAAAATTGCACCATTTTTTAGAAATGACTGAAAACACATCTGTTCACTGAGTGTTACGACATGGATGATATGAGTATTACAAGTGATTATATAGTTTAATAATATTGAGAGAGGCCCTGCGGAGAACCATCTGCTGGTGGAGCGGGGCATAGGATATCCAACAAGAAGTAACAGTATCTCACAGTAGATCTTCTGGAAGAGGCACTAAGCCTGTGACTCCAGATCGGTAGCCTCATTATTACCAGGATGTGCAGCGGCGGTGTAGCGGGCGGTGGCTATGTTACGGGCTTTATAATAAAAACGGAGTTCTTGGTTTTCCCAGAATTTATCTAGCCTCTTCTCAAACACAGGCATAGATTCAGCTCCCACTCCCACTCCGGTAACGCATTCCAATTATTCACGACTCGATTTGGGAAAGAATATTTTCTATATAATATCCATTCTTGATCTTGTTTTGAATATTTTCTTTGAGTTCCCCCGTGTCGTGCCTTCCTCCCTCATCTGGAAGAGATCCTCGGTACACTCCAGGTCATACTTGTGACTAATTATCTTGTATGTTTCTATCAGGTCACCTCGGGCCCTTCTATACGCAAGGGTGGGCAAGTCCAGCTTCCTCAGTCTTTCTTCATATGGTAAATCCCTTAAATCCGGCACCAATTTCGCGGCTCTCCGCTGCAACCCTTCCACTGCCTCTATAGGCCTATCCTTGACCAGGTGAGGACACCACAAGTTATATCAAACACATACCACACCTCACCCACAATTAGCCTACCCCAGTCCCCCACACTCAATGTTCATTAAATAAAGAGGCGCCTTTCGCATTGTCAGCCGGCGGTTTTAGGAAGACTGAAGACTCGTTGTCGGTTACCAAGGAAGCCGTAACATGGCCGTTGAAAAAGTTAAAGAGCCATCACTCCCATTCAGCCAACGCCAACACTGATTGTGTAAACAAAGACAACACAAAGTGCGTGATACTGACTGCCATTGCCAGGTATGTTATGCCTATATAATACTATTGGTGGTAAACCTTGTTGGTATACATACAACACAACTAACATACTGTACCAGCAACATGTACACTTGACAAACTATAAAGTTTACCTTCATTACTTTAAGGTGTTTGGAATTTAGACCAAGAGACGTTTTAGCCGTGGAATGTTACAACACCACCGGGTTCCATTTGGCCTTGACATGTTTATAAAACTGTATAATGTTCTAGTGACACCAAAGTTAAACATATGATACAATTGGGTAAAACCTGGTTCCATTAGGCCTTTACATGTTTAGGCAGAAGGACAATGAATATAGAACGGTAAATCATTCCAATCACGCCTCTATGTATTTGTGTTTCTTTGGTAGAGAATCATCTTGAAATGGAAGGATTTGATGTGTTTTTTATTAATTGATTGTCGGATATGATGTAATTTATTACTATTGCCTCCCCATTCCTACTCCTACAATGTTGGGGGAAGAGCCTGGTAAATATTGAATGAATTACCGTTATTGCGTACGTTTTTTCTACCTTCATTACCCACTTATTTAGACCATTCTAAGACTATTTTCTTCTATGGCATTTCCTCTGCAAATGCCCCATTTCCAAGATAGGGCATTTTGAAATTAGCCTGACCTTACCTGACCTAACCTAACCTAACCTAGACCTAGACCGCATCAGACTACCGGGACCTAACCTGGGCAAACTACCGGGAAAATATTGTGATAAAGTACAATAAATGACATGGGTAAAATACTGGGACCCAGCCGGATCTGGCAACACTGCTGCAAAACGGTAATTCTTTCAATAAATACCAAGAGCCTGTTGGGCTAATCTGGGTTTTGGGTGGGGGAAAACATGAAAGTTTGCATGTTTGGGGTGTATAGAGAATTCGGGGTAAATATTGAAAGAATTACCGTTATTGCGTACGGTTTTTCTACCTTCATTACCCACTTATTTAGACCATTCAAAGACTATGTTCTTCTATGGTATTTCCTCCGCAAATGTCCCATTTCAAGATAAGGCATATTCAAAGGGGTCATTTTGAAATTATCCTGACCTTACCTAACCTAACCTAGACTGCATCAGACTATCGGGACCTAACCTGGGCAAACTACAGGGACCAAACCTGGGCAAACTACCGGGAAATAACCGTGGTAAAGTACAGGATATGACTGGGGCAAAATACTGGGATCTAGCCGGATCTGGCAACACTGCTACAAAACGAATTCTTTCAATAAATACCGAATTCGGTAATAGTCAAGCGTTTGTCTATAATTTGTTTTTTATTCTAGGTTTTCAGAATGCAATGTTTTATAGTGTGTTTTTAACTAATTTATTGTTCATATTCATCGCAAATTTGTGTTTTGGTAGATATCACCCTCCCCCCTCCCCCAACCCAAACTCCGAAAACGCCTCATGTTTTGCCATATTTGAACTAGATTCGTCTGAAAAACACTACAACGCATTAAATAGAATTGGATAGACCTCACCTGGGGATGTATGCACAAACACTAGACTGGCCTTAGTAATGCCGCGTTACTGAACTAGTGGTGAATGCAGGGCTTCCATGAGTTCCGAAAATATTACCCTAGAATCGAGCCAGTTTTGCCCTAAAAAGTCGGCAACATCATAGAATAATGTAATGCATTATTACACAGTCAATGAAGATCATATATAAGACAAACTAAAATAGATTATACTGTATATTGCCACAACCAGTGGCCTGCATCACGGTAGCTGGGTTATGCCCCGATACACTGGATTATGGGTAACTTGATGAGTTTAGCAAAATTGCAAAGCAATGTAAACATCTAACCTCAATATTAATTAACTTCCTACTTTTTTGTTCATGTCTGCAATAGCCTTGTGTACTATTCTTAAGTTTCAATAGATTTTGACACATTTATAAAAACTGTTTTGCCCTAAAATTACCCCAAATTAGACCCTAAATAGGGTATTTTACCCTAAAATGGGAGTAGAATTGCAGTGTTGCCATGCTCCCGCGGTCTTATTTTCTTGGCATTTTTTAGTTTTTTAAGATTTTGTCTTTTACATTTTTAAAAATAAATTCAGCAATATTTCGTCTGCCAAAAAACCTTCCGAAGTATCGGGCTTTCCGAAGGTTTGGAGTCTGAATTTTTGGACTTTTTCTGTATAGGATATTAGAGATTCCCCATACTTCCCTGTCCAACAATCTGTAATATACTAGCGCTGGTAAATTTTCGAGTTACACAAGTGCGAGATTTTTAGACAAAACATAGATTTTCATGTGATTCATTCAATTTTAACATTGATATATTGTGAAAATAGCCTGTTTTGGCCATACCCCATCACCCAGCTTTTGGCATAAGTTGGCTCGGGTTTTCCAATTTTTGGCGAGCACAAATAGTATTAGTTTGTTCAAGAATTAGGCAGACCTGACCTGACCAAGCCTAACCTAATCTGGACTGTGGTAGACTACTGGGACCTAACCTTAGCAGACTACCGGGATCTAACTTAAACAGACTACCGGAACCTAACCTTAGCAGACTACCGGGAGTTGCGCAAGGTAAGACCTGTATCAAACTTACGGAAATTTGACCATAAGAATGTATTACACAGTGAAAATTAGATATCTCGCACATGTGCAATTCAGAAATATTACCGGGAAGCCATTGTAATTAATCGAGCACACTGATTGACAGTTGAAATTGAGGCGCATTAATCAAGCATGCTGATTGGCCGTCCCCACCAATATGGCCGCTGTATACATTGAGGATTAAGGAAAATAGAATCAATTAAGGGTAGTTGTATTACGAAAGTTATGCAATTGCAACGGAAATAACCTATGAGGAAATGATGTAAATGTATTGACAGTAAAGATTGATTGTAGTGGTTATGGACAAGAGCCTGAATAATACCCAACAATCTTAGGGAGAGCATTGGGAAACAGGTTTTTTTTTTGGAGGGGGAGGAATACATAAATCTAACATAATTGGATGTAATTTACCAAGGTTAGGTCCCGGGAATTTCGGTAAATATTTATCAAATTGCCATTCTCTATAATGTTTTTTTTTTTTTACCATCATTACCCACTAATTTATACCATTATTCGACTATTTTCATCTATGGCATTTCTCCCGAAGATAGGCAATATTCAAATTAGGCATTTAGGAATTAACCTGACCTTACCTAACCTAATCTAGACTGCAGCAGACTACCGGGACCTAACCGGGACAAACTACTGAGACCAAATTGGGGTAAACTACCAGGACAGAACAGGGGTAAACTACCAGAACCTAGCCGGATGTGGCCACACTGCTATAGAACGGCAGTATAGTATATAATTACTGTAGTTTCTCATGGTTAGGTCCTGGCAGTTTACCCCGCTCCAGATTAGGTCAGGTCAGGTCTGATATTGTCAATTCTAGAATATTAAAATAGTAATTTATTCACAACCAAATATGTCATACAGATGTATTTTCTCCCACCTTAAATCCCAGTTTCATAACACTCCCCGAAGATTGTTTGATAAGAGGGAGGGAGTGAATAAAGTTTCCCACTAGACTAAATCTCCTAATGTACACCATAGGGGGTTATTACCTGTAGTGAGGTAAGGGTACAGGTAATAACCCCCTATGGCGTACATTAGGTGATTTAGTCTAGTGGGCTGCTCGGCCAGACAGCTTGAGGAACTTCAACAACAACAACCTGTAGTGATGTGGGCAATACTTAAGGGTTTGGCACCCCTTTGGCCCCAGCCACTCCCTTCCAGTTCTTCAACTGCCCCTCTTTTCTTTCTATTTCTTTCTATTTCCTTCCTGCTTGTGGTCTCCCCTCTCAATCACCTTCTCCTGGCATTAAGTGACCTCGCTGTTGCGGCGCCTAATGTCAAACAATCAATCTCCTAATGTACTGGGTATATTAACGAGAGTCAGAAAAAATGTAGTTTATATTACACACAATACTGTCATGAAGGATTCAGCTGTCGCTTTCTTGTAGTTACCCCAAAAAATGGATCTTCATATCCAAAAGATGCCAGGGTTAGGACTGAAGGATACCATGGTTAGGACTGAAGGATGCCAAGGTTAGGTTAGGTAAGGTCAGGTTGGTTCGACGTAATTCCCCCACCCAAAACTCACAATTCCCAATGCTCTTCCCTCAAAATTGTAAGGGTAGGAGAGGGAAAGGAAAGGTAACAAAATGCATCTTTTCTGAAAGTCGTTGGATAAAAAATAATAAAATAAAGGAACTTCAAGTCAATTCCCAAAAAAAAACACAAAAGACTTGGAGTCGCAATTGTCAACTTTTACCGAGGGGTTATCACCAAAATAATGCATTTCCAAATTGAATGAGTCTCAATATACTGTAGTTCAAAAAAGAGGAAAATACACTTGACAAGTATACCTTGGAGGGTGTTTTATCCAATTGTAAAGATTCACCAACTGTATAATATTTTAGTCACGGAAGAATAAAACATATGATAGTAGTTTTTCTTTCATAAGTGATTATGGTAATAATTAAGACCCGCAGAAAAAGAAGTTACTTAACAATTTCCTTCATATTTTGGTTGGTGGTTGTGTTTGCTTTATGACAGTGCATTTTGACCATATTTTATTTCACCCCTATGTTTGCCCAGGTTAGGCCTCTAGTTTGCTCAGGTTAAGTCCCATCCAAAAAGATTGGGAAAAACATGCGTTTTCCATTTCTGTGGCTTTTTTTATACTTTACCAAAATATTTAACTTACTAAATATATGTTAGGACAAGAAGTAATGTAACATAAATGCATTATGACATTCTCTATTGATGACATTAATTTTTGTTTTGTTTGCAGAGTCCAAAATGACAGATGACCTTGATGTGGATGCAATGCTTGAAGCTCCATTTAAAAAGGAGGTAAGTGGTGATGGTGGGTCTTGGGGAAATGTATAGCCTAAGTGTGACAGGCAAGGTATGCTCAAATTTTGTCTATATATATTAATGGTCAGTAGTACAGTAGACCCTCAGTATAAGATGATTAAATTTAACACTATTATTTTGACACAGGCTGAGTACATAACTTATATATACAGTAGGCGGCGGTAGGCCCCTCAATATAAGATAATTAAATTTAATACTATCATTTCAACACAGGCTCAGTAAATCACTTTTATATACAGTAGGCCCCTCAATACAAGATGATTAAATTTAACACTATTATTTTGACAAAGGCTCAGTTAGCCACAGTACATTACTTATATAAACAGTAGACAGTCAATATACAGTAATATGACTAAATTTACAACTATCCTTTTAACCCAGGCTCAGTAAATCTTATAGGCAATGAATAGATTGGGAAAACATTAATTTAGTTGTCATCAATGAGGAGCTCAGTGTTAAATGAAGTGGTGGTTACAAGTATTTATTCATTGTATATTGAGGGTCTAAAGTACTGTTTATATTAATTCATATACCACTCTTTTGTAAATTAATACACAAATGAATGTATATTATATCAGTAGCTGTCACATAAACATTTATCAGTAAAATTCTTGTAGTAGAAAATAAACTAGAATTAACATAACACCTTATTGTATATTCAATACTTAAAATACATGCCAATTTTTTTTCAGAAATGTTTGAATCAACATTATGACAGTATTAATTCGGGTATTAGGGTTTATTAAGAATGTAAGAAGCATAGCTATATTTGAAAGTACTGTATATATGTGAGCAAGTCCTATGAAGTTTATGGTATTTACAGGACTAAAGCCTTTTGAAGTAGGTCAAATCAGTGTTATTGAACAGTACTTTTTTTGCAGTACCAGTATTTTTCTTGCAGCAAATTCAATATTAATGAATTGCACAGCAATAATTAAACACTGCTTGGATAATAACAGCTGTTTCCAGCAAGGCTAGGAGTATGAATTGTGTGTGTGTATATAATAAGAGCCATCTTCAACGAGACTAGGAGTCTGAATTGTGTGTGTAGCCATCTTCATCAAGGCCAGGTGTCTGAATTGTGTGTATATGTGGGTGTGTGTGTGTATGTCTCTGCCGTGTGCACTGCTGATCTTCTCTCCCCATTCTCTGTTGTTTTAGATAACCTATTCAGTCACTGTCTCCCACCCTCCATGATTAAACGGTCTTGAGCTCGAATTCTGTGCTCCGTCCACCGCCAGGTACTGTTAGCTGATAAGTTATACATAAAATAAACTTATGTTGATGAAAACAAACAGGTCACGCCACTGATGCTATAAGTTTGTAACAGCATTCCAGTCTGCCTACTTTAAGGGGATAGTATACTTTTGGTATATTGAAGTGCCTTGATTCCTCCAAAATGTGTCAGGAAACAGAACCAATGAATAAATATAATGGTATTCTATTACTTGGAATAGTTTGTAGGAATCATTTACTTCAGATTTATCTGCAATATTCTACCCCTTTAATTTATCTTGTGGTGGCGGAATATATTGTTATTATATTATTTTATTTGAAGGATAAACACATTGAGAAAATTCAATATGTGTGATTGAAGTTTGTTGCAGGAAATGGAATGTTGTTTTAAACTGTAGGAAAACAACAGTAGTTCACTCTTAGGTCATCAACACCAATGTTTACTGAGGTTGGTATTATTAAACTTATTCTTTGACCAAAAAGAGTTTTGTCACTAAATTTGTATTTCAAAATAATAAGAACTGAGTGACAAAGAGAACTTTTTTTGTTGAAGAAATTTAATGTTATCAGCCTGAAGCTTTTGTATATCTGGTCCCTGGCAAACCTGTGAAGTTGATTTAACTTATAATCATGGAAGGCCAATGGGATGATAACTAGCTGGAGTGTTCACTGATGTTTTATATCTAGAGTGAACTATTGTCCCTTTTGTAAGCCAATTGTTAGTATTAAGAGGAGAAACTCCTAAAAGTAAAATGAAGCACTACCGATTCCTCCAAATTATGTCACAAAGCAAATCGACTATTGTAACGTTAAAGTTATTTATTGCCTGGGATAATTTGAAGGAATCAGTAGCCCTCCAATTTACCAAACAAGAATTTCTCCTTAATTTATACCCTTCACCTTGTCATCTCAGAAAGTAGCTTGTAGTATAAAATTGTCTTATTATGTGTACAGTATATATAAGATTTAATTATTTTTTTCTTAAATGACTTTCAATTGTCTAAGCGTTTATCATAGTGGTAGATATTACTACATAACTTGTTCTTACTTTTTAAGTCTTAAGATGGTTTAGGCTGTACAGAATCATTGTCTTCTGAATGAATAATTTTTTGTACAGATCAGGATGTCATTTGATATGAAAACATTGTAGCAAGTTTTATGAAGTTGACATTTAGTTTTCTTGATGATTTGTGTAGTTAAAACTCAAAGGAATTAGTTCCATTATTACTATTAGATTATGCAACCAGAAAGTTGAAAAGTTTTAACGAATTTGGGGATTTTCTTAATTCACTCATCCATTCATTAACTTCCTGTGTCATCTGTCGTATATTGGAGATGTTTTTTATCCTGACCTAGATTTTGAAATTAAGTAAGCTAAAGTATTACAGTAATTGTAAAAGACGTAGTAGTTTGTGATGTCCAAATGTATGTGAGCAAAAAAAAAATAAAATTAAGAAAATAAATAAATATAGAGGAACATGTAATATTGAACAACTCTGACCTCCTTCTTGCACGAAGTGAAGGAGAGAGAGAGAGATAGGAGAAAAAGAATAAATCAAAGAGTGTTAATACATAATCTGTTGAAGCTGCAAGTGTGTGTTGATAAAACCAAACCAAACCCCCTTATCCTTGGTGGCTCAGTAAATCTTTTTGTTTATATGGTAATGAATAACAGAAGCCTGGGAAAACATTTGGTGATCTTCAATGAGTGTAAAATGTAGTGTTGGGTAATGAATTACAGAAGCCTGGGAAAACAATTGGTGGTCTTCAATGAGTGTAAAATGAAGTGGTGGATACAAGTATTTATTCCTTGGTGGTGACTGGTACTGACAAACTTGGTATCTTCACTCAGATGCTGGCGACCGGCAACACACTCCACCGGGGGAACTCACTCCACTCCACAACCCCAACCAACCTTAACATTGACCACAAAATAACTTTATTCTTTATGTACTTGATGATGCAGGACATTCAGTGCAACAGGTATAATAAAAAAAGTCAATAATAAAAAATGGTTTTTGAAGCAAATTTGTTGTGGCTAAGTTCTGTGGTCAGTTATGTCATTTATTTATTTATTTTTTGTATTATTGTACTTTTCTTTTTATATATTTCCCCCATCTTTGTGCTGTGACTACTGGTACATGTGTTGTATATTGGTGCAAATAATTATAAAGCCTCATCCTGCTGCGTCAAGAACTCCACATCTAAAGTTTGCGTTTTGCAGGCGGTGTTGCCTTGGTTGGACCCTACGGCTAGAGAGAGACACCAGGTACTAGCGAGCTGGAGGCTACTGCGTATATGTTTATGCTGGCTGGGGAAGAAAATATATTTCACTATCTTAGGGGTGCACCTGTTGTGTGTGTGCCCTTCTAGTTCTGGCAGTGAGCTACATGTGTGTGTTCACTGCTAGTGTTGGAAGTGTATCTGTGAGACTTTAGTGACTATTTCATTTAGTGTTGTTGTGTATGTATGTATGTGTGTGTGTGATATTATATAGTACAGATTGCTTATGAAACTCTTGGGCTGCTGAGAAGTCCTGGAGTTTCCAACAAGGTGATCTTCTTGCCTAGCTTGTATAGGTGGAGACTGACTTTGTCCATCGCTATACAGTATTATCCATTCCCTTGTTACTTTGGTGGGAGAATTTTATTTGAAAATCAGGTTATTATTATTAACTGAATAGAGGAGTACTAATATGTGACTTATGTCTTCTTCTCTCCCCCCCTCCCACACCATCATCACCACCATCACCCTTGCCCCTTCTCCCCTCATCCCTGGACGGTGCCATCGTCCCCTCTAGGACAACACCATAATGGTATCTGCACCTCCCGACTCCAAACACAAGGAAAATGGTCACACTTCATCATCGAAAGACAGGTACTGGGGTAGCTACAGTCTCTCTCTCTCTCTCTTTCTTACCCACCTACCTATCAACTTACTTACATACCTACTTTCCTACCTACCTACCTTCTTTATCTGATTTTCTGACTTGTTTGCAGTTCTACTCATAACAAATATAAATATACAGTAAGATGAATATATTTATCACTATCCTTTGAACATAGGCCCAGTAAATCAATTAGTCTGTATGTTAATGAATGACAGAAGTCTGGGAAAACATTTGGTGGTGTTCAGTGAGTGAAGGAAAAGTTGTGGATCATCAATATCCCATTTCCCTTTTTTTAAGAGTTGGGGAGGTTTTACCAACAGGAATATAAATAGTAAGCAATATACAAAAAGTAAAGACAGAGTACCCAGTGAAATGGGTCACGAACACAATCTCTCCCCCTTTCAAGCCAACAAATTCTCTGATCTTCCCCACAAGTTTTTGCATCCACGATATACTTTCCTTCACCACTTAGCCTTGGTGAGAGGAGTCATTCTATAGACTTACATGTTAAGACCATGTTGCAAGCCCAAACTTACATTCTTTCTTGTGAATCTCTTCTATTGTTGCCTATCATGCACCAATACTTTTAGTGGATACAAGTGTTTATTTATTGTATATCTAGGGTCTGCTGTACTGTACGTTAGTAAAAAATGTATATTATATTGATAATATTGATTTTTGTTGTCCTCCACAGAAAAGACAAAGACAAGGACCGTGAAAAGGACAGAGACAGAGACCGGGACCGTGACCGTGACCGCGGCAAGGACAAGGACCGTGACAGAGGGAAGGACAGAGACAAAGACAAGGACAAGGACCGTGACAGAGGGAAGAACAGAGACAAGGACAAGGACAAGGACAGGGACAGAGACAATGACAAGGACAAGGACCGCAAGAAAAGGTCCCGCTCCAAATCTCGGGACCGCCGGCGCAAGTCTCGATCCCGGTCTCGGAAGAGGAAGTCTCGCTCAAAGTCCCAGGATCATCAACCAAAGTCCCGGGAAAGGCGCCGCAAGTCTCGCTCCCGGGACCGCAAGAGAAACAGGAGGAGTAGTAGAGACAGGAGTAGGGACAGGAGGAGGAGCAGGAGTAGAGATCACAGACGCTCCAGATCGCGCAGCAAGACACCAAAGCAGTGAGTCATTATTTAAGGGTAGCACCTTGATTCCTCCAAAGTATACCAGGAAACAGGACCAGATGAACCTAAATAATGGTGGTCTGTTATTCCTTGGAATAATTTAGAGCATTGATTTTGTTTGTTATCCACTTTTCATACATGATCCTTATCCATGACTCTCCATCCTTAACTCATGACTACAGTTTTACACTTATTATGTCCAAAGACAAACCACTCTGGCAATATCTGTACTTTTATTGATTACAATAGCTATTTTATCTTTTGTTAAGTAATAATAATGAAAATTGTATTATTCCTTTGTTATTTTTCATCTCATGGTCCTCTACATTTTGCTATATGGCTTCACAGGAGGCCATGGCCCCTAGTGTGAGAATCACTGGTTTAGAGGGATCAGTTGCTCCAGATTTACCAACACACAACTATCCCTTTATCTTTTCTTATGATTATTACTGTAGACTTAATATATAATGAATAAATAACTTGTATCCACCACTTCATTTTGCACTCAGTCGCTCATTGAAGACCACCTAATGTTTTCCCAGACTTCTGTTATTCATTACCCACCCCTTAATTTTACACTCATTGAAGACCACTTAATGTTTTCCCAGACTTCTGTTATTCATTACCCACCCCTTAATTTTACACTCATTGAAAACCACTTAATGTTTTCCCAGACTTCTGTTATTCATTACCCACCCCTTAATTTTACACTCATTGAAAACCACCAAATGTTTTCCCAGATTTCTGTTATTCATTACCCACCCCTTCATTTTATACTTATTGAAATCTGCCATATGTTTCCCCAGACTTCTGTTATTCATTACCCACCCCTTCATTTCACACTTATTGAAAACTGACATATGTTTTCCCAGACTTCTGTTATTCATTACCATACAGACTAAGGGATTTACTGAGCCTGTATTAAAAGGATATATGGTATGTGCTAAATTTATTCATTTTATATTAAGGGAATACTGCACAGTTACAGAAGGGAGTTCCTTTCCCCCCATGTGGTCCCTCTTTAGTCTTACCCTAGCTTACACCTTGGTCTAGTAATGGAAGAGAGTTATGAATGTATGATAGTAGCATATAAAACGACAAAGATGATTTGTAGTTAAGTTGACAGGAAATGTTAATCTCAGTGCAACATAATAATTAAGCAAGAGAACTTTATGGTCAACTTAAGATGTGTGGGGAACTACAACAACAACAACAACAACTTAAGATGTGTGCTGGGGTATAGAGGGACCCCATGGGGGTAAAGAAACTCCTTTCCACAACTGTATCACCCATTGTGTTATTGTCTAGGAGCTGTTGGTGAAAAAATGCCATTATCAACGGGTCATCTATCTGTAGGTTAATTGGAGGTTAATGATTTCTCCAAGCTTTGCTACAAAACAGAACATCTAATAATGTGTTTCCTGGTATGAGTTTGAAGAATCAGTTGTCCTTCAATACTTCCAAAATAGACAACATCCATGAAGGGCTATTTGTTTACAACAAAATAATAACTAAAAGAATTTATTGTATACGAGTATCATATTATAAAATATAGAAATAATTACACACTAAATATTTACCAGCTAAAAGAATAAATAACAAGATAAATGTAAGCTAAAATAAAAAATAACAAGCCAAAACATTAAAGAACAAGATAAAAGAACTCTTAGCTAAAAGTAATAACTAAAAGAATCTACTGTATATGACTATATTGTATTATAAACTTTCAAAGTTTGAAAAATATTACTTTTATAGGAAGTTAGTATAATAATACCACCCTCTGTCCTTTTTGTCAAAAAGTAAGTTTGATAATACCACCCTCTTTCCCTTTTGCTAAAGAGTAAGTTTAATAATAATGCCACCCATTGTGATTTGTCAAAGAGTAAATTTAATAATACAACCCTATTTCCCTTTTGTTAAAGAGTAAGTTTAATAATAATGCCACCCATTGTGTTTTTGTCAAAGAGTAAGTTTAATAATAATGCCACCCATTGTGTTTTTGTTAAAGAGTAAGTTTAATAATGCCACCCATTGTGTGTGTGTTTTTTTTGTTTTTTTTTACCTAGGGAGCTGTCAGTGGAGGAACGAGATGCACGCACTGTGTTTTGCATGCAGCTGTCTTCACGTATACGCTCCCGAGATCTTGAGGACTTTTTCTCGGTAGTGGGGAAGATCAACGATGTTCGAATCATCACCGACACCAAGACCCGCCGCTCAAAGGGCATAGCTTATGTTGAATTTGCTGATGTGGAATCTGTGCCTCTGGTGAGATATTATTTTTATTGTATTTATTTGAGAAACAGACTCACTATTCTAAGGGTATATATTATGTTTAATTTGTTGATATAGAATCTGTTCCTCTGGGGAGATAATATTATTAATGAATTTGTTGATATAGAATCTGTGCCTCTTGTGAGATATTATTATGACTGAATTTTTTTTGAGAAACAGATTCCCTATTCTAAGACTACTGTTTTTATTGAATTTGTTGATGTAGAATCTGTGCCTCTGGTGAGATATTATTTTTATTGTATTTATTTGAGAAACGGATTCACCATTCTAAGGGTATATCTTATATTTAATTTGTTGATTTAGAATCTGTGCCTTTTACAGCAAATACATCAATTTACATTTACTTTAAGTTTATATTTATGTACAGTATGTGTTGTTATTACCCTAAAGCACTCTTCAGGCACTGGGACTGTCTGGCTAGATAATTCTTGGTTTATAACCCATAGTTATTTCAATAAACATAATTTTACATTTACTTTAAGGTTATATTTATGTATGTGTTGTTATTTGCCTAAAGTTGTCGTCAGGCACTAGAACTGTCTGGTCAGATAATCCTTGGTGTATATACCCATAGTTAATTCAATAAACACATAATTTTTCATTTACTTTTAGCTAAATAATATTTATGTATGTTTTATTATTAGCTTAAATCTCTCCTCAGGCACTGGGACTGTCTGGTCAGAAAATCCTTGGTGTACCCATAGTGTGTCAACCCACACAGGCAGAAAAGAACCGTGCAGCATCATCAGCAGCGGCACAAGACCAAAAGGTAGCAGCTGGTCCCATGAGGCTCTATGTTGGCTCCTTACACTTTAACATCACTGAAGATATGCTCAGAGGCATTTTTGAACCATTTGGAAAAATTGACCACATCCAACTTATCATGGACTCTGAGACTGGACGGTCCAAAGGCTATGGATTCATTACAGTGAGTGTGTGGCTAGTGATATTTTGTATGATTTATCTATCATTGATGTATAAACATATTAATATTGTTTATGTGCAGTTGTGGAGATAAGTAGTTTCAATACACATATGAATAACTCTAATTGCTGATTAATGTTTTCACGTTCTCATATAATATTATTGTTTTGAATAATGCGTAGCTGGTTGTAATAGTCTAGAAATTGGCACTTAATCTTTTTATTCACTCAATATTCTATCTTAGGACATACGGGGGAAGATGAAGACAGACAGACAAAGAGACAATGAAATTGGTCATATCCACATTCTCTCCCCCTTTAGAAACCCACAAAATTAAATATCGTTAAAGGGATATTAAAATATTGGTAAATCTGGAGTAACTGATTCCTCCAAAATATTCCGTGTATCGGGTCACCATTGATTTTGTTAACCTGGTATTGTTTTCTGGCATACTTTGGATAAATGAAGGCATACCAATGTACCAAAAATGTAATATTACACCCTTAATATTTTATTACTGTATATCGTCATTCATCCACAGTTACACAATTCGGATGATGCTAAGAAGGCTTTGGAGCAATTGAATGGATTTGAACTGGCAGGACGGCCAATGAAAGTGAATCACGTAACAGAACGATCAGAGAATCAGCAAGGATCCTCACTTTTGGATTCAGACGAGATGGAGAGAGCAGGAATTGACCTAGGTAAGATTGGAAGATGTCTCAATATCTGTCAGAAATCAGTATTAAATAAAGTAGTGTTGTGTATGAAATTGCTTTGTAAGGAAATGACAATGTAGGTAGATTGTAACAATAGTCCATCAATATACAATGCATAAATACTTGCATCAGCCACTTCATTATACCCTCAGTCACTCATTGACGACCACCAATGTTTTCCACAGTTTCTGTTATTCATTACCATATAGATTAAGTAATGTACTGAGCCTGTGTTAAAAGGATAGTGCTAAATTTAATAATCTTATATCGCGGGCCTGTTGTATACTGTATAGAAATGATTTACTGAGGCTGTGATAAAAGGATAGTATTAAATTTAATAATCTTACATTGAGGGGGTATTATATATATAAGTGATTTACTGAGCCTGTGTTAAAAGGATAGTGTTAAATTTAATCATCTTATATCAGGAGCCTATAGTATAATATTGTATATTGATTTACTGATCCTGTGTTAAATTTAATTGAATAATTTTATATTAAGACCTACTGTATATACATAAATGTTTTTCCATCAGGTGCTACTGGTAGACTTCAGCTGATGGCAAAGCTGGCAGAAGGTACAGGCTTACAGCTGCCTGCTGCTGCTGCCAATGCATTACACATGCCAGCACAACCACAACAACAACCAGCACCACCAATTGCTACTCAGTGTTTCCTCCTCTCCAACATGTTTGACCCAACTGTGTAAGTTTGTGCATAGGTCTAGTGTACATTGAGTGCATTATTATTACTTCCATATGCTACTATTATTGGACATATTTAGTCAGGTATAAAAACGTACTAAATACTGTACACATCAGTAGTATGGACACTTACCCTATATATACTGTATGTTCAACCTGCATATATTTTTCCATTCCACACACCTTACAGCCTCATACATTATGAATAATAATAACATAATCTCTACTGCATTACACATGTCAGCACCACCCATTGTTACTCAGTGTTTCCTCCTCTTTAATATAACTGTAAATTTGTGCATAGGTCTAGTGTAAACTTGAGAGCATTTAAACCATCATCACTAAATACTGTCATATTTCCATATGCTTGGAAAGGTGTAGGGAAGTGGCGTCCCCATTGCCCATCATACTTGTGATGGTGCATTCATCCTCGAATCCCATATGATACAGGGGGAGAGTGAGAGGTGGGGACTCCTCTCTCTAACAATCACCCCAGCAAAGGTTCATATAGCTTCAGAGCTGGCCACCTTGCTGTCAGAGGACCTACATTGGTGCTGGAGCCTCCCCACCCCTTAAAATAAGAAAATGGGGTATTGATGATGATGACAAATATTGTACATTTTTAATCAGGCACTAAATACTCATCAACAGTTACCCTAGATATACATATTGTTATTTTATGTTCAAACCTGGGTAGATTGTTCCACTCCATACACCTCACATCCTCATATATACATTATGAATATCAATAACACATGTCAGCACAACTACAGCAACAACCAGCAGTACCCAATGTTACTAAGTGTTTCCTCCTCTCCAACATGTTTGAACCAACTGTGTAAGTTTGTGCATAGGTCTAGAGTAGATTTCCTAGATTCCTATTATCCTCTCTTTCCCTCTCTCCTTTCTGATCTATCAAAACTCGCCTCCCTAGCCCTCTCTCATTGCTTATCTATCTAAAGTCTTTTTCCCTTTCCCTCCTTCTTTATTACTTATCTGTCTATTAACTCTCCTCCCTTTCCCTCCCTCTCTCCTATCTTATCAATTTATTCCCTTCAGTTCATCCCATTAGTCCATAGTCTGTTTATAGGAAACTGACCTCTGGCCTGATGCTTATACTGGTATTCCATCAGCCACAGTGATGACAAATCAGGTCAAACCCTCATTACTCTGTCTCATTTGTCATCTTTATTCTACTTCTAAATTAATTTGGGTTACACAGTACTGCCTTGTTTTCTACAGTTATGGATGTGTATTGCATTGTTTGTAATAAATCTGTACAATAAACCCTCATTATTCATTGGGTTTATGGGTTTGTAAGGTACAAAGAGGATATATTCAACATGGACAAATTACAATAGGATTCATTACAAACATTTCACACCATTAAAATACCAGTGGATAATGAGGGTACATGGATTCATAGCATACGGTATAATACACACCCACAACAACAGTGGATAATGATTGTTAACTATACACACATTCATAACATATGGTATAACAACAGTGGATAATGAGAGATTACTATATACATTCATAACATAGTAAAATACACACATATTCATAACATAAGGTATAATATACACGCATAACAACAGTGGATATTTAGAGTTTACCATGCACACATTCATAACATATGGTATATTAACACATTCATAACAACAGTGGATAATGAGGAATTACTATACACACATTCCTAACATATAGTATAACAACACACCCATAACAACAGTGGATAATGAGGGATTACTATACACATTCATAATATATAGTATAATTACACACCCATAACAACAGTGGATAATGAGGGATTACTATACACATTCATAACATATAGTATAATAACACACCCATAACAACAGTGGATAATGAGGGATTACTATAGACACATTCATAACATATAGTATAATAACACACCCATAACAACAGTGGAAAACTAGGGATCAATGTATTATGATTTTCTTTCCATTTGCCAGAGAGACCAACCCCAACTGGTGTGACGAGATCAGAGATGATGTACTGGAGGAATGCAACAAACACGGTGGAGTTCTACACATATTTGTAGACCGACAGAGTGCTCAGGGAAATGTTTATGTCAAATGTCCCAGCATAGCAACAGCAGCTGCATCTGTTAATGCATTACATGGAAGATGGTTTGCAGGTTAGTACGAGAGAGAGTGAGTGAGTGAGTACATCAATATATAAATAGCACTGTGTTGTTGGTGGTAAATTTGGAGTAATTAATTCCTCTAACTATTCCAACCCTCTACTGGGAATATCCAGAAAGAATCAAAACATCAAATACATGTGTTTATTTACATCTCTTGACTTTGTTGTTGCATGGATAGAATTTTAGAGGGATAATGATCTTTTGGTACAGTCAGCAAAAAAAGTATCAACACCACCCTTACATTGAAATTTAAAAAAATGTGCACAGTAAGGTTGGTACTCTTGATGTGTGGGTTGCCAGATTTGAAATTGGCCTCAGTTGCTCCAGAATTACCAACACTACTATCCCCTTAAAATAACTCTGTGAATAAAGCTGGTGATACAGTTTGTGTTTAAGAAAAGTTTGTCAATACATGATTATCTGTCGTTTGTTTTATTCTTTTCCATATATATATAAATAGTTATATTCTTTATATATTTATTGTTTTTTCCATTTCAGGTAAAATGATCACTGCAGCATATGTACCAGTTATGAGTTATCACTCTCTGTTTCCTGACGCCATGGCTGCTACAAACGTTGTCTTCCCACGATGAGGCTTTGTGTATCTTTGTTTCTTAGGAGATAACCTTAGACCCCTCCCTGACATTAAGCAAAACAAAAAAAGTATATATACTGTTGACCCTTGATATACAATGAATAATTACTTTTATCCACCGTTTTATTTTACACTCATTACAGACCACCCAATATTTTCACAGGCTTCTGTTATTCATTGCCATACAGACTAAGCTATTGACTTACTTACATACATACATATACCAGGCATTTATCTCCATGCTGGAGGTAGCTCCTATAGAGGAGGGGTTCCCCATGCCCCCCACTCCAAAGCTATTAACTTAGCCTGTGTTAAAGAGATAGTGCTAAATTAATCATCTTATATCGAGGGCCTACTGTATATGATTTTAATTTCAGGCCCAATATTATAGAGCTTGTTTTTCCTTCAGTAAAAATGTTTGTAATTTACCATAAGCATTCTTCATATCCTCACCAATATCTCATGTCCTGTATTCTGATATCTGTGTTGACCTTCCTTTCAATAACATCCTCTTCTCAGTAAGCAGGGAGTTAAGGGGGTAATAAACTTTTAGTACATTGGATTGTCTTGATTCCTCCAAAGTATGCCACGAAGCAGGACCAGATTAATAAAAATAATGATGGCCTGTTGCTGGGAATAGTTTGGAGGAATAATTTACTCCATATTTACCAGTATTGTCTTATCCCCTTAATTACCTTCTCTGTGATGAGTGGGTTTATGTTGTTTGTTTACGTGATAAACATAATTTTGTTCCTCATATGTTTACCGACTTCAATTTAGTAAGCCCTCGATATACGATGATTAATTTAGCACTATGCTTTTGAAACAGGCTCTGTAAATCACATATATATACAGTAGGCCCTTGTTATATGATGATTAAATTTAGCACTATCCTTTTATCACAGGATCAATAAATCACTTAGTGTGTATGGTAATGAATAACAGAAGCCTGGGAAAACATTTGTTGGCCTTCAATGAGGGACTGAGTGTAAAATGAAGTGGTGAATATAATATTTATTCATTGTGTATCAAGGGTCTACTGTATTTCCTATATTCATATCATAAGGTCATTGTAATCTATTAAAGATGTCTTAATTTTCATACTGATTTCATGTGTTGTTCAGATCAGAACTTTTGTAAACTTGTTATTCATAGAATTGAGGGTTATCAGTAGGTTTTATATACAGACACAGTGGTTAGGAGTAATATACCAAATTATATCATTTATTATTTTAAGGGGGTTTGTAATGTTTAAAAATAATGAAAGAAATGGCATCATAATAATAGATGCCTGGAGTATGATATATGTACAAGTGTGTACAGTCGCGTTAGGAAATGTTGACAAATTTTTCATAAAGTTTCGGACGCAATCTATGGTTAATGTCAGCGATTACCTGAGACAATGGCAGAGGAATACAGTACATAGCCTGAGTGGCCTCACCGTTTCTCCTTTATCTTCCTTACAGTTGTATTACTGCTTTTATCTGCCGGCATGAAGAATACACTTACGGAGATGCATCTTTTTATAATTACAATACTATTTTTTTCACAAGAGTTAACTTATTGTCTCTCAAGCATTAATTTAATCTCTGATATAGTTAAGTTTTTCTCCTGCCATAAGGCAATAATAAGGTTTACTTCACTTATTTTCATAACATAATTTGCTACACATTTGTATCCCTATGTTATACTCTATTTCATCTCATCTGACCAACGGAATTGGGGTATTATTTGTAAAATGGCAATATTGCATTGCCAGCTCGTGATTGGCTGAACAAACATTGTCCTTTACCCTTGACTTGTTGATATAAACATTTAAATTAACCCTTCATTAACTTCATTGTATGATCCTGGGATGCAAAGAAAATTTTCATTTGGTATTTCATATATGCAAATCATGCCCATCTGCTGCATTGACTATTTAAACAGACACAAGAAAGAAAAATTCAAATTCAAGTCAACTATCTTCAAACGTAAACGAACATAACAGCCTCACAGCTGCTCTAGCTCACCTCGTATTTCTGGCTATATTATAACAATATTTATGCAATTTTCATTCAATAAATATTAGAATACCTTTTAAGAGTACCTATGAAGACAGATATCTATTTATCTAAGTAAAATGGAGAGAAACAAAATTGACTGGAATGTTGTGTTCGTTTACGTTTGAAGATAGTTGACATGGATTTGAATTTTTCTTTCTTGTGTCTCTTTATAATGTCAATGCAGCAGATGGGCATGATTTGCATACAGTAAAGTCCCACTTCTCGCCAACTTTCATCTTGCCACCTCTCCCCAAATCTCCCAAATCGCAACTCTAGCCATCGAGTCCGGAATCTCGCCACCGTTCGACATTTGAATCGACCGCACAAACTAGCTAGAGCCGAGCGTTACCGAGCCAAGCCGAGGCGATCACTCTACCACCTAGGTTCCCACGAAAGTAGGGGGTAAAATGAGAAGATGTAGGAAGTTTGTTTGTTCATTTTATTTTCTTTCATTTCAATCTACCATCATGACTTTGTAGCTTTTCACAAAGGGGCCACACCTCAGTCACGTCACCTTACCTTACCTCACCTCACTTGACGGGGATAGGCCTCGGTCACACCATAGGTCACACCATATATTATAAGCAGCCTGTAGGACCCGCGTGTACACTAGTAACACTAGTTCACCAGCTGCCTGTGCGTGTGTTTGTCGGTTGTGTCGACTAACGTGTTTTTTTCGGTCTGTTTCGTATACAGCCATTATCTCGCAAATATAATGAGTAAATTTGTGCGTGAAATGTTTGATAGTGCTTAATTGGCGAGTCAAAGTTTTGATTGTATTTTTCCCCATAAGAAGTTGTATTCAAATCTCGCCATGATATTTTGGTCCCTATTAGTGGCGAGATGTGAGACTTTACTGTACTGTATATGAAATAACAAATGAGAATATTCTTTGCATCCCAGGGTCATACAATGAAGTTAATGAAGGGTTAATTTAAATGTTTATATCAACAAGTCAAGGGTAAAGGACAATGTTTGTTCAGCCAATCACGAGCTGGCAATGCAATGTTGCCATTTTATAAATAAAACCCAATTCTGTAGGTCAGATGAGATGAAATAGAGTATAGTAAACAGGAACTTGATGTTTCATAAAGTTTCGTCCCTCATTATCATATATCGTTAACTACCAACCTTTTTCATATACTGTACTATAATTGGTCATTGATAGATTTTCTGATACTGATTTTATTTTTTATGCCTTATTTTGAACAGATTAAAAGGGGCTTTCACTTTTCCAACTGTCCCTTTTTTCTCATTTGTTACCTTTCGTGCCTATTGTCCCACCTCCTTCCTCGGGAGTCATGTGATCTTGCTCTTGCGGCACCTAATATTAATCAATCAACCTTATTTTGAACATCATCATCTTATGAAAAAATACGGAATACAAACATTGCTTCCTGACCGAAAGACACTGAATTTTGTGACAACATTTCATAACGCGACTATATAATAGGGTATTTGTATACTGTACAGTATATGCAAATTCTTGCACTCCTAAGTCATAATACACGACTTTATATAATGCATATTCTGGGTTTATATAATCCTTTTTACTAGTTTGTATGTTGATAGATGGAATTGGATTAGGATCTAACAATCAATAGAGCCTGCCTGTATATGTACAGTCAGCAGCATAAATACGCGTCCATGTCATGTACACCTGCGCACCACAATTCCTAGCCCACCTGAGTCAAAGTCCGAGATCTAGAGCAGGCTGTTTCTAGATGACAGCTCACCCAAAGCCTCCATTGGTTCGAAATGTGTGTGGCCTCATGATGGTTTGGGTGGGATGTTGTCCAGAAACCGCCTGCTTCAGATCTCAGGCTTCGACTCAGGTGGGCTAGGGATTGTGGTGCGTGACTGTACATAATAATGATAATATGACCAGATAAAGTAGCATTTTGAACTAGTTTCTATTTTACCCACATATGTAATTTACCATATAAGAAGTATGTCTGTCATTTCTGCATTTAAATAGTGTTACAACATCACTAAAGTGAATTCACTTACACTGGATTGCTGGAAGGGCCTGCAGACAGTTGGCCACTTATTGCGCCTGACATCGCTGATTGGTCCAGTAAGCGCATCTATGATTGGTGGATACAAGTATTTATTTATTATAAAAATAAGGTCCACTACAATCGTAGTAGCAATGTGGTGGTGCAGTGGGTTAGTGCTCCTGCATGGAATTCCATGCATGGTTCATTCGAGGCTCAAAAGGTAAAAGGGTTTGGTTAGGTTTGTTTGGGTTATGTTAGGTTAGGCTAGGCTAGGGTGGAGAGAGGGGGAAGGGAGATACAATGGACCAATCATAGACGCACATACTGGATGTGCTGGCTGGGTCAATTACATATGTCAGGCACTATCAGGAGCAAACTGTCTGCAGGCCCTTCTGTCTCCTACACCTCCACACCTCCTTTAGTTCCCGCAAGACATATCCATATTTCTTTCATTGGCTCACTTGTTACTTAAGTTTGACATTATGTTTACACCATTAGATTAAGCAGTGAATGTGCAAAAATAACATACTTTTCAAAACTTGATAGGGTGAAAAATATAATAATTACAGGGTATATTATTATGTTAGAGAATGAAATTTTTTAGCTTTATTCCCCTATTTTCTTTTTGTTGAAATTTACAGGAAGTATGGGATCAGATTTGTAAAAAATACACATAATCATAGATACAATTCAGATAAAGTTTGGTGTAAGATGAGGAAGAGAAGGATTTCTGTGAAAAAATTGGGTTCCTCGCACAATCTTTGTTGTGTCAATAGGCTGTTGAGTGCCGAGCAGGACGCAAAATTTTTTTTCCCCAGCCACTTGCGGCAAATCGTACATGCAGCATTCCTGCTATGGGTGACGTTTGGCAACACCACAACCCCTCACCGCCATCAGTTGAGTTAATATTTCCAAGTTGGAGTTTCCAGTCACAGTCATGCCCTGGTTAGGTCCCATTAGTTTGCCCCAGTTAGGTCCCAGTAGTCTGCTGTAGGTTTGGTTAGGTAAGGTCTGGTAAGGTTAAGCTAATTCCCAAATTCCCCATTTCCTATTGAAATGCCATTAGAACTCCAAGTATAAGAAGTATAAATACAGCTGATGGCGAGTTGCAGTGTTGTGAAACGTCACACATTACAAAAATGCCACATAATCGATTTGCCGCAAGTGACGGGAAAAATAAATTTTGCGAGCAAGGGTGAGGGAAAAGGAGTAGCATTCAAGTACGCTCCTGTGAGATGGCGAATTTTAAATGAAAGTAATAACATTATAATTTTGAAACAAGAAGTAATTCTGTGGATACACATTCTATGATTTAGTAATTAATGATGATATTACTCCATATAAATGTAAATCCCATTTACTCCCATACTGTATTAATGAAATACCTTTATGTCTGACATCTTGTGATAACATTCTATAAGTCCCGTCGATTTAGGCGGGAAATTCAGCTTCTCTGCTACCTTAAATTAATTAATTAAAGTATATGGACTGATTTAGAGTATTGAGTTCAATGGGTTCAATAGATTGTGTTGTATTCATTGTTGGCATTATAAACATTCTTTACATAATGATGGTGGAAATATAAGTAAGGATGTATGCGAGGAGTTAGCGACTCTGTGTATGAGGAAAATAATGAGCTCCGTGTACGTCTGTATGAGGGAGAGTTGGAGTTGTTGGTTGTGAGCAGTCATTGGGAGTTGTTGTTGTTGTTGTTGTTGAAGTTCCTCAAGCTGTCTGGCCGAGCAGCCCCGAGCTCCTGAGGAAGGCCGTGGCCTGAACCGGGATTTCCCGCAATGCCTTCAGAGAGTGTGTGTTGTGTAGTTGGCGAGTGTGGTGTGCGTTGCAGTCTTCAATAATGTGTTTAATAGAATGGGGTACTGTGTTGCATCCTGGACAGGCATCCGCAATGGCTCCGTCCAGCTTTTTCTGATATGTCAGAAGGGCCGGGTGGTGGCCACACCACAGCCTGGCCAGGTGGACTCTGTCCTCACGGGGAAGGGATGATTCAGATGGGTGGATGTCAGGAGGTCGTGCATGCAGCTGGGTGTTGTTTTTGAGTATTTGGATGGACTGATGAGTGATTTGAGTATGGATATGTTTCTGGAGATTGGTTTGGGGTGGGCAGGGTGTAAGAAATGATAGTACAATAACTCCCCGACTTACAAACATTCGGTACATACGAATAAAATTCGCCAGTTGCGCCAAAATACAAAGCATTTGTTCGTCATGTCTTGGTGTACTGTGCTCCGTAATTTCGCTTAAATCGTACATTATTTCATAAAAAATGTCAGGTGTAAAGCGAAAGATGGATGGTGAAGCCAATGGTAGTGCAAGGAAACGTCAGGCTATAACATTAGAAGCGAAAATGGATATAATAAAACGGCTAGAGAGAGGTGAGAAGATGGCCAGTGTTGCAAGGAAATTTAACATGAATCGTTCGACGGTCGGTACTATTTTAAAGAACAAGGAGAAAATAGTCGAACATGTGAAATCTTCTGTGCCTATGCAATCCACCATAATCTAAAATAAAAGGGGTGAAGTGATCGAGGAGATGGAAAAACATCTTGCAGTCTGGATGGAGGACTGCTTCCAAAAACGTAAGCCTCTATGCCTCATGATGATTCAGGAGAAAGCCCTGAGTCTATTTAAGGATCTAAAGGCTGATTCTGACAAAGACACTACGTTCAACGCAAGTCATGGGTGGTTTAATCGATTTAAGGCACGAAATAACCTACATAATGTGAAGGTGTCTGGCGAAGCGGCGAGTGCGGATGTTGCAGCGGCTGAGGAATTTCCAAGAACACTCGAGGAAATTATTAACAAGGGAGGCTACACACCCCAGCAAGTTTTCAACGTGGATGAAACCGGCCTTTATTGGAAAAAGATGCCTAACCGGTCGTACATAAGCAAGGAGGAGAAGACTATGCCTGGGTTTAAAACTGCGAAGAATAGGCTGACTCTACTGCTTGGGGGTAATGCCAGTGGGGATTGCAAATTAAAACCTCTGCTGGTGTACACAGCAGAAAACCCACGAGCCCTCAAAAACATTGCTAAGGCGTTACTTCCAGTTGTGTGGAAGAGTAACTCTAAAGCTTGGGTTACACAAGCACTTTTTATGGATTGGTATTACCATCATTTCATCCCCGAGGTGGAAAAATATTGTCGGGCCAACTCTCTACCTTTCAACGTCCTCTTGGTGTTAGATAATGCCCCTGGTCACCCCCCTTTCCTGGATGATGTTCAACCTAACGTCAAGGTTGTGTACATGCCACCTAACACAACCTCCATAATACAGCCTATGGACCAGGGAGTCATAGCAACGTTTAAAAAATACTACCTCAGGCGCACTTTCCGCCAGGCACTGAAGGCAACAGATGACTCTGAGATGACCCTGAGGGAATTTTGGAAGTCATATATTATCTACAGTGCCATAAAAAACATCGATGCCTCCTGGCGTGAAGTTACAAGCAACTGTATGAATGGCGTCTGGCAAAAGCTGTGTCCCCAGTATGTGAACAACTTCACTGGCTTCGAAAAAGTTCAGGAGGAGGTTGTTAGCAACTTGATTTCGATGAGTGAAAAACTGGAGCTGGATCTGGAGGAACAAGACTTCATTGAGTTCTTTGATGCCCATGCCAAGGAGCTAACCAATGACGAGCTCAGAGAATTGGAGAAGCAGAGAAAGGAGGGGGAAGAGGCAGAAGAGGAGGAAGTGACAAAAGAGGAGGAAGTGGAAGTGCCAACCAAACACTTCCAAACTAAAGTCATGGCACAGGCATTTGCATTGGTTGAGGAAGCCTTGGCACTCCTTGAATCACAAGACCCCAATGTTAATGACGCTCTGAAGTGTTACAAAGTCATTTATGATGAAAAGAAGAAAGCTGTGACTCGATCATCTCTTCATCGTTTCATCAAACGGGTGGATAAACAAGAGACACCAGTACCATCGACCTCCCAATCAGTGTCATCTACCTCTGAGCCAGTGCCACTTCTAGTTCCATATTCTCCAATCACTGACGACCCCTCCCCTATCTCATCACCCCCTTCCTCGCCCTCCACTTCAAGTCGAGAACTTTCTCCATCCCCTACCAATCCAGCTGAATAAGGTAAGTCTTATGGGTTTTCTAATTATTATTACGAGTGTGTGATGTTTTCTATTTTTTATTGTTTTAAATAATTTTGTGTGTGTAGCGATGTAGCCCTAATGTTAAAATGTGTAACCTAAATGTCAGCTGTTCAACCCCGATAAATAGACACTTAGTCATCCCCGAAAGATAGACGCTTGTTCAACCCCGATAGTAAGACGCCATGTTAATTTATCGATGTTTATTTATCTTTCTCAGTATGATATGGTGTCATCCCCGGTCCTTCTATGCCTGGCTGATGTAAGAGCTGTGCTGTGCCTGCTTTATCTCCCTGATGCTCGCCCGCGACACCCACCATCTTGTTGTTTACATCGACAGCTGACTTGCGCTACGTACAATATTTGTTTAAATAAAATTTGTTTCAATGTTAATGTTGTGTAAATCACCTTCAAATAGCATTACAAGTGTTGGGTAATACAAGTATGGGTATTAAGTATGCTGTAATAGAGTTTTATCTATATTTTAATGTAAATGAGGCTTTAAAAACATGGGGAAAATTCCGATGGCGACCCGATTTTGGACATACGAACAAATGGACTTACGAACAGCCTCTCGGTCCCCATTATGTTCGTAAGTTGGGGAGTTTCTGTATTTGTGTATGGTATCGTGTACTGGGTGTTGTTTTGATGTTCCTTGGGAGTTGTTATGTGGTGTATTTGAGTAGCCTGGGTTTCTGGTGGAAGGTTGGATGGAGTTGTGTTGTGGGTACTGGATGGGTTAGAGTTTGTAACTTTAATTCCTGGTGTCGCTAACTCGCGAGTTGCGAGTGATCGCCAGCTAGTTCAATATAAAAGTGGGGCTAGCTTGCAGGGTGTCAATGAGATTGCAATCACATATATTAAACATTTTTTGGTGCCAGTGATTTCTTGCTCGGAACTCAGCATCTTCTCTTGAGATGGGAGTTTCAGTCCGGCAAGGATAACATCTACCGTCAGAGTAGGCGGCTATCCACTATGAGCAACTCACCGCAAACGAAAACGGAAAGAAAAAGAACCAAAAGAAGCTCTCTCATTCAGACCCCCCAACCGGGAACCCCTGAACTAGCAGTGGCTGGAGAGCGAGAGCTCTCCAGCCACTAGGTGGCTAAGGCAACCCGGAGCTCTGTGTGGGAGCTAGCCGTCAGATTTTAACTCGCCGCCACAGCGATAACAACTTCATTTGATACCTGCTACTGTGTCGGCTATTATTCAGGTAAAGTGAGTTGTGTTGCTGTTTGATTCAACGTGGTATAGCTCGTGCTCCGGTAGACAGCTTAGGCTATTGTCCAATGTCATCTCTTCATGCAGGACATGTCGAGAAACATTGTAGAAGTTGATTGGCCATCACTTCGTGACGTAATACCAGACTACCCTTCTTGCTAGGGCTCAGTCTTGGTGTAGATCCTCGGTATGGTTTCCTAAAAGGACTCCGGATCTCTTAACTGGCCTCATCAGGATTACAGCCATTGGTCCTGTTCCTGTGGAGCCAGAGCCAGAGGGAGGGAGGCAGCCACGCACAATTCGTCCCGAATCTTCACTCCCATTTCATTGACGGTCATACATGGTTTCCTCTGAGCACGTAGCACATCGTTATTTATAAGTTCTTCAAAATGGAATCTACAAAGAGGAGAGGGACGCTACATCAGATAAGTTTTTCTGTTGGTTAGAACTCAGTCTGAGAGGATGACGTCACGGTGTTTATGTCCGCCATTTTGGGCTGGGCAGGAGCTGGTACTGGAACCGGGTCTAGCGATTCTTGATGACTCCTCCGAACCAGTTCCTAGGAAACAGTTCTATCAATATTAGTTATGTGCCTGTGTGCCTTATTTCTTTTTTATAAAGCTATGATATGGTAAATTGGTAAGATATATTTCTTCCTATAATGTTAAAAATCAATATTAAACATTCTTATTACAAAAACAATTATAACATTGTCAGTTAATATTAGGTACCGGTTCCAGCGGTCCCATTCGTTTGGAGAACCGGAACCTTCGGTTCCAGGTTTAACAGTTCTTGCCCAGCACTACGTCCAAGAGCTTCGATAAAATAATACCCTAAATTACTAAGTATTACCCTAAAAAGTTGCCAACATCGTAACTTAGAATATTTTTGGCACTATGACAAATAGTCATTTAGGAATATATTTAAGATTAACTAAAATGTATTATAGGTTAAGATCGCTTATTTCCTCACTGAATGAACATACATTTACAGTAGTTGCAGTATTCACCAAACCAGATATTCTAGTATTCTGTTGTTACCAATGGTAAAAGTTTTAAAAAATCAATATGAATAAGATTCATCTAACCTTTATTTTCAATTTCAATTCCTGCACACGGATGCCCACCGGACATCCCTGCAGGCACCCTACATTGGCCCTTACCCCGTCATTGCCAGGACGGACGCGACTGTCACCATACAGGTGGCAGGCCGCCCTTACATTACGTCCTGGGAGTGGGTGAAGCTGGCCAACACTACCACACCACCACCACAGCCAGCACGACACACACCCTCACACACTCAACTTGACACACCACCGCCACACCCCGCCCTCACCAAACAATCTCACCTTCTCCTGTATGTTACTGATGTTGTCAGGGCCAGACAGGTGAGTCTTTTAAGTTGTGGATGATGTGATTTGTACGAATTTGTGAATGGTGCATAATCTGGGTCAGTGGGGAAATGTCTCTTATGTCTAATGATTTGTAGGTCTTCAGGGTGAGGGTGAAGGTGGCCGATGTGAGAAAAATGTTGGACGAGTGTGTTTGCTTGTTGTTTGTTAAAGGGTATGGTGTCTGTTGTTATGATGGCTGCATGTGATTGTGTAGTGTTGCTGTTGGACAGTGTGATGCTGTTTAATGTTTTGTAGAGTTTGCTATAGTCTTTTTGAAATATACTGAGCGCTGAGGCGTTGGCTGTTGGGATGTTTTTCCCTCCCGCAATGCTGCCAAATCAGACCAATACACTTCACTCACTCTTTCATATCAGCTATTTACTAATGCTAAATTAATCTAAATTACTACGTATACATTTACTTCACTACTAAGGCCATGTAGGTATATGAAAGTATCATTCACTTCTCATATTAACAATGATAATATATATATGTATCACAACACTGGGCAGAATATTCTTCTGACATTGCCAGTACATCTAGGGTGAGTGTACTCAGGGATAAGTGCGTAAGCTCGACCTGTCAACTCAGGTCACTACCGTCACTTTAACTCTGGTTACCACTCAAGATGGAGCACACATCTGCTACTCGCTATCATGTTTTACATAGTCGAGAAAGAGAGAACTTATTTGTAATGTAAATAAGTACTTTTTAGAAGAGAAAGCAAATAGAGGACCTATCACTGCACCATCACGAGCAGTGGTGATGAGGAATAAAAGTCGAAACAAACGAAAAATTATGTTATATCCTCAGAAAAGTGTCGCATTTATAATACAACATAATGTGTCAACAGAAAAGGAAAGATTTACTTTTATGTTTTGTTGTTAACGGCAAGCGACATAGGGGCAACAGATGAGAGAGAGAGAGAGAGAGAGAGAGAGAGAGAGAGAGAGAGAGAGAACAGGCAGTGGATTAGTGAGGGCTGGCTGTCATTTTTAATGAGGATCTAATCCCATAATTGTCCAGAAGAGATCTGGCAACATAGCAGTCAAGTAAATCTCGGAAGTGGCCAACGCCTCAGCGCTCAGTATATTTCAAAAAGACTATAGTGTTTGTTTTATGGTTAAGTGTGTTGACAAACTTTTGCCAGCTTCTGGCTAGCACAGTGGTAGAGTACACGGCTGCAGTTTCTGTGGTCTGGCGTTCGGTCCTTGCTTGGGACACGGTAAAAATCTTTCACTGATGCCAGAGATTACCACCCCTGTGAGCAGGGGGTGGGGGGTTTGATTCGGCTGTCTGAGGTCTTCCTGCTTACGCAGCCATAGCCGAAGCTGACTCGGGTCTCATGTGGGTGGAGAGGTCTCTGGGTCACTCATCATCCTTGTGATGCTTGCCATAGGTGTGTTTCATACAGTCTAGTGTGTGCTTCACTCTGTCCCATTGACTGCCACTCATTGGTGGACCTTTTAGTGTTTTTTGTTCTTTAATTTTGTTGTTTACAAAAGTGCCAACTGGGAAGCCTTCACTATTGAAACAGAACAACACTTTGAAACACTGAACAGTACACCCATCACAAACATCAACACAGCTGTTCAAAAATTCAATACAATTATACAAAACACAGACAAACATCACATCCCTAGAGGTAACAAAAGAAAACACAACCCCAACTTTACAACAGATATTCAAGACCTCATCAGACAACGAGACACACTTAATCACATTCCCAACTCCTCTTACACAACACACAGTACCCCAAATACATGCACTAAATACACAAATAATGTTAACTTACAAATTAGTTAAAGGATTAAATAAACCCAAGGGTTGGTCAAGAATATGCATTATACTGTATATAGTCGTGTATTATGACTTAGGAGTGCAAGAATTTGCATATACTGTACATACAAATACCCTATTATATAGTCGCGGTATTAAATGTTGTCACAAAATTCACTGTCTTTCGATCAGGAAGCAATGTTTGTATTCCGTATTTTTTCAAAAGATGATGATGTTCAAAATAAGGTTGATTGATTAATATTAGGTGCCGCAACAGCAAGATCACATGACTCCCGAGGAAGGAGGTGGGACAATAGGCACAAAAGGTAACAAATGAGAAAAAAAGGGACAGTTGTTAAAGAGAAAGCCCTTTTTAATCTGTTCAAAATAAGGCATAAAATATAAAATCATTATCTGAAAATCAGTCAACGACCAATTATAGTACTGTATATGAAAAAGGTTGGTAGTTAACGATATATGATAATGAGAGATGAAACTTTATGAAATATTAAGTTCCTGTTTACTAACATAGGAATACAAATGTGTAGGATATTATGTTATGAAAATAAGTGAAGTAAACCTTATTATTGCCTTATGGCAGGAGAAAAACTTAACTATATCAGAGATTAAATTAATGATCGAGAAACAATAAGTTAACTCTTGTGAAAAAAATAGTATTGTAATTATAAAAAGATGCATCTCCGTAAGTGTATTCTCCATGCCGGCAGATAAAAGCAGTAATACAACTGTAAGGAAGATAAAGGAGAAACGGTGAGGCCACTCAGGCTATGTACTGTATTCCTCTGCCATTGTCTCAGGTAATCGCTGACATTAACCATAGATTGCGTCCGAAACTTTATGAAAAATTTGTCAACATTTCCTAACGCGACTGTACACACTTGTACATATATCATACTCCAGGCATCTATTATTATGATGCCATTTCTTTCATTATTTTTAAACATTACAAACCCCCTTAAAATAATAAATGATATAATTTGGTATATTACTCCTAACCACTGTGTCTGTATATAAAACCTACTGATAACCCTCAATTCTATGAATAACAAGTTTACAAAAGTTCTGATCTGAACAACACATGAAATCAGTATGAAAATTAAGACATCTTTAATAGATTACAATGACCTTATGATATGAATATAGGAAATACAGTAGACCCTTGATACACAATGAATAAATATTATATTCACCACTTCATTTTACACTCAGTCCCTCATTGAAGGCCAACAAATGTTTTCCCAGGCTTCTGTTATTCATTACCATACACACTAAGTGATTTATTGATCCTGTGATAAAAGGATAGTGCTAAATTTAATCATCATATAACAAGGGCCTACTGTATATATATGTGATTTACAGAGCCTGTTTCAAAAGCATAGTGCTAAATTAATCATCGTATATCGAGGGCTTACTAAATTGAAGTCGGTAAACATATGAGGAACAAAATTATGTTTATCACGTAAACAAACAACATAAACCCACCCATCACAGAGAAGGTAATTAAGGGGATAAGACAGTACTGGTAAATCTGGAGTAAATGATTCCTCCAAACTATTCCCAGCAACAGGCCATCATTATTTTTATTAATCTGGTCCTGCTTCGTGGCATACTTTGGAGGAATCAAGACAATCCAATGTACCAAAAGTCTATTACCCCCTTAACTCCCTGCTTACTGAGAAGAGGATGTTATTGAAAGGAAGGTCAACACAGATATCAGAATACAGGACATGAGATATTGGTGAGGATATGAAGAATGCTTATGGTAAATTACAAACATTTTTACTGAAGGAAAAACAAGCTCTATAATATTGGGCCTGAAATTAAAATCATATACAGTAGGCCCTCGATATAAGATGATTAAATTTAGTACTATCCCTTTAACACAGGCTAAGTTAATAGCTTTGGAGTGGGGGGCATGGGGAACCCCTCCTCTATAGGATGCCCCTAACAAAGAGCTACCTCCAGCATGGAGATAAATGCCTGGTATATGTATGTATGTATGTAAGTCAATAGCTTAGTCTGTATGGCAATGAATAACAGAAGCCTGTGAAAATATTGGGTGGTCTGTAATGAGTGTAAAATAAAACGGTGGATAAAAGTAATTATTCATTGTATATCAAGGGTCAACAGTATATATACTTTTTTTTTTTTTGCTTAATGTCAGGGAGGGGTCTAAGGTTATCTCCTAAGAAACAAAGATACACAAAGCCTCATCGTGGGAAGACAACGTTTGTAGCAGCCATGGCGTCAGGAAACAGAGAGTGATAACTCATAACTGGTACATATGCTGCAGTGATCATTTTACCTGAAATGGAAAAAACAATAAATATATAAAGAATATAACTATTTATAAATATATGGAAAAAAATAAAAGAAACAGATAATCATGTATTGATGAACTTTTCTTAAACACAAACTGTATCACCAGCTTTATTCACAGTAACTTTAAGGGGATAGTATAGTGTTGGTAATTCTGGAGCAACCAATTCCTCCAAACTATTCCAAGCAACAGACCACCATATTTTTTGTTAATCTAATCCAGTTTCCTGGCATACTCTGGAGGAATCAAGGAGCTCTAATGTATCAAAAGAATATTATCCCCTTAAAACACTAACCATCATCATCATCATTACCCTATTTCCCTGTTTTCAAGGGGTGGGAAGGCTCTAGCACCACTGCAGGACCCTCGACAGGCAAGGGGTCAAGCTCCGTGGCTTTTTGAACCTTTGGTGGGGTCATTGTTAGAAAATGGGGTCCCCAACTCTCACTCCCTCCCTTGTGTCGTAGGGGATATGAAGCACACTGCATCATCACAAGAATGAGGGGGACGCTATTTCCCTACGCCTACTAAATACTAACCATACAACAAGCAAAGTATATATATGTAAATAAATATGTATTTTTTACCATAAACAATACTGTACTACAGCTAAATCCAGTTCTAATGAAAATCTCTTTCTCAGAAACTTTATTATTTGGCACCTATTTGTGGCATTTCCGGTACATGTGACATATTAAACGCATATGGCGCACCCACCAATGCTCTCTCTGCGATTAGTGGTCAACATGTGATGAGTAGAGGCTGAGTCACAAAGCCAGCATTATTTGAGTGCATAGCGAGATCACAATAAATTTTCTCTGTTTTACCTCACCCAACTTCGTTAATGCTACCATGAGTTCAAAAAAGCAAAAGAAAGAATCATTGTGTTCTTCAGAAGTCGAAGAAAAGAGCTAGTCTAACCATTAATAAGATAGTGGACATATTGTGCTGTTAGAAAGCAGGGGAAGCTGCAAGCGAACCTGTGTGGGAATATGGTATAGGAACCATGATAATCTATGACTTGACCACCCAAAAAGAAAACATGAAATTATTCTGTGAATTTGAAACAACAAAAGGCATGGCAAAGTGTAAAAATGTAATAAAATCAGAGTTTCTAGAACTGGAAAAAGTGTACAGTAGTTTAAATGGTGTGGCAGTGTCTACGTCATGAGACAACCCCCAGGGCTACCAAGAAAGGAAGCCATGATAGCCAAAGCCACAAAATCCCCCCCACCCCTACCAAGGAATGACATCAGTCACCCAGGCAACACCTCGTCCCTTACACAGCACATACAGCAACAAATGTTTTCATCACCTAGAAATGACTCTCCAGCTGTCATTTCTTGGCTTCCCCTTCTAGCCGGAGACATTGAGAGCACACTGGACCCACTCACAAATACACATGTCCGACATGCTAAAAATCCATCACATCTAGCAAACAGACAAAGGTTTCAGTTCAATGCAACTCTTACAAAAACTGGACCCACTTCACATGTACAACATTTGCCTCTAGAAAACACTACACAAACACATGGACCTGTTCATCATACCCCATAACAGCCCCGCCTCACATCCTCTACCTCCACGACAAACGTCCTCATCACCAATATCACCTCTGCCAGCATCCCAACTTCCATCACTCCCACCTACACCACCCTCACCATCACTCCCACCTACACCACCCTCACCATCACTCCCACCTACACCACCCTCACCATCACTCCCACTTACACCACCCTCACCATCACTCCCACCTACACCACCCTCACCATCACTCCCACCTCCATCACCCTCACTTTCAACACCACCACCTCTACCACCAACATCTCCACCTCCATCCCCCCCACAGACTCCTCCTCCTCCTCACCTGGTTTTCGTGATCGTGCACCGATCCTAACCTGTTCCCTATCCATCTCTCTGACCACTCGTACAGTTGGCCACACATGAAGCTGGTATGGCTCGTTATTTGTGAGGTGGCTACAACGAAAGGAAAGTGAAAAAAGATGTAGTTTGTTGACAAGCAGACAGTAAAATATTATTACTATCTGCTTGTCAACAAACTATAACTTTTGCTCACTTTCCTTCCTGTTGTAGGTATCTCGCAAGTAGTGAGGCATACCAGATTCATGTGTGGGCAACTGTACATCTCACGTACAGTACATCAATAATTATGCTTGATTGCCATACGTATGTCATTCTCTCTCTAGTGACTAAAAATAATTTTATATTTGAGCCAAAAGTATGGAAAATGTGTTTTGAAAGGTTATTCATTCTAAAAGAGTAGTTCTAAGTGTGAATGTAGGAGTGAGGGTGATGGTTGGCATGTTCAGTTATCACCAATAATCCATCAGTTCCTGCTCATACAAACCCATTTCCTTAGTTTGTATTCATTATTCTTTGTCACTTTCTCTTACAATCACTTTCGCTTTTCACCATATCAAATGTCTGTACCGGGACATGTGCTAAAAGTATGAAAAATGCCTGTTTTGAGAAGTTGTTCACTATAAATGGAGTTGGCTTATCGTGAGTGTATCAAGCGAGTGTGTGGGTGATAAGTTCAGTTATCACCAAAACTCACTGAACTTTTATTCATGCACACACCTTCTTCAGTTTGTATTCATTACTTATAATATTATTCTCTTAAAATCACTTCCACTTTTCACCATATCAATAATCTGTATGTGTATAATCAATCAACACATTACAGTAAACAAGTCTTTTGTTATGTTTGTTTTTTATGTTTTTAATGTCTGTATTTACTTTTTACTATCAAAATGTGAACAAATAATTTTTCCCATTACTTCTACACTATGGCTATTGCATTTTTTGCTATCACACACATGTTTATGGACCAATTTTGCACAACAGCTGGGGGTTGAGTATCATTTATAATTTATCAAAGGACTTGGAGGTATTTCTGTTCTCCGAAATATTTGATATACCAATATTAATTTAGCTCCGAGAAATTTAGTTAGAACGGGATTTTGCTGTATTTATATTGGCGTTCTCTCTCTCTCTCTTTCTCGCATACTAACCTGCAAACCATCTTCCATGTAATGCATTAACAGATGCAGCTGCTGTTGCTATGCTGGGACATTTGACATAAACATTTCCCTGAGCACTCTGTCGGTCTACAAATATGTGTAGAACTCCACCGTGTTTGTTGCATTCCTCCAGTACATCATCTCTGATCTCATCACACCAGTTGGGGTTGGTCTCTCTGGCAAGTGGAAAGAAAAAATATATAGTAATGCCTCATTTTCCACTGTATGTGGTTGAGGATTGTGTGGGTGAGAATGAAAGCAGGAATACAGACTTGGGTGATTGTATGTGTGTATGCACCAACAGAAGACAGAGTGGATAGAGTGAAAGAAGAATTCTGGATGAGTGTTGAAGAGTACATGGATAGATTTAATAAAAGTGAAAGAGTGTTTCTAATTGGGGATATGAATGGGAAGGTGGGGGATAGAAAAGTAGATGGATTGGTGGGAGGGTGGGGCATGCAGCCAGAGGTGGATGGGAATGTTAGTGCACTTGTGGACGTGTGTGGGGAGGAGGCTGATGGTCCCCAACACCTTTTTCCAGCACAGAAGGATACACAGGTACACATGGAGAGTGGAATGGAGGAGGGAGGGTGAAGTAGTGGATATGAAGGTGCTGATTGACTATGTTTGTGTGGATGAACAGATGAGGAAATCGTGATAGATGCTAGGGTATACAGGGGGATTGGAGGGGAGGAGGTGTTTGACCAGTATGTCTAGTAGCAAAAATAAAGACACAAAGGAAGTGGGTAAAGGAAGCTATAGTAGGGCAAGAGGGAGGAGGAGTGATGAGGAGGGTGGAATGGTTGCAGGAGGAGGAACGTAGGGAGTACTGTAGTTTAGGAGAGTAGTTGAGAGACGACTAGGAAGGTTAGGAAGTGGATGAGGTGAGGTGAGTCGAGTGTTTAATAAGGAAATGTGTGAGGAGGTGTGTGGGTTGAGGAGTGAAAGGAACAGCATGGTGGAATGAGGAGGTGAAAAGAGCAGTTGAAGAGAAAAAGAAAGCATACAGAGAGTGGTTGGGTAGTAGAGGAAATGAAGAGTTGGAGGGACAGAAAAGGGAGATATACGTGGAGAAAAAGAGAGTGGTAAGTGTGAGTTAAAGAAGAGTAGATGAGGAATATGGAAGGAATTTAAGTGAGAAGTGGATGGCGTGTAAGAAATTGTTCTGGAAAGAGGTCAAGAAAGTCAGGGAGGGTGACAAAGGAAGTAGGAGGTTGTGACAGATAAAAATGGACAGGTGATTGTAGAGAAGTGTAGTAGAGTTGAGAGGTGGAGAGAACACTTTGTTGAAATGTTGAATGAAGGAAGTAGAACACCAGCAAAGTTGGGTAGGGTATGGGAGGGAGAATAAAGGTAGTAGAGGAGGAGCTGGGGATCAGGAGGGCAGAAGTGAGTGAGGCTTTGAAAAAGGTGAAGATGGGTAAAGTATCAGGAATAGATGGAGTATGTGGCGAGATGCTGAAGTGTGGTGGTGAGGTAGTGGTTGAGTGGGTGTGGAAAATGTGTGGACTGGCATGGGAAAAGGGAAGTGTGCCTGAATACCGGAAATCAGGAATTATAGTTCCTCTGTATAAGGTTAAAGGGGAGAGAGGAGTATGTGGCAATCACAGAGGGATATGCCTCTTTGAGTAGCAGGGAAGGTGTACTGTAGGGTAGTGATCGAGAGAGTGAGAATGAGAACAGAGTGGGTGAGGAGCAGGGTGGGTTTAGGAAGGGAAGAGGGTGTGTAGACCAGATTTTCTCCTTGAGGTGTGCTGTGGAGAAATATCTAGAGAAGGGCAAGAAGTTGTATATTGCATTTATGGATTTGGAGAAGGTATATGACAAAGTTGATAGAGAAGGTCTGTGGAAAGTACTGAGAATATATGGAGTGGTTGGAAAGTTGCTGGAGGCAGTGAAGAGCTTGTATGAGGGTGCAAGAGCGGCAGTCCGGGTGGAGAGTGAGCAGAGTGAGTTCTTTAATTTGAATGTTAGGTGGAAGGAAGAGTGTGTGATGTCCCCATGGTTGTTCAGTGTAGGCTATATATGGATGGAGTCATGAAAGAAATACAGAGAAGAGCAGTGGATGTTGGTGTACCTCTGATAAGGGAAGGGAAGGAAGTTGCCTGTGTTGTTATTTGCTGACGATACAGTTCTGTCGAGTGACGATGAGTGGGAGTTTGTGAGAAGCGGAATCTGAAGGTAAATGTTGCGAAGGGCAAAGTTATGGTATTTGAAAGAGGTGCAGCCACAGGCTGTGAGGTGAGGTTGAATGGTCAGGTTATGGAGAATGTCAGATAATTTAAGTATTTGGGCAGTGTGATGATGAGTATAGATGGGAGTTTAGAGGATGAGGTGCAGGAGAGGGTACAACAGGGGAAGAGAACCGGTTGTAGGAACACTAAAAGCAGTGACAAGGAATAGGGCGAAGAGTGCAAAGTGTGGATGATAACGGAGAGACATAAATCAAGAAATAGAGGGGTGGAAATGAGTTAATTGAGAAGTGCGTGTGGAGTAAAGTTGAGAGATAGACTGACGAATGAAGAAGTACGTGAGCGATGTGGTGTGGATGTGCTGGAGAGTGTGAAAAGGAACACCTTAAGGTGGTTCGGTCATGTGGAGCGTATGCAGAGCGAGAGGTTGGTTAAGAAAGTGTACAAGAGTGAGGTGGAGGGACGGAGTTGAGAGGTACAAGAGTGAGAGTGGCGTTGGGTGGGAGGAGGGACACCAGTTGACAGGGGACAGAGGTGCATGGAGGCGATTCATTTGTGACCATCCCCTTCAGGGATTGAGACATCTGGCAATATACAGATAGATAGATAGTTATGGTTGTGTATTATACCATATGTTATGAATGTGTTTATGGTAAATCCTCATTAACTACTGTTGTTATGGTTGTGTAATATACAAGGAGGGTTTACTGTTCACAGATTCATTACAAACAAAGCAATACACATCCATAACAACAGTGGAAAACAAGGCATTACTGTAACCCAAATTGACTTAGAAGTAATATATACATGAAAAATGAGAGTAATGTGGGTTTGAACCGATTTGTCAACACTGTGGCTGATGGAATACCCTAATGAGCATCAGACCAGAGGTCAGTTTCCTATAGACTTAGACTATAGACCAATGGGATGAACTGAAGAGAATAGAAAGATAACTTACCAGAGGTCAGTTCCTATAGACCTATGGGATGAACTGGAGGGAATAGATAAAATAAGAGAGAGGGAGGAAAGTAGAAATAGATAAGTAAGGAGAGTTTCGATTGAGGGAGGAAAGTTTAGATAGATAAGCAAACAGGGAGGGACAGGGTCGAGAGTTTAGATAGATAAGGAGAAAATAGGAATCCAGGAAATTTACCTTAGACCTATACAAATTACACAGTTGGGTCAAACATGTTAGAGAGGAGGAAACACCGAGTAACAATGGGATGTCCTGGTTGTTGTGGTGGCATGTGTAATGCATTAGATGATTTTGTTATTATTTATGTATATATGAGGATGTGAGGTGTATGGAGTGGAACAATCTAGCCAGGTTAACCCTTAAACCGCAGGTGATGACATACGTCGTCACAACCAACAAGTGGTGGTGACCATGGGGTGACAACATATGTCATCAACGCAATTTTCAAATTTGCATGGCTCCCAACTAGTTTGATTTTCTCATGTAGAGAGCAGCCTTGACTGGCAACCGAATTACAAGTCCTCGCCCTCTCTTGGTTCAACTCCACTCGCTCTAGCCAACGTGCTGAGGGTGTGAGGATGGAATTTATTGTCAAAGGAATGTAAAAGTGTTCTTTGAGTGGTGGTCATTCTGAGCTAGCTACACATCCTAAAGATGTCCATATAGTTTTTATAAGTACATCCGGAGACAGCTAAAAGTTTGTATTTAAATATCATGTATCATTTATTCATGTAGGTTTAGTGGTTTATAAGCTACTAGCTGCCAAAGTTTGTTTATGTTTTGCAAAATATGCCCGCACTGGAAAGCAGACACACGCAAATATCCCCGTGCTTTCAGAGTTAAATTAAACATAAAATAACAGTATGTACAGGGTAAGTGTCCATACTACTGATGTGTACAGTATTTAGTATGATTTTATACCTGACTAAATATGTCCAATAATAGTAGCATATGGAAGTAATAATAATGCACTCAATGTACACTAGACCTATGCACAAACTTACACAGTTGGGTCAAACATGTTGGAGAGGAGGAAACACTGAGTAGCAATTGGTGGTGCTGGTTGTTGTTGTGGTTGTGCTGGCATGTGTAATGCATTGGCAGCAGCAGCAGGCAGCTGTAAGCCTGTACCTTCTGCCAGCTTTGCCATCAGCTGAAGTCTACCAGTAGCACCTGATGGAAAAACATTTATGTATATACAGTAGGTCTTAATATAAAATTATTCAATTAAATTTAACACAGGATCAGTAAATCAATATTCAATATTATACTATAGGCTCCTGATATAAGATGATTAAATTTAACACTATCCTTTTAACACAGGCTCAGTAAATCACTTATATATATAATACCCCCTCAATGTAAGATTATTAAATTTAATACTATCCTTTTATCACAGCCTCAGTAAATCATTTCTATACAGTATACAACAGGCCCGCGATATAAGATTATTAAATTTAGCACTATCCTTTTAACACAGGCTCAGTACATCACTTAGTCTATATGATATAATGAATAACAGAAGCCTGGGAAAACATTGGTGGTCGTCAATGAGTGACTGAGGGTATAATGAAGTGGCTGATGCAAGTATTTATGCATTGTATATTGATGGACTATTGTTACAATCTACCTACATTGTCATTTCTTTACAAAGCAATTTCATACACAACACTACTATATTTAATACTGATTTCTGACAGATATTGAGACATCTTCCAATCTTACCTAGGTCAATTCCTGCTCTCTCCATCTCGTCTGAATCCAAAAGTGAGGATCCTTGCTGATTCTCTGATCGTTCTGTTACGTGATTCACTTTCATTGGCCGTCCTGCCAGTTCAAATCCATTCAATTGCTCCAAAGCCTTCTTAGCATCATCCGAATTGTGTAACTGTGGATGAATGACGATATACAGTAATAAAATATTAAGGAGGTAACAATACATTTTTGGTACATTAGTGTGCCTCTAATCCACCAAAATATGCCAGGAAACAGGACCAAATGAACAAAATTAATGGTGAACGGTTACTTGGAATAGTTTGGAGGAATCAGTTACTCCAGTTTTACTAACACTATACAGGATGGTTCACACAGGCAAAATCTCAGCCACTTTCTCCCAGAAAAGGCACCCAAAGGGAATTTGTGGCCACTTTCGATGCTGTTATGGAGAGATTTGGAGAGACAGACATACCGGTCTTGTATCGCCAGGTTTACTGGGCCGATTAAAATTTTAACACCGAACAATCCGATATCCTGGTGGCGAAGACAATAACTACATCTCACGTGTTTACACATTTTCCAAGATATATGGGTAAGATCTGGAAAACTTTGAACATCTTGTGCTTGAATGTACAGGATATATTAAAGAAAGAAGAAAAGTAAAAGTACTTCAACAACCCTCTACAGCAGTGATTCTTAACCTTTTTACTACCAAGCCCCCTCTGGGAATTGTTCTCTCCCTCCACGCCCCCCTTGCATCTATAGACAAATTTCTTTCCCACATTTTAAGAAAATATGAAAAACAATGCCTTTTAATCCATTTACTAAGCATGAATTAGTCACATTAGTAAGATATTTGACACTGTTTCAATGCTACCAGATCTTGAATACGTTGTCGAATGTTTGAGAGTGCACAACTTAAGTCCCCTTCAACGTTCAGGCGGTTTCTGTACTTGGTCTTGATAGCCACGAGCATGGAAAATGCAGTTTCACATAGATACGTGGATCCAAACATTGTTAGAATCTGAAGAGCCTGATGTGCGATCAGAGGGTAAACAGGAAGGTACTTGACTCAGAACGTCTCCAAATCCATATCTTTGAAGTCTTCCTTAGCTGTGGAGTTGAGCTTCAACTAAAAACACTCCTCTTGGACTTGTACTTCATCAGCAACATCAGCTACTTCAGCTACTTCACAGTGAAATGGGTTACTGATGAATTTCCAGGCTTCACGCTTGTCGTCTATATCTGGGAATTATCTGATGAATTCTGCTTTCAAGTCACTTAGATGAGTGATTATTTGTTTCTTTAACTCAGAGACAAGGGTACTGTGAGTGAGAGCAGAATCCAAGTTCCTAAAACTGGCTGTATTTCCTTGCTGAATTCGACATTTCCAGAGGTCGAGTTTCGCCATGAAGGCTCGAATGGTGTTATGGTGCATGATGATGGTGATGTTTTTCCCTTGTAGTTTAAGGTTCACAGCATTCAATGCTTCAAAAATATCCACCAGGTAAACTCAAATTATCTGAAGGCATTCAGACTGGAATTTGTTATGAAGGTATGCCTTCTGCTATGAATCTAGAAATATTGCTACTTCTTCTCATAGCTCATAAATCATGTTCTCTTTTGATAGCCATCTTAAGTTCATGTGAAATAGCAAGGCTTCATGTTCCGATTCCATATCCTTACACAGCAGTTCGAAGAGACGACTGTTTAAGGCAAAAACAGGGGAGGATCTTCCTTGGTCAAGAGTTTGATCTTTGATATCTTGAGACAATTCATCGATCCTTCCCTTGACTGTATCATTTGACAGAAAAATTTGGGAAAGCTTGTTTGCACTATCTTTCCCCAGAACGAGTTCTGCTGCACAGAGTATACTTGGTTTTATGAGAGACTCTCTAATGTTATGGCTCTTCTTGCTCATTGCAATCAACATGGTGATCTCCTAGGAAGCCTCAACAACCTTTGAAGTTTGTTTCCGAAATGACCCACTGTTGTCTAACTTAGCTTGCTTCAAGGTGTGTTTATGTGTTTCAAAGAATGCCTTGGGCTTGTCAGCTAGAGCAGGGTGTGTTGTCCTCAAGTGGCATAACAAGCGTGAGGGCCGCATTCCATCATTGCTCAGATTCTTATAATATATCACACACTGTGGTACCTCTGTGTCACCCTTTTGGAGAGATACGAATCCAAAGCGAATATAATCTTCAATATACTTCCGCTTCTATGCATTCATTGCAAATTATTTGATGTGCAGTGGGCAATACGTATTTGTGAACAATACAAAACACACGTGTAAGGTAAGGTAAACGTCACCACATAATTATAAACACTACAACATTTTGATAATCACAACCACATGATCAATAACACACACATGATAGTAAACACTTTAAGTGACTACATCACTACAATCAAAATCACCACTATAATGTTTAACATTCAATGATAACCATCGCATGATCATTAACACCACATGATTATGAAGCATCACATCATGATCTTAAGCACCACATTAGAATCATAAACACGTGTTCAAGAAACAAATCAACATGACCATTAATACAACTTTACCGTAAACAGAACATGATTTTAAGCACAACCAACTTCTGATATATTACAAAATTAATTCTTAACTTTCGAAAAACAAATAAAGCATTATATGCATGTTCACAATTCACCAATAAACTTAATTAAGGTGTCTCAACATATTTAGGTAAATTCATAGATATAACAACAGAGATGAAAATACCTCAACAGCCTCATCTGAAGAAATGTAATAACCACGGACATGTATGGTGGACTGGGAGTCTGGGAGAGACCGGGCCTCACGACTCACCAGCGAGCAACGAAAAGTATATAGGTCCAGGACGGGTTAACATCCTCCACACCACCCCCTGCCATGAGTATCGAAGGGCAGGGAGGGGGGTCAATATATACGAACAATACTATGCCTAGGAGACTTTTGAAAATAAGAGTTAGTAACGATACTTCTGCATTATTTCATAAACTTATCTTTACAATATTGGCCCACACTCTTGTTAAAATACAACACATAACTGGGAAAATGTCTACTTTTCTCCTGACGCTCACGCCCCCGCTGGAAATCCCTCACGCCCCCCAGGTTAAGAACCACCGCTCAACAGAGATCATTGGAAAAATGCTGTTTAATAATGGGAACTGTCTAGAAATGTAAATAAAAATATTAATACCTGTTGGAAAATGAGAAGAAAATAATGGAGCTTAGCAACAATATCTATACTGTAATGACAAAAGAGAGGCTGTTGAAAAGGCTATCCATCAACACCATCTCATCGCACGGCCAATGTTTCTTTAATCATGCCTTCCGATATTGTCTGGTCCAGGGACCAGGGTATATCTGTGTGTCTTAGTGTGACATTGTTCATGAGCACAGAAATCTCCGTCACTTTAAAGAAAATGTGAGAGAGAGCAGCACAAACAACACATATTTGGTGGTTCATCTTTGTTTCTAAACACAAATGCCGCACCATTGCCTCTGTGGTCTCAGTCTGTGTGAGCCCCTTCTTGGGGAGAAAAGCCAAAATCGGACTTTTGTTTGCCGAAATCGTGTGAACTGGCCTCGACCCTTAAACCGCAGGTGACGAGAATTTTCATCAAAGCAGTTTTTAAATTTGAGCGGTCCCTAACAAGCCAGTTTCGGGTTGGCAACACTGAGGGTGAGAGCCAAGGGACTACCCCTAGCCCAGCCAGCCACCTCCTCTCAGTTTGACTAGAGCAATGAGGGTGGGAGGACATATTTTCATCACTCCTCTTTTCTTGTAATTACAGTAGTCTCTCCAATTTTGCGATAATTAGGGGGACACTTGGGGCCGCAAAATACGAATTCGCAAAATTGGAACAATTAACCTTATGGCAAAAATTGAATATGATGCCCGGGCATCTCATCGCCGATGGCTGATTTTTCAAGATTTTAGTCATTTTTTGCTATAATTACAGTGCTACCCCCAAGTATGTATCAAGCAGGCGCAAGTGTAGTGAGTGAGGAGTGAGGGTGATGGTTGACAAGTTCAGTTATCACCAATAATCCAGGAGTTTCTACTCACACAAACACATTTCCTTAGTTTATATTCATTATTCTTTGTCACTTTTTCTTATAATTACTTGCACTTTTCACCATATCAAATGTTTGTACCAGAATATGTGCAAAAAGTATGAAAAATGCCCGTTTTGAGAAGTTGTTCACTATAAAGGGGTTAGGCTTATCACGAGTGTAACGAGGGAGCGTGAGGGTGAAAAATTGTTCACTATAAAGGGGTTGGCTTATCGCAAGTGTAACAAAAGAGCGTGAGGGTGAAAAGTTGTTTACTATAAAGGGGTTAGGTTTATCACGAGTGGAAAAAAGCGAGTGAGAGGGTGATATGTAGTGGGGTGGTTAGTTCAGTTAACACCAAAACTCATTAAAGGCCGCCGCACAACCTGACGTCACGAACCTATCACCCCTCCCCCTATAAAACTAGTGTGGAAACCTCCACTTTCTTGCGGCCCGACCCTCAAAACTCAAACTATTTCGCAAAATTAAGATATCGTATTTTCCGTAGTATTTAGGGTCTCAGTCGCAAAATTAGAGCACACAAAATTGGAGGGACTACTGTACCATATATGTATGTAAAAATGACAGTGACATTATATTTCATATTGTTGTGTTGAAAAATGTAATTCTGACATGTTTTATAACAAAATCAGAGTGTGAAAATGTAAGGATGAGTGTGGTAGCTAAAGGGGAATAAGCCTTCTTAGTGTACCGGGGAAGGTTCTTACTGAAAGACTGGTTGAAGTAACAGGGAATAAAGTTAGTGAGGAGCAGGGAGGGTTCAGAAAGGGTAGAGGATGTGTGGACTAAATATTTGCATTAAAATCAATAGTGGAGAAATATATTGGGAAGGGTAGGAAGTTGTATGCTGCCTTCATGGAGTTGGAGAAGGCATAAGATAGAGTTGATAGGAAAGCTATGTCAGAGGTGTTGAGAATTTATGGTGTTGGGGGGATCTTCGCTGAAAGGCATTGAGGCCTTTTATGCAGAGGCAACAGCATGTGTGCGGGTAGAGGGTGATCTAAGTGAGAGTTTTAATATTAGCGTAGGGCTGAGACAGGGATGTGTTATGTCACCATGGCTGTTCAATATATATATGGATGGTTGTATGAGAGAGATGAAAGCCAAAGTGAATGGTCTGGGGGTGAAATTGAAGCTGAAGGAAGCAAATTGGTCCTTGGTGGCAAGTTTATTTGCGGATGACACTATATTGATGGCTGAGAGTGAAGGGGAGTTACAGAGGGTGGTGGATGAGTTTCAGTCCGTGTGTAAACGAAGAAAACTGTAGGTGAATGTTGGTGCGAGTAAGGTGATGGTATTTGAGAGGACCAAAACAGAAGTAATTGATTTTGCTACACCCTATAGAGTGGCTGTACCAACTGGGACGGAATGTGAGATAACTTTAGGGGGTGAGAGGATGGAGGAGGAGAGGGAATTCAAGTATATGGGAACAGTTCTTTGTAAACATGGAAGTATGGAAGGAGAAATCAGAGAGAAACCAGTGAGGGGCAGGCAGGTCATAGGATCACTGGGGAGGATTATGAAGGGTAGGAGTGTGAGCATGGAAGTGAAAAAGGGACTGAGAAATAGTATAATCCTGCCAACACTGACATATGCGTCGGAGACATGGACATGGAGTAGGGCTCATCAGTCGAGAATAGGTGCTGTGGAAATGAGTTACTTGAGAGGAACATGTGGACTTACTAGGTGGGATGGAGAAAGTAATGGGAGTGTGTATGAGAGATGTGGTATGAGTGAGAAGGCAATTGGTATTGAGTGTGGAGTGGTAGAGAGAGTGAAGTGTAATACAGTAAGGTCCCGGTTTACGTCGGTCTCGACTTACGTCAAACTCGTGGTTACGTCAGTCCACTGTAAGGCAATCTAAAAATCAAGAAGTTGAAATTTTATAAATCATAGAGCCCGGGGTTTATTATCATTGTTGGCTGCCAGGTGTCACTAATGTGTTCCCGCCACTCCGCCCGCCTCGCGCTTGAATACAATAAAAATAGGTAGGGCTACAGTCCAACCCGCGTCCCTGCCTTGGTTAGTACTTCACTGCCAACTCGTGTACCAGCCCACAGCCCGTTGTCATGGTAACGGTAGCTTCCCGCTCTCTTCTTCCCTCCCTCACACACACACACATACGTGATACAGCTGGCCATGCTCACCCTGACAACAAACATTTTATCCCTGACATTAACATACACAAGCAGTTAGTTTCATTACTATCATATAATAAATTTTTATTTCAAATAAAATTTACTTCTGTTTGTTTAAATAATTTAAGAAGGTTAAATTGATGTAACATACCTTCTTAAATTATTTAAACAAACAGAAGTAAATTTTATTTGAAATAAAAATTTATTATATGATAGTAATGAAACTAACTGCTTGTGTATGTTAATGTCAGGGATAAAATGTTTGTTGTCAGGGTGAGCATGGCCAGCTGTATCACGTATGTGTGTGTGTGTGAGGGAGGGAAGAAGAGAGCGGGAAGCTACCGTTACCATGACAACGGGCTGTGGGCTGGCACACGAGTTGGCAGTCGCTGATAACACCTCACAACCAACCACCACAATAAAAATATAATTTTCTCATTCCAAAGCTTGTGTTTCATTTACATATTTAGTTGTAAATAATATAACTATATAACCATACACTTACCAGCAGTACTATGCACAATGATTGGTTGGAAACACCACAATATGCTTTGAAATGCAATCTGTGAGTATGAAACTCGAGTTACGTACAAAATCGGCTTACGTCACATTTCAGGAACGTAACTCTGACGTAAACCGGGACCTTACTGTACACTGAGATGGTTTGGATATGTAGAGAGAATGCAAAGTGTGGAGTTTGTAAAGAAGGTGTATGATAGTGAAGTTGTGCGACCTGGTGTGAGAGGTAGACCTCCGGTTAGATGGCAGAACAGAGTGGAAGAGTATGTGAGAGAAAGAAGTGTGAGGGGGGGAGGGGGGATGGAGCAATTGAGGAGGGAGTGTTGGAACAGGGAAAACTGGAGACTCTTCTGCTGTGGCCACCCCCTTGGTGGGAGTGAGGCGTCGGAGCTATAGATAGAAAACGTACTTAGATATGTAAATAGTGTAAAAGTGAATTTTGAGTTGTGGTCTTTCTGAGCTGGCTACCCATCCTAAAGATGTCCATTTAGTCTTCACAAGTACATCAAGAGACAGGTAAAGGTTTGTACTTCAATATCCTGTATCATTTATTTATGTAGCTTGAGTGGTTTGCAAGCTATTAGCCATCAAATGTGTTGTTTACATAGTGACGGCGAGTGCGGGAGAAAGTTCCTTGCAAGAGAGCTGCCATGGTAGATAAGGCCCGCGGCTAAGTGGTTAATGTTATTTACACAAGATTTTGAGGGTTTCACAAGGGGGAGAGAATGTGGGTGTGACCTATTTCATTGTCTCTTTGTATGTCAGTCTGTCTTTATCTTCCCCCTATGTCATAAAATAGAATATGTGACCTTGGATCTCATACAAAACTGTACATGATAATAATCATCCACATTGGGATCTCACATGTAAATGTTTGATAGCTTCCCTCTTTTGGCTAGCTGGAAAACTTTAAAAAAATAAGTTAAGTACCTCCTTCTAAAGTTCTAAACTATTACAACCAGCTACGCATTATTCAAAACGATATCATAATTATGAAAATGTGAAAACATTAGTTAGCAATTTGTTTGAGATTTATTCATATAAATAGCAACTGTACATATACTGCATAAATATATTACATCAATCATATATTAATCATAAAAAAGAACACTAGCCACACACTCACTGTAATGAATCCATAGCCTTTGGACCGTCCAGTCTCAGAGTCCATGATAAGTTGGATGTGGTCAATTTTTCCAAATGGTTCAAAAATGCCTCTGAGCATATCTTCAGTGATGTTAAAGTGTAAGGAGCCAACATAGAGCCTCATGGGACCAGCTGCTGCCTTTTGGTCTTGTGCCGCTGCTGATGATGCTGCACGGTTCTTTTCTGCCTGTGTGGGTTGGCACACTATGGGTACACCAAGGATTTTCTGACCAGACAGTCCCAGAGCCTGAGGAGAGATTTAAGCTAATAATAAAACATACATAAATATTATTAAGCTTAAAGTAAATGAAAAATTATGTGTTTATTGAATTAACTATGGGTATATACACCAAGGATTATCTGACCAGACAGTTCCAGTGCCTGACGACAACTTTAGGCAAATAACAACACATACATAAATATAACCTTAAAGTAAATGTAAAATTATGTTTATTGAAATAACTATGGGTTATAAACCAAGAATTATCTAGCCAGACAGTCCCAGTGCCTGAAGAGTGCTTTAGGGTAATAACAACACATACTGTACATAAATATAAACTTAAAGTAAATGTAAATTGATGTATTTGCTGTAAAAGGCACAGATTCTAAATCAACAAATTAAATATAAGATATACCCTTAGAATGGTGAATCCGTTTCTCAAATAAATACAATAAAAATAATATCTCACCAGAGGCACAGATTCTACATCAACAAATTCAATAAAAACAGTAGTCTTAGAATAGGGAATCTGTTTCTCAAAAAAAATTCAGTCATAATAATATCTCACAAGAGGCACAGATTCTATATCAACAAATTCATTAATAATATTATCTCCCCAGAGGAACAGATTCTATATCAACAAATTAAACATAAGATATACCCTTAGAATAGTGAGTCTGTTTCTCAAATAAATACAATAAAAATAATATCTCACCAGAGGCACAGATTCCACATCAGCAAATTCAACATAAGCTATGCCCTTTGAGCGGCGGGTCTTGGTGTCGGTGATGATTCGAACATCGTTGATCTTCCCCACTACCGAGAAAAAGTCCTCAAGATCTCGGGAGCGTATACGTGAAGACAGCTGCATGCAAAACACAGTGCGTGCATCTCGTTCCTCCACTGACAGCTCCCTAGGTTAAAAAAAAAAAAAAAAAAAAAAAAAAAAAAAAAAAAAAATTATTAACTCACTTTTTGCAAAAGGGAAAGGGTTGTATTATTAAACTTACTGTTTGACAAAAAGGACAGAGGATTGTATTACAAGTATTAAACTTACTCTTTGACAAAATAGACAAAGGGTTGTATTATTAAACTTACTCTATAACAAAAAGGACAGAGGATGCTACTATTAAACTTACTTCCTACAAAAGTAACGTTTATCAATCTTTTAACTTTTATATTACATTATTGGTATAGTGGAACCAGCACAGCTGGATTGCTATAGAATACACCCCTTCTCCAGCCCAGGCCCCGTTAAGGCATATTCTGGGCTAGAAGGGTCTATTCCGTGAAGATCATCAGAAGTAAAACAAATTTAAATCTGGCGCTGTACTGATATGGGAGCCACCTGGTGGTGGCCCCGCTCCAGAGCAGATGACGCTCGTTCACTCTGTCGCGGAACACGTTACTGTCAACATCTACGCTCCTCGCTGCTACGCTATGGTATTGTGTCACGTGTTCCTGCTATCGTTTCTTTTGTGTTCTAGTGGCTTGCCTGCTTTGCAGATGTATTGTGTGTGTGTGTTTTAGGTGCGTAAGGGTTTTAGTGTGGGGATTTATTTCCTTTCCTGGGGTTAAGTTCATTCTTCTTCCCTCCAGGGGGGGTATGTTGGGGGCCCCTTTTTCGGGGTTTTTCCCCTTCCCTTTCCTTTCTCCCTTCCTCCTGCCACTAGTACACGTCATTTGGTGTTTTTGCCTCGGGGTTTTATGGCTTTAGCGAGGTTTTCTCCTCCCCACGTGGGGCCCTTGCCTCCCCACGTGGTGCGGGTGTAGGGCTAATTAGCCCCTTATTGATGTTCCCCCGAGTGTGGTGTAGTGTTACGTGGGGTGCGGGGAGCGAGGATTGTGCCCAGGTTCTTGTTTCCCCTTCCCAGCGTAATTTTGTGTTTTCCCAGTGTGTCTGTTACCCTGGGGCTGTCTCCCCGCTCCCACGGGAGGGGGGTTGTTTGGCTGTCGGGGTTTTTCCCTGGTTGGTGCGTGTGGGGTTTTTTGGGTTGGTGAGACCCGGGTCCCGGGGGAGCACGGGCGTGCTCCTCCCACTCTACCCTCTCACGGGTTTTATTTAGGGTTTCCCGTGCTTCTTGCTGTGTGAGCGTGTATTCACATGTTAACCCATGTTCTGTTTTTCTTTTCTCCCTCAGCCTACTCGTGACTTATGTGCTTCTTCGGGGTGTACCGTGCGGGTTTCGCCTGACGGCCACCTGCACTGTTCGCCTCACGCACCCTGCTTCACGCCCAAGGGTTACGACCCTTTGGCGTGCGGTGTGTGCCGCCCCTGGGCGGAGCTGTGTCGGGAGACATCCGCCTCTGCCCGCGCCAAACTCCCCGCCCTTGCCTCCCTTCGTAATGCGTGGACTAGGGCCAGGAGAATGGCACACAAACGGGACGGATCTTCCTTGATGTGGGCGGACCCTGCTTTGGGAACGGAACTGGGTTTATCCAGGACCCGTTACCCTTCTACGTGTCTCTCGGAGTCTCAGGGGCTAGAACCCCCTGTTACCCGAGAGATTTTGTCCCCTTCCCTAGACGGTTCTGCGACTCCCTTCCAGGGCTTTACACCCCAGGAGGCGAGTGAGCCCATCGCGCTGGTGACCCGACATACCTCACCGGTACAAGGGCCCAGCAGGGAACCTGCTGCATTGTCGCCCCCTAGAGCTGGCTCCTCGGGTCTCTCTCGGGGGCGCAAGCGTTCGGTGAAAAGGTCCCGCCACTTCAGGAAGACCCAAACTCGCCGTCGTTCACCTTCCTCCTCGTCTTCTTCCTCCTCGTCGGAGGACTCTCCTTCTCCCTCCCGCAAACCCAGCAAGGTTAAGCGGAGGGAGGAGAGCCCTTCGTCGAGGAAGATTGCACGGATTGTCCGCACTTTTGTACCTACCGCCCTTCCTGCCTTCCCTTCTTCGGGTCCCGCTGTCCTGCCTCCGGTAGCGACACCGGTACCCGTTCCTGAACCCGCCCTTCCTACCCCACTCCCTGCTTCGTCGCCGGCCGGGCACTCGAGTCCCCCCGGGGATGTTGGAGATGTTCCCGTTCCTCCAGCATCTCCGGGGCTCGAGTCCCCGACCGGAGACCTGGCGGAGGAGCTGGCTACCTCCTCCCCTCCTTCCCCGTCGCCCCCTCCTACGGACGACGGGTACCTTCCCTACTCTTGGGCCCACCTTCCTCAGTCCTGGACCCATTCCTCGGAGGAGGGCAGATTGGTGGCGTGGTCTCCTGACACCGCCCAACCAGACGTCTGGATCAGGAGGGACGACGTACTCTGAAATGGGGAGCGGACGAGAAGGGCGACGCAGTGCCTTTCTTCAAGGTCAGGCCCCTCTCCGCTCCGGTACCCACTCCCTCGAAGGTGTCCTCCGTGGCTACCTTAGACGCGATGGGCTTCTTGATGGAGTATAGTCAGTTACACCTAGCCCAGGCTTGGAAGATTGACCGCTCCCTCGGGAACACGGCAATCTTCCTCTCCTCAGAGGCATATTTTCCAGGGGATAAGGGCGGCGAGAACCTTCGCCGAGGCGAGACTGGCGTCCCGCCAGGCAGCCGCTAAATCCGCTCCGGAAATGGCGCAAAGGGGAGTGGTGCGGGCTGCTCCACTTTCCCCTGCGCTGTTCGACCAGGCGGCAACGGATGCGGTATTCTCTTCCCTCCCGGCGGTCATCAACCTCCCTAAACCCTCCACCTCCAAGTAAGTTCCATTCGAGTGAATCTTTTACTTTGAGAGTTTTAAACATGTGGGAAAATTAGAGGGAAATTCGTGGGTCTGTTCCTAACCAGTCTGTTTGTCCGTAGGCCACGTGCCCCGCAGCCACCCAGACCAGCAGTCCAGCCTCGAAGGCCCTCCCAGCCTGCGAGGCAATCGAGGACCACCTACCCCGCCCCGTCACGACAGCACCCCAGGTTCCACAGGGCCCAACAGCCGTTTCAGGGGAGGGGGCAGGGCTCCAAGCCTTTCCCCAGACCCAAGCCCTCCTTCTCCCACCCCTCCCAGAAGGACCGCTCCACTTGAGGGTCCCGTCCAGGGCTGCCTCACAGGGTGGTCAGCAGCCTGGCGCTCCCACGGCTGGGCAGCAAGGGTGATTCGCCAGGGCCTGTCTTGGCCCTGGATATCTGTACCGGTGAGTAACTGTCCTTTAACCCCCGGGTTTTTGACGTTTCTGACATATGACATAACCTCCCCACCTTGGGTTCCCGTTAGGGTCAAAATCAGATTCACAGTTAAGGTCAAGGTCTCTCCCTCACTACCTGTCATCCTTCCCCACCCCTTCCCGGGTCCCTTGGGTCCCGGTCTAGGATTAACTGTGTACCCACTGACACCTGTCACTTTCCGTTACAGCCACTACGTCTACCTCCTGCCACAACCAAAGTGTCACTTTTGGTTGTCCCGCACGTGTTAGAAATGCGGGAAAAAGGGGTAGTGGAGCGGGCGACGGGGAGGGTCTTTCTTTCTCGTTTATTCACGGTCCCCAAAAAGGACCAGGGGAAAACGAGATTGGTGATGGACCTGAGCAAACTAAACAAGTTCGTGAAACCATTACGTTTCAGGATGGTTTCGGTTGCTCAGGTCCGCACAATTCTTCGAAGGGGAGACTGGTTAGCATCCCTGGACCTCCAGGATGCGTACTGGCACGTCCCGATCCACCCCCGGTTTCGCCGCTTTCTGGCTTTCCAGGTGGGGACCGAGACGTTTCGGTTTACCAGGCTCCCTTTCGGTCTTTCGCTAGCTCCTCGAGTCTTCACAAAGCTCGTGAGGGTGGTGGCATCCCGTCTGGCGGAGGCGGGTGTCCCCACTCTCATGTACCTGGACGATTGGTTGCTTCACGCCCCCTCCAAGGAGCAGGTAGCAAACAACGTCAGGATAGCAAGGGGGGTGCAAATGGGATTCCTGTTGAACGTCCCCAAGTCCTCTCTCACTCCCACTCGCAAACTGTGTTGGCTGGGAATAGAGTGGGACTCTCTTTCGGCCACCCTCTCGCTCGCTCCAGACAACGCCCGCCGGACCCTCCGCCACGTCTGCCAGGCTCACTTTTCCCGTACTTTCTCTCGCCGCCAGTGGGAATCATTGCTCGGGTCCCTAAATTTCGCGGCCCCTGCCCCTGGGAAGACTGAAACACAGGAGGCTGACGCGGGAGGTAAACCTCCACCTATCCTCCGCACACAGGGACCTGCCCAGGCAAGTGCCCCATACGCTTCACCGTCTCCTCCGCCCCTGGCTACGTCCCGGTGCCCTGCGTCAGCGAGTTCCCTGGGTTTTTCCTCCAACGGGGATCACGGTGGCGACAGACGCATCGGACATAGGCTGGGGATACCAATCTTGCCTGGGACATCAACGGTGCGGGGGATGGAAGGAAGAGGAGAGGCTACTACACATCAATGCCCGGGAGTTGATGGTAGCAAGGGAGTGGCTCAACAGACACCCCCAGTTTTCCAGGATAGGCGTCCGCTTCGATATGGACAATGTTGCGGCCGTGCGGTGCCTACAGAAACAAGGCACGACACGGTCGGAAATTCTCCTGTCCCCGTCAGAACAGATTTTTTCAATAGCGGCCAAGAGGTACATTCACCTCTCGGCCCGCTATGTGCCAGGGCGGGAGAACGATTGGGCAGACGCTCTATCCAGGTTCAGGGGGACGTCAGTCGAGTGGCAACTGCGTCCCCCTGTGTTCGAATCACTGTGCCTTCGCTACGGGACACCGGAGGTGGACCTGTTCGCCTCCCCATCCACAGCCCTACTTCCTCTGTTCCTAACCTTCTCATCCAGGACAGAGGCGGGAGGCCCGGACGCCTTCACGGAGGACTGGAACAGGCGGGGGTATCTGTATCTCTTCCCACCCCCAGCTACGTCAGTCCTCCTGAAGGCGATCCTCAAGCTGCGCGCATTCAGAGGGAGGGTACTTCTCATAGCCCCCCTTTGGCCAGCGCAACCGTGGTTCGGAGAACTGTCCCGGTGGTGCCCTCATCTTCTTCAGTTGGGATCGGCGTGCCTCTCCAGCACCCCGTCTGCACCACTCCAAGCGTCACTGAAACTACACGCTTGGAGTTTCTACGGGGAGTCCTCAGCAAAAGGTTCACTAACGAGACAGTGGGCAAGATGCTGAGGGCTCATCGTCAGTCGTCGGTGCGACAATACGAATCGTGCTGGAAAAGATTCCAGGACTTCTTGCGAAGACACCCCTCCATGGTTATCTCGGAGGATACGGTCCTGGAATTCCTCACGTGGCTCGCCGATTCTACCAACAGGGCCCCGGCGACGGTGCTTGCGCATCACGCAGCCCTGTCTGATCCCCTCCTCCTAGGTTTTAATATTAAATTGTCAGAGAGACCTCTCTCTCTACTGAGGATGGGGATTCGGGCAGGGACCATACCTCACCGGACCCAGTCCCCTTCCTGGTCCCTTCACCGTGTCCTTATGTACCTGACCTTCGAGGGGGTCCCTCTGGAGGTTTGCCACCTCCTCCAGAAAGCTCTCTTCCTGCTCGCCTTAGCTACAGGGTACAGGGCCTCTCAGTTGGCAGCCCTGACCCGTCATCCAGCTTTTTCCTCCGTAAGCCCTAACCTTACTTCTTTAACTATCTCCCCCTCTCCTACTTTCCTAGCTAAGAACGAGCAGGCTGACGACAGGATTGGCCCTCTCGCAGTACCCTCCTTCCTGAGGGATGGAAGTTTCCACCCTCTCTGTCCAGTCTACGCCTTCACAACTTACGTGCAGGCAACGAGAGAGGCTTCCCCGGACCACCTCTTCTACAACTCCAGGTCTGATAACCCTCTCTTCCCCAGGTCCATCGCTCGCCTTCTCTGCCGAGTGATCGAGAACGGGGATCCCGGACACGTCCCGAGAGCTCACAGCGTTAGGGGCATGGCCGCCTCCCTCGCCTTCCTCATGACTCACTCGGTGGAACGGGTACGGGATCTGGGGGGCTGGACATCCACATCCTCCTTCAGGACGAGGTATCTGTTCCATTCGCTCTCCCCTACCCCCTGTGTGGCTATGGGAACCCCACCCTCCGTTACTCAGGGTCCCCGTAGGAAACATAAGGGGAGGGGCCGCCCGAAGGGAAAAGGTCGGGCGACTTAACTCCCATCACTAATTCACATACGTCATCCCCATCCTGTACATTTTCACACTCATCCCCATGTCATTCATGTTGTACATATGGGCGGGCGCAATAAATTACATTGTTATGGAATTATTGAGTATTCATTTTCCCGTTCTTACACGGTTATTAACCCCTTAGGACCGATTGACCGACATATCGGTGATAAAAAAATTAATGGTTCGCTCCGAATCACCGACATGTCGACGTACCTATAAAAAACTGTAGCGAGTAGCTAGCGAGCTGGCGTTGGTAACGATGGAAAGCTAACGTCCTTGAGAAAAGGTTAAACTGTGGTAGTGGTGTCTGGCAGCTGCGTATGCCAACAAGGAAATATCTCACCACTACATGGTGTTTTCTTATGTTTCTCGTATCTCTCTGCTGTCTACTATACTCCAGGAGAGTCTAGACAGACAAAATTACACTGAAATACGTTTATTATCATTGAAAACCACTTAGACACAATATTTAGGTGTTTATATACATATTTAGAGGTACACAGAGCGTATGAGGTTTTCTTTCATGCGTTTCAGGGGATACTATTTATTTATTTTCGGACTTTGACGCTCTGTCATACGCAAACGCGTACACCTAGGAGGCTCCCGTTTTCAGTTCCTGGTGTGTAAATTCAAGCTCTTTCATTCTGTAAGAACAAAATTTGCCTACATGAAAGTTGAAAATTGACCCCCAGAAGTCGGCTGGGGATGAAAAAAAAAAAAAAAAAAAAGAAGTCGGTCCTAAGGGGTTAATACTATGATGAGTGACTGGATATAATAAACACACGAGTACAACTTCTTGGTGTTCCTCTTTCATCCTCTTGGGATATTATTACCTGAGCTTGGGCCATAGCCCGACCTCGAGGACTTTAACAAAAAAGAGGGGGGGGCCTAACCTGCTCCCCCCTCCTCTACCAGACCCCTCGAGTCTGACTATAAAGACTTCATCTGGTGATACGTTCTGGTTTATAACAGAACAGTCTACGGTATATAATGATTATAAATTATATATAAGTAAAAACACTTCCACCACAGCTGTCACCCTAGCTCGTGGGGAAGCCGTTTTTACGTTGGCTTCACCTCAGTTTTTATACTTTCTACGAGTCCCCGCTCTTGACCGCTCTTAACTAGGCCCGTGAATGCCTCCACCTCACCTCCCACCTACCGCATCGCATGCATAGCAATCCAGCTGTGCTGGTTCCACTATACCAATAATAGTGCATATGTCGCAGCATTGTATTTATTGGTTGTGGAACCAGCACAGCTTTAACTTTCCCACCCACCTTCCGATGCGGCAGGCATTCACTTACTTTCTCATTTGAGTGAACGAGCGTCATCTGCTCTAGAGCGGGGTCAGTACCTCTACAGGCCACCACCAGGTGGCTCCCATATCAGTACAGCGCCAGATTTAAATTTGTTTTACTTCTGATGATCGTCACGGAATAGACCCTTCTAGCCCAGAATATGCCTTAACGGGGCCTGGGCTGGAGAAGGGGTGTATTTTATAGCAATCCAACTGTGCTGGTTCCACAACCAATAAATACAATTTAAGCCGCGACAAATGCACTAATATAGTCATATACCAAAATTACTGTGGTGATTACTTTTAGCTTAGAGTTCTTTTATCTTGTTCTTTATTGTTTTAGCTTACCTTTACCTGGTAAATCTAGAGCAACTGATTCCTCTAAATTATTCCAAGGAATAACAGGCCACTATTATTTAGGTTCATCTGGTCCTGTTTCCTGGTATACTTTGGAGGAATCAAGGTGCTACCCTTAAATAATGACTCACTGCTTTGGTGTCTTGCTGCGCGATCTGGAGCGTCTGTGATCTCTACTCCTGCTCCTCCTTCTGTCCCTACTCCTGTCTCTACTACTTCTCCTATTTCTCTTGCGGTCCCGGGAGCGAGACTTACGGCGCCTTTCCCGGGACTTTGGTTGATGATCCCGGGACTTTGAGCGAGACTTCCTCTTCCGAGACCGGGATCGAGACTTGCGCCGGCGGTCCCGAGATTTGGAGCGGGACCTTTTCTTGCGGTCCTTGTCCTTGTCCTTGTCATTGTCTCTGTCCCTGTCCTTGTCCTTGTCTCTGTCCTTCCCTCTGTCACGGTCCTTGTCCTTGTCTTTGTCTCTGTCCTTCCCTCTGTCACGGTCCTTGTCCTTGCCGCGGTCCCTGTCTCTGTCTCTGTCTCTGTCCTTTTCACGGTCCTTGTCTTTGTCTTTTCTGAGGAGGTCAACAAAAATATATACATACTCAATATAAAAAAGTTTTTTTTTATTAAAGTTCAGTATACTCTCAATATACAGTGAATAAACACTTGTATCCACCACTTCATTTTACACTCACTGAAGACCACCAAATATTTTCCCAGGCTACTAGTCATTCATTTCCATACAGACCAAGAGATTTACTGAACCTGTGTTAAAAGGATTGTGCTAAATATATTCCTCTTGTATCAAGAACATACTGTGTTTATAAATATTTCCATTTGTCATAAGTACAAACAAGTTAGATAGGTCGGTAGGTATTAAAATTAAGGAAAGAGAGAGAGAGACTGTAGCTACCCCAGTACCTGTCTTTCGATGATGAAGTGTGACCATTTTCCTTGTGTTTGGAGTCGGGAGGTGCAGATACCATTATGGTGTTGTCCTAGAGGGGACGATGGCACCGTCCAGGGATGAGGGGAGAAGGGGCAAGGGTGATGGTGGTGATGATGGTGTGGGAGGGGGGGAGAGAAGAAGACATAACAGTCACATATTAGTACTCCTCTATTCAGTTAATAATAATAACCTGATTTTCAAATAAAATTCTCCCACCAAAGTAACAAGGGAATGGATAATACTGTATAGCGATGGACAAAGTCAGTCTCCACCTATACAAGCTAGGCAAGAAGATCACCTTGTTGGAAACTCCAGGACTTCTCAGCAGCCCAAGAGTTTCATAAGCAATCTGTACTATATAATATCACACACACACATACATACATACACAACAACACTAAATGAAATAGTCACTAAAGTCTCACAGACACACTTCCAACACTAGCAGTGAACACACACATGTAGCTCACTGCCAGAACTAGAAGGGCTCACACACAACAGGTGCACCCCTAAGATAGTGAAATATATTTTCTTCCCCAGCCAGCATAAACATATACGCAGTAGCCTCCAGCTCGCTAGTACCTGGTGTCTCTCTCTAGCCGTAGGGTCCAACCAAGGCAACACCGCCTGCAAAACGCAAACTTTAGATGTGGAGTTCTTGACGCAGCAGGATGAGGCTTTATAATTATTTGCACCAATATACAACACATGTACCAGTAGTCACAGCACAAAGATGGGGGAAATATATAAAAAGAAAAGTACAATAATACAAAAAATAAATAAATAAATGACATAACTGACCACAGAACTTAGCCACAACAAATTTGCTTCAAAAACCATTTTTTATTATTGACTTTTTTTATTATACCTGTTGCACTGAATGTCCTGCATCATCAAGTACATAAAGAATAAAGTTATTTTGTGGTCAATGTTAAGGTTGGTTGGGGTTGTGGAGTGGAGTGAGTTCCCCCGGTGGAGTGTGTTGCCGGTCGCCAGCATCTGAGTGAAGATACCAAGTTTGTCAGTACCAGTCACCACCAAGGAATAAATACTTGTATCCACCACTTCATTTTACACTCATTGAAGACCACCAATTGTTTTCCCAGGCTTCTGTAATTCATTACCCAACACTACATTTTACACTCATTGAAGATCACCAAATATTTTCCCAGGCTTCTGTTATTCATTACCATATAAACAAAAAGATTTACTGAGCCACCAAGGATAAGGGGGTTTGGTTTTATCAACACACACTTGCAGCTTCAACAGATTATGTATTAACACTCTTTGCCTTTTTTTGTTTTCCTCTCTCTCTCTCTCTCTCCTTTACTCTGTGCAAGGAGGTCAGAGTTGTTCACTATTTCATGTTCCTTTTTATTTACTTATTTAATTACCGGTATTATAATTATTTTTTGCTCACATACATTTAAACATCACAAACTACTATGTCTTTTACAGTTGTTACTTTTACTTAATTTCAAATGATTAAAGAATTCAAAATCTAGGCCAGAATAAAAAAACATCTCCAATATACAACAGATGACACAGTAAGTTAATGAATGGATGAGTGAACTAAGAAAATCCCCAAATACGTTTGAACAGTATAACTTTCTGGTTGAATAATCTAATAATAATAATGGAACAAATGCCTTCCAGCTTTAACCCTTAAAGCACGGGTGTCGACTTGAGTCAACACCAGCAACGAGTGGCATGTGTCAATTCGAGTCAATGCCGCATTTTTCATATTTGAGCACCGCCAGACATGCTGGATTAAGCTCACAACAAAGGCAGGGTGTGCTTGCCAGTATGGCAATAGTCACCCGCACTTCCATGACTAAAACCAGCCAATCTGGCCAAAAAGCCACTAAGCTTGTGAGGATGGAATATAAACGAGCATCACTTTACTTGTTGTTTCTTTGGTGAAAGTGACACTTTTGTGTTATTGTTTCTTTGGCGAAAATAACAGCGAAAGTGATACTACTATGATGCAAAAGTGACGCCTATGCAGCAAAACTGACGCAAATATGACAGTCAGAGAAAATGCAAACAAGGTGAGATACACCAACATGCACATGTATAGAGCGGCGGCAGTGTCGTCATGACAAGTGACGCTATGCCGCTACCTGCTACATTACATGTTATTAACACTACACATGTAAAGGGCAGTCAGGGTGATGTTCTTTGATACTGTTTCAACTCTCTTAGTGATTTGTGATACGATAGTGCGTACATGTTACCCGCTAACTTTTGCTAGTTTAGCACTTAGTGCTAAATATCATATATAGTAGGTTCGCATATTGCGTGAAAATTTGGGCGACAGAGGAGCTCGTGTAGGTATAAATCGCACAGTATGAATACATATTTATATGGGAAAATTACTTATGGGTGGCAACTGACTCAAATTGACAATTTACAGAGATGTTTTATGCCAATATGGAGGGTACAGTACAGTATTTGGTAATTGTGATTTGATTATGAGTCACAGTAGCAATGTATACAAGTTGTTACCAAAGAAATAACAGTACAAAATCACACTAGAAGTGTGAGATGGGGTTCCAAGGTGGCTGTGACAGTATAACGAGGTCTTCCTAAGGTCGCGCCACTACTAACCTCACCCGCCACCACTCCCACTGCATTCAATGTTGATTTCATTCACTTCCTCCATAAACCCTCCAAATGCATAATGAAGATAGTGAGATACCGCTCCATCAAAATGATTGCTGGGTAATTAGCACGATTTAGCTGTTAGCCCATCGAGAGTATAAACACCATAACTCCTCACAGTCTGCATAATAGCCTGTATGGGCTATATACAGCCATGGTGATGGTACCACTGGAAGGCCTGGGCTAGAAATAGGGGACTGACTGTAGTAACACTTGACTCTAGCAATGGAAGTGTTTTATTAGAATTCTACAACCAAGAAGAGATGGAAAAGATCAAAGAAATATTATATATTTTGTGGATAAGAGAAAACATAAAAACTAGAAATGAACCAATCAGCAACACAAAGAAAGAAAATGGAAGAAGACAAGGGGGCCGTTGAATGACTATCCCCCGAAACAACATCATGTGGGAGCTTAGGTCACCCAATACTCCAGCCACCCCAACCCTCCCCTACTTTGGCATGGTGAAGGCAGGTGTTGGTTGGTAGGGTGTAGGGTTGGGGGCAACAAGTCGGCGACAAGGGAGAGGAGGGTACACAGGACGTGAGGGAGCGGGAGACTGACTGAGTGAGAGGGAGAAGATGGCTGGGGGGAGCAGCTAGTTGTAGTGTGGGTTTGGGGGGAGCGGCTAGTATCACGCAGAAACCAGATTTATATCTGCTTCAGGGGATGGCTGCGGATCTGGGCCACTCTTGGCCACTAAAACATGCTCGGTGGAAGCATTGCACATAAGATAATAAAGGGTGCTGATTTGGGGGTTCGTAGCTCAATAGGTGAAACACGTACAGCGGTCATTCGCACTATGCGAACCTACTGTACATATGTAAAAACGGTTTTGATATTATAGTCAATATTGTAGCGCTGAAAAATGTGATTCTGACACGTTTAATGACGAAATCAGAATATGGAACTGTTGGTCTGAGGAGTGTAAAAGTGTGCTTTGAGTTGCTGTTATTCTGAGCTAGCTACCCATCCTACAGATTGATTGATTGATTGATATCAGGTGCCACAACACCAAGGTCATATTGCCCCATCTTACAAATGTCCATATACAGTAAAAGTCCAAAAGTTCGGACTCCAAACCTTCGGAATGTTTTTGGCTGACCAATTATTGCTGAATATATTAAAAAAATGGAAAAAAAAACATAAAAAAACTAAAAAAATGCCTAGAAAAGAAGACTGCATGGGCATGGCAACACTGCGATTCTACTTCCACCACTCTTATAGTGGTTCATGTATGCCGGTCTAGTGTTTGTGTATATATCCCCAACATTACTCTTACATTTCTACCTAATTTTTGCTGTTTTGCCTGCTACCATGGCTCCCAAGAAACCAGTCAGAAACAAACATTAAGTGTGGCACATAAACTAGAAGTATTAGCCAAATTAGAGAGGGGATATAGAGTTCCAGTACTCATGGCAGAGTATGGTGTAGGACAATCTACAACTTACGATATTAAATACAAGGCTGCAGAGTACAAGAAGCTTGCTGTTGAATGAGGGTAATGGTTGACAAGTTCAGTTATCACCAATAATCCAGGAGTTTCTACTCATACAAAAACATTTCCTTAGTTTATATTCATTATTCTTTGTCACTTTCTCATACAATCACTAGCACTTTTCACCATATCAAATGTCTGTACCGGGATATGTGCTAAAAGTATGAAAAATGAGCGTTTTGAGAAGTTGTTCACTATAAAGGGGTTAGGCTTATCACGAGTAACAAGGGAGCGGGAGGGTGATAGTGGGGTGGTATGTTCAGTTATCACCAAAACTCATCGAATCTTTATTCATGCACACACATTCCTTAGTTTGTATTAATTAATTTTGGTCATTTTCTCTTAAAATCACTTCCACTTTTCACCACATCAATAATCTATATGTGTATAATTAATCAACGCCTTCTGATATTCACTGCATTGTACAGGCAAGCACAAAAATGTGTTCTGTTTTAATTATTCTAATTAATATTTTTTCAGAATTTTAGGGCCATTTTTAGGTACAGTATATTCCCAAAAGTACGGAAAAATTGATAATTCGGAAGTCTCATGTTCCCTTGCCTTCCGAACTTTCGGACTTTTACTGTAGTCATCACAAGTACCGGTATATCATTTATTCATGTAGGTTTAGTGGTGTACACGCTTTTAGCCGTCAAACGTTCGTTTACTTTTGCAAATTATGCCTGCGCTGGCAGACTCATACATGCCCGCGCTTTAAGGGTTAACTACACAGATCAAGAAAACTAAATGTCAACCTCATAAAACTTGCTACAATGTCTTCATAATATCAAATGACATCCTAATATTGTGATGAATGAAGGTACAAAAATTTATTCATTCAGAAGACAATGATTCTGTACAACCTAAACCATCTTGAGACTTAAAAAGTAAGAACAAGTTATGTAGTAATATCTACCACTAAACACTTAGACAATTGAAAGGCATTTAAGAAAAAAATAATTAAATCTTATACAGGGTGTAACGCTAGCTGATGTCATAACTCCATAGGATGAATAATTGGGTTATAACGAGTACGAGATGTTCTATGAGCATTTGTGTTACTTTCCATAGTTACTGAGTTAATGACACTGGAAGGTGAATGATCCTGCTGTTCTCCACACTGTTACAAGGTCGATGTTGCACCGAGTTGAGATGTGTATGTAAGAAGGTGGAGGCCATTTCGAACACCAACTTAACTAACTCTTGAATAAAACTGCAATGCCCATAAGTTTGTGTTGCAATAAAGCTTGGTGATACGTGTCCATTTTACTCTACCTGTTTTACATGAGATTCCACATTCCAGTGTCATAACTCAGTAACTATGAAAAATAACACAAATGGTCATAGACCACCTCGTACTCGTAATAATCCAATAATTTATCCTATGGAGTTATGACATCAGCTAGCGTTACACTCTGTATATACTGTACACGTAGTAAGACAATCTTATACTACAAGCTACTTTCTGAGATGACAAGGTGAAGGGTATAAATTAAGGAGAAATTCTTGTTTGGTAAATTGGAGGGCTACTGATTCCTTCAAATTATCCCAGGCAATAAATAACTTTAACGTTACAATAGTCGATTTGCTTTGTGACATAATTTGGAGGAATCGGTAGCGCCTCATTTTACTTTTAGGAGTTTCTCCTCTTAATACTAACAATTGGCTTACAAAAGGGACAATAGTTCACTCTAGATATAAAACATCAGTGAACACTCCAGCTAGTTATCATCCCATTGGCCTTCCATGATTATAAGTTAAATCAACTTCACAGGTTTGCCAGGGACCAGATATACAAAAGCTTCAGGCGGATAATATTAAATTTCTTCAACAAAAAAAGTTCTCTTTGTCACTCAGTTCTTATTATTTTGAAATACAAATTTAGTGACAAAACTCTTTTTGGTCAAAGAATAAGTTTAATAATACCAACCTCAGTAAACATTGGTGTTGATGACCTAAGAGTGAACTACTGTTGTTTTCCTACAGTTTAAAACAACATTCCATTTCCTGCAACAAACTTCAATCACACATATTGAATTTTCTCAATGTGTTTATCCTTCAAATAAAATAATATAATAACAATATATTCCGCCACCACAAGATAAATTAAAGGGGTAGAATATTGCAGATAAATCTGAAGTAAATGATTCCTACAAACTATTCCAAGTAATAGAATACCATTATATTTATTCATTGGTTCTGTTTCCTGACACATTTTGGAGGAATCAAGGCACTTCAATATACCAAAAGTATACTATCCCCTTAAAGTAGGCAGACTGGAATGCTGTTACAAACTTATAGCATCAGTGGCGTGACCTGTTTGTTTTCATCAACATAAGTTTATTTTATGTATAACTTATCAGCTAACAGTACCTGGCGGTGGACGGAGCACAGAATTCGAGCTCAAGACCGTTTAATCATGGAGGGTGGGAGACAGTGACTGAATAGGTTATCTAAAACAACAGAGAATGGGGAGAGAAGATCAGCAGTGCACACGGCAGAGACATACACACACACACACACAATTCAGACTCCTAGCCTTGCAAAAGAAGGCTGTATGACTGACACACACACACAATTCAGACGACTGTTATTATCCAAGCAATGCGTTTAATTTTTCCGGTACAATTTATTAATATTTTTTTTGCTTCCGAGTCAAATACTGGTACTGCAATAAAAAAAAATTAAAATACCGTACTGTACAGTACTATAGCACTGATTTGACCTACTTAAGAAGGCTTTAGTTCTGCAAATACAGTACCATAATCTTCATAAGACTTGCTTACATACTGTATTAATTCCACATATAGCTTTGTTTCTTTCATTCTTAATAAACCCTAATGCACCCGAGTTAATACTATGTCATAATGCAACACCAAGTAGATTCAAACAATTCTGAAAAAATTGGCATGTAAGTATTGAATATACATTAAAATATTATGTTAATTATACTAAATCAATACCAATGATAAATGTTTATGTGACAGCTACTGATATATATTATACACATTCATTTGTGTATTAATTAAAATATCGTGATACATGAATTAATTAATACAATATTTTAGACCCTCTATATACAATGAATAAATACTCTATCCACCACTTCACTTTACACTCAGTTCCTTATTGAAGACCACCAAATGTTTTCCCAAGCTATTCATTGCCTAAAATATTTACTGATCCTGTGTTATCAGAACGGAGTTAAATTTAATTATTTTATATTCAGGGCCTACCATATAATTATATAAGTGATTCACAGAGCCTGTGTTAAAATGGTAGTGTTAAATATAATCATCTTTTATTGATTGCCTACTGTATATAGGCTATAAGTGATGTACTGAGCCTGTGTCAAAATAATAGTGTTAAATTTAATCATCTTATACTGAGGGTCTACTGTACTACTGACCATTAATATATATAGACAAAATTTGAGCATACCTTGCCTGTCACACTTATACATTTCCCCAAGACCCACCATCACCACTTACCTCCTTTTTAAATGGAGCTTCAAGCATTGCATCCACATCAAGGTCATCTGTCATTTTGGACTCTGCAAACAAAACAAAAATTAATGTCATCAATAGAGAATGTCATAATGCATTTATGTTACAGTACTTCTTGTCCTAACATATATTTAGTACCGTAAGTTATAAATATTGGTAAAGTTTAAGAAGAGCCACAGAAATAGAAAACACATGTTTTTCCCAACCTTTTTGAATGGGATCTAACCTGATTGATTGATATTAGGCACCGCAACAGCGAGGTCATATAGCACCCGAAAAGGGTGATAGAGAGGTGAGAGAGCAAGCAGGAAGGAAATAGAAAGAAAAGAGGGACAGTTGAAGAACTAAAAGCTAGTGGCTGGGGCCGAAGGGACGCCCAAACCCTTAAAGTATTGCCCACATGAGCAAACTACAGAAATCTAACCTGGGCAAACATATGGATAAAATCAAATATGGTCAAAATGCACTATTGCACTGTGGAATTAATTTATAAAGTAAATACAACCTCCAACCAAAATATGAATGAAATTGGTAAGTAACTTCCTGTTCTGTGGTTCTCCTTAACAAAAGGTTAAAGACCGCCAATGAGTGGCAGTCAATGGGACAGTGTGAAGCACACACTAGACTGTATGAAACACAACTATAGTATTGCATTTCTTTTTAGGGTTAGGGCCTATGTAGGTTAAGACCTCTCACTGTATAATTGTAAGTTTGTTTTATATTTAGGGCCATTATGTGTGCGGTGAGGTGGCAGAAAGGAAAAGCGCATGTGCAAAACCCAGTCCGGTTCTCTGCTCTTGCTTTATTTAAAGACATGCTAAGTAACGTAAATTCATCCCTTGTATGAATTAAGTAACGGTAAAATTTTAATCACCGTCGTCTCTTTGTTGAGATGGATTAATTTATTCAGTTTTGGGAGAGGAAAAAGGAGTGAATATGCTAGTATAAAAATGTGGGAATATAGTCTGTTTATTATATTACTCTTATTTGAGTCAGGGGTTGAAACACATAGTGGTGAAGAGAAGGGAGGAGAAGGCTCGGAGCAGCCATTCCGCTCCACCTCCTCACAGGTACGTAAAAACTTGCTCCCCCTAATGGCGTAATAGCTCAGTTTCTATGATATTCTTGAAGCGGGAGTCCGTGATTGGCCCCTTAAAGTCATTTAACATTTGAAAATATTATATATTATTATTCTGCCCCACATCCTCATCCACACAGGTGTGATAGCAGATCAAGAGAGCCACTTGGTACCCTAACACATAAAATTAGCTAGTTTGGTTATTGCTGGTGAGTGTCTCCCTGTGACCATCCAGCCCGGCATAGGCATTTTAGGTATTTCTGGCACGAGTCCCCCTGTGATCGCCCAGCCCAGCATTGGTATTTTTGGTATTACTGGCGTGTATCCCCCTGTGACTGCCCAGCTCACCATAAAGATAGGTAGCTAGTGTGTAACCCAGTTACCGAGTATTAACCAACCACAACACTGTTGAGTTCGAGTCAGTGTCTCCTACAGAGTTGTGGTTACAGTTATTGGTATTTTGAATTTATTTGTTCTTTTCTTTTGAATGTTGTTATCATTCATGCATTTGTGCATTAGTTCAGTAAGTTGAGAAGTGAACTTACCTGTGATACTGTGGGGTGTGGTAAATAAAATTTGTTTGAGTATACCAGCTGAAAGATTTAATTAGCTTAACTCTTCCCGGAGTAGGTAGAGTGTTTACATTTATAGTCTGTCCAGCCTAAGGTGGCGGAGAAGCCCTGCCTCTCTGGGACATTCCTGGATGTGTCTGATTGGCAGATGATGGAAAGGGGACGTTTTGAGTCCTTTTGGTCACACACATACATACACACACACACACACACACATACGTCGCATAGCGGTGCATTAATCTCAGTGACCTGACCTTCCTTCTTCTTCCCTCCACTTCTCTCTCTTTCTCTCTCTCGTGTTCACGATTCATCCACAACCTTTCCTTATCTATATTCTATAATCTAATGATATTTTATCCCACATAAAAGTATAATCTAATGATATTTTATCCCACATATCATATACATAGATATATTTAGATTAATGGCATTATATAATATTTTTAATTCCATTTATTCATTCTCTCATTAACAGTAGCATGCATCATAAGTTATTTCACTTTCTTTATTCCTCATTTGTTACCTTCATCTAAGTTTCTCTCTCTTACTGCCTTAGGCCATATTCTAATCTCAGGTCCCTATAGGCGCCTGTCAACTTGCTATGTCGGTTTGTTAATCCATTCACACACACCACTCCTTGCCCAGAGTCCTGCTGCTTTGTTTGGATGTGGTTTTGAAATATATTAACCTTTTTATGTAAGTAGTGAATTTGTGTGTGCGTTTTTTTCTATATTTTCGTTGCATAAAAACACACTCCCTTGTGCTTCCGAAAGATAAGTAAAATTAAATGTATAAAAAATGGTACTAAACAGATGAAGAAGCCTTGAAGTATGCTTTTGAACACTTGTCACAAGGGTTACCCAGAGGTCCTCCAGTTGACCTATTTTCCTCTCACTGTCGCTCACTTTTTACTACACACTCTATGTTCAAATCAAGATATTACGAGCTCCAAGTAAATTGTCACTGTGAATTTTGACTGTAAGGCTCACACATATCATTTACAATAATGAGTGAGTAATAACAGACATGAATAATGCTTAATTAGCAGAAATATTCATGAAAAAAGGAAGTACTTCTATTTTTCTCGGCATGCTGAACACCTCTAGCCAATCAGGGAAGCGAAAAAGTACTTGACCTGCCTACCGCACCTGTAGGGCAGGGCTTCTCCGCCACCTTAGGCTGGACAGAGTATAGGGTAGTAATCGGGCCAGGTTACCCGCAGGGTGGCGGGTAGGTGCAATAGGTGATCCCCGAGTTTTTTATATCTTAAAGCCTCGGCCTTAAATATAACCCCCCTTTTATGCTACCACTTTAAAGTAACATCATTTATATAATTATATATTACTAACATCATAACATTCTATATATAAAGGGGGCATTACATGTGTAAGCAGGAAGGCCTCAGACAGGCAACTCAAACCCCTCACCCCCCTGCTCACAGGGGTGGTAACCTCTGGCAACAGTGAAAGATTTTTACAATGACCCGAGCAAGACTCGAACGTGGGACCACAGAAATTGCAGCCACGCACTCTACCACTGTGATTGCCAGAGGCTATTACCATAAATGCTTAAGAAAGAAACAAAATTGTATCAAATGTTTAACTTTGGTGTCACTAGAACATTATACAGTTTTATAAACATGTCAAGGCCAAATGGAACCCGGTGGTGTTGTAACATTCCACGGCTAAAACGTCTCTTGGTCTAAATTCCAAACACCTTAAAGTAATGAAGGTAAACTTTATAGTTTGTCAAGTCTACATGTTGCTGGTACAGTATGTTAGTTGTGTTGTATGTATACCAATAAGGTTTACGAGCAGCGTTGCCAGATTTCTAAACCCATATTATCGTAATGTGTGGCAGTCATAGCGGACAGACGTGTCTGATACGCGCTCCGTGTACATTTTCGTCAAACGGGCAGTATAGTGTTATTTCCTACTTGATAATTGAATAGAGAGTTGTTGAATACCCTGGCCAATCATGGCCAGATGTTATTCTTGTGGGGATATAACTGGTGGGGTGGATAAATGGATTGGTTGTGAAACCTGTACTCGCTGGGCACAAATGAAATGTGTTCACCTCCAAGATGTGAAGGTTGATAATATCAAGTTGATTAACTGGTCATGTGATATGTGCAACAAAGGTCTGAAAAGAGTTAAAAAGAATATTAGTGAATTGCAGAAAGTTATGAATGATATGCAAGATCAAATGAAGAAACTAGTGGATGGGAAGATGATGTGACCGAGTTGGTGATGTGATCAGCGCTGACTCAGACCTGACTCAGACTTGGGAGACTGTAGTGAAGAAGAAGAAAAATGAGAAGAAAAATCTACTGGTTGTAAAGTCAACTGATGATAAAATGAAGGTTGTAGACAAAAAGAAAGAAGTCGCTCTGGCTTCTGGATGGTACACAAATAGTTGACACAAGATTCACTCAGAAGGGAGACATCGTGATGAACTTAGAGGATGAAAATAAGAAAGATGAACCAGCACAAAAACTTGTGGCTGTCCCTGATGTGACGACAAAAAATGTAAGGAAATTAAAGCCCAAGATAATGATTTGTAATGTCAACAAGGAGTAAGAATCCGAAGACAAGATTATTGAGAATCTGGTTGATCGGAACGAATACTTACAGGGAGTCACTGACGTAAAGTCTAAAATGGAGCTACTTTTTGACAAACCTGCTACAGGTGGTACCAAGCATTATATTATTAGGTGTGACCCAGAGATCAGGGAGCTGATTCATAAGAATCGTGATCAAGTCAAATTGGAATGTGGTGTATATTCTGTGAGGGATAGATATATATGGTGACGTTCTGTTATCATTGTCAAAGGTTGGTCATATTACACATAGGCTAAATGTTCAGCCAAAGCAAAGGGAGAAGATCCAATCTATGTTATGTGTGCTGGTAACCATAACATGAGGAATTGTACGTTTACTGAGAAGGAATGTATAAGCTGTATGAGGTTTAAGAAAACTGATTTTGAGCATGTGGCAAATGATGTGAAGTATTGTTCAGTTATGCAAGAGGAACTTCAGGAAATCAAAAGTAGCACAGAAAACGAATACTGAGTAGCATAAACTAAATTCTACAGGGTGGTTTTTTCAATGCACAGTTATGATAATGCTAAGTTTTGAGAAATGACACAAAGATTTAAAAAAAAAAAAAAAAAAAGTGTTTTTAAAGATATGTCCGGATTAGTGATAATTGCAATGAATTTTTTTAAGAAAAAATTGAAAACATATCTGTTCGCTCGTTACATGGATAATATGAACATTAGAAGCAATTATAGTGTTAAATAATATTGAGGGAAGCCCTGCTGGTGGAGCGGGGCATAGAATATCTAACAAGTAACACGTACCTGGCATGTTAACATTATCACATTTTGACCCTTAATAGCACACTCACATAACAAGATCATTTTTTCACAGAAATAATTTTTTTGGCAGAATTGATACATGTACGGTATGTGTTAAGAGATTAATTAACATTACTGTACAGAAGTTGTTATAAAACATTATATGTAAAATATCTATGGTACCAGAAATCTTATAGATTATTAACTTACTCTGTTATACACTACTGGACAAACAGAGTGATAGTAATTTTGTAATCCAATTTTTTCAGATCAGAGAACACTTAACATATTGTAAACAGGACGGTAAAATATTTTTCTTAATGAATACTATAGGCCTACCTGTAAAGTACATTATATAGTAATACATACAATAAGCAATTTCAATGAAATATCACATTTTAAAAAATCAGCACATTATCTCACGCATGCTGTCTGCATATCGCATAGAGTGCCAAATTATCGCACATCTGGCAGCACTGTAATTTCGAGCAGTATTACTATAGATGTCTTTTTGTCGGCCATTGAATACAAAGATTGCTTGGGTGAAACAAAGATTTGGTGTGCTCGTATCCAAGCAAGACAGAGGTCCAGAGCAGTGATTGGGGCAGCTTGCCTGTTCTTGGGAAATGCAAATGGCATTATATTATATATGAATTTTAAGTGCAACAAGCTGTAAAATAGAGCCAGTTCAGCACAAAATAAGCTTTCATGAAACTAATTGCAGTTTAGAGTACCGTACATTAAACTTTCATTCCTGAAGTCATACGAAAGTGGTGTTATTGCATATCAGAATTGTAGGTTTAAACGGTACTGCTTTTTCTTATGCTCACCAATCAAAATTTATACTCACCATGGCGATACTTATGAAGCATATAGGAGGCAAAATTGATGAGCTATAGTGAATGGCATCAAGGGTATATTGTTTTCATAAATTCAATAACCTTGCTGCCTTTCTATAGGGAGAGGTAATTATTGTACTGCATTGCAAATTTAGTTTATTAAGCATGTGTGTTAAACATGTCAAGTACCACATATACTGTATTCACTTCCTTTTAGCTTCCCTATCCCACACTTGGCGACAAAAACACTTATTATGTATCCATTGTCTGCCGTTACCAAGCATCCCCAAGATGGTCTTCGTATCCCAATCCTGCGCTTGGACGACAAAAAGACGCCTTATATAGACCTAACAACATACCTGGCAGTCTTGTTGTTGTTAGGACTCTTGCAGAAGCTAGTGGTTTTCGTTCTAATTGGTCTTGTGAAGTTGAGTGAGGTAATCACAGACGTGTTTGCTGTCCCGACTTGTTGAGGTGTAGAACTGTGTAGATGAGGCTGATGGCTGTTTGTTGTTTGAACTTAACGCCTATCGATTAAGGCAATATATTTATAGATTGACAGTGTATGCAAGTGGAGAAGTGGGGATTTATTGAAAGAATTACCGTTTTGTAGCAGTGTTGCCAGATCCAGCTAACGTTAACTTAGGTACCAGTATTTGGCCCCGGTCATTTCCTGTACTTTACCATGGTTATTTCCCGGTAGTTTGCCCTGGTTAAGTCCCGGTAGTCTGATGCACTCTAGGTTAGGTTTGGTAAGGTCAGACTAATTAAAAATGCCCCATTTGAATATGCCCTATCTTGGGGAGGAAATACCATAGAAGAAAATAGTCTTAGAATTGTCTAAATAAGTGGGTAATCAAGGTAGAAAAACCGTACGCAATAACGGTAATTCTTTCAATATTTACCGTGATGGCTACTATGCCACTACTGTGATGGATAAACCCCCCACCGTTGCCAGTAACATTAGGGTGGGTACTATTGGGTTGGTCTAAGGTGGTCTGAGCGGACTATGGAGTATTGTCCCTTGTATATAAAATAGTAAACACTGTACCGAGAAATATTTAATAGTTTCTGGGGTGTTGGTACTATAACGTTAGGAATCACGTGAGATGATTGTGTAAATGATGAATGAACTCCAATACCACCACACTACTCAGTGATTACTGTGTTACTCTATAGTGTAAAACATTATTAGACAGAAGGCTGCAGCACGGTGTTATGTCAACTTATTAATGTGTAGCCGCCGGGCTGTAGTAGCCTATAGCCTATGGCCTGTGTAAGCGTTGCAGTGTTGCCAGGTCTGCTTGAAGAAATTTTCCTAACTTCACCTTTAGTATTTCTCTTTTTACCTAAAAAAATTCCTGCTTACTATTGAATATTGACGGTTTCTTTGTTTGGTATGGTAGAAATTTCCCTGTATACTCTTGAACAATCTGTATATAATTTTCCCGTGTGAACTTCAAAGTTCCCTAAACCGAAAAATTTCCCTGCACCTGGCAACACTGAAGCGTTGTGATGCGATGGCGACGCGATGTGATGTTGTTTCAGGAGTTGTCTTTCCAACGGCACTCCTCTATTGTTTGTTTTGAATGGAACGGTTTTATTAAGGGGCACTGTGTTGTAGTCAGAAAATGGGTGGTAAATGAGTCCTTCAAATATTCTCACAAAACAACAATTATATGTTTCGTGGCATAGTCAGAAGAAATCTGAACTCAACCAGAGAGGGGAAATGCAGTAGGCCTTTATATATATATAGTGATGGAGAGAGTGATTCCCAGGACTGAAATAAAGTACAATGGAGTTGAATGGACATGCTGGTTCTAACCCACATATATAGCCTACCTCCCAGTAATATTTATATCCTAGTCTGAGCCTCGATCATATATATCTACTTCATCATGGAAAGCCCTGTGTTTTTAACGCCTATCGACTGCGTAATGGTCATTAAGGCGATATATTTATGGAGTGATAGTGTGTGTGTATGTGGAGAAGTGTATGTTTTGTTTCGTTTCACCTGGTCTTGATCACGTCCTGGACACGTGCTCACCTACTGTTACCCTCCCGGAATGAGCTCAGAGCTCTTAGTGACCGATCTTTGGGTAAGGCTGGAACCTTTTTCCACATACCAAGATAGCGAGGACACAACTCCTCGACTTACGTCCCTTACCTATTCTCTGCTAGGTGAACAGGGATTACACATTTTAAAGAAACAATCCCACATTGTCTCCACCCGACCAGGGATTCGAACCCAGGCCCTCTCGGATGTGAGCCGAGCGCGCTAACCACTACACCACTGTTTGTGGATATGAGTAAGTGTTAGTGCCTCCTCCTCTGCCTTGTGGAAGTCGGCAGGTAGGAGGTCGATGGAGATGACCATTTGGAGAGTGGACAAGCTGATGGTGTTACTCTACTTGTCCACACCTCCCGAACCTGCTGGAAGACGTCAGAGTCCCGGTAGCGTGAGGTGTACTGGGAAAAGAGATCGAGGAGAGGAGAGGCAGTCATTCACCACTTTACGGTGACAGTAGGTGGTGGTGTTGGTGGCCTGTCTGTCCTTCTCCTCCTCTTCCCCACCGTCTGCCATCCCCCTTCATTCTCCATGTCCATGTTGTCGTCGGTGGAGTCATCTTTGGTGGTGGTGGAGGTGGAGTAGGAACTGGTGTCGGTGTCCTCCTCCGTCTCGGGGTCTTGTTGGGCAGGCTCAGCTAGGTGGTGTTGGTGGTGGTGCCGACGAGGCAACATCAACCGGCGACGAGGGTGGGGCGGAGACAGGGTTGGCGATGCATCCGCTCTGCTCCTATCCCACCCAAGATCAACCTATACCAGCCACAGAGCTATAAACATAGAGCTCGCCACCCCCCCCCCCCCTCTGGCGTGTCGCCACCGAAAGTGGGTTGGCGGCCATGATACCTGCCCTTCCCCTCAACCCGCCAGCCTGTTAGATTATGCCAGGGTAAGATATTATTTCATTTATTCGGTCTTTTATTGATGATATGGTATATTAACTACATTATAGTGACTCACAATATATGAATAAGTATTTCTTTAACCGATATATCAGTGAATGGCTGATTAAATATAAATATATTTCGGTTAATAGGTGAAATGAGTTAGATAAACAAAACTATCGTTGGCTCTCATCCACAGTCACCTTCTTATAATATAGATATACAACATACTTAATCTATATTATGATAAGTATTTTATGTTCACATTGTTCAGTATGAATGTATGTATGTCACACTAGAGTAAATGTGTGTATATATGCATGTCACACTAGAATGTGTATATGAGAAAACAAATGTCATGTAGGGTCCAGCTAGGTGTGGTTGATGGGTGGGCGTGGTAGTGGAGATGGGGTGGGCGTGGTCATCCCGGAAGTTCGAAGGTGTGTGACAAAGTAGGGGCTTGAAGCGGGCATCAGCGTGTCGGTTAGGGAGGCGATGTGTTGACTCGAAGGTAGGGTAGTCGTCGTTACTGGTGCGTTGAGGCGAGGGTATGCCTGTTGAGGGCCCGGGGTGTTGGGTAGAATGCAGGGCGGTGACTTGTTGGGCGTGTTCTTGCCACCACCTCACTCATTTCCCTGGTTGGCGCGGGGCGACTGGTGGGTTTCAGGGGATGCCCATTGGCAAGGTGGGCGGCAATTACGAGCGAAGGTACCGAAACGTTGGTGGTAGTAGCAAAGTTGCGTGTGTGGTGTGTGATTATTGTGATGATGAGATGCAGGGAATGACTGGGATGGTGGTTTGAAATGTTTCGGTTGTGTTGTGCTGTGTGATGTAGGGTACTGTGGTAAAGGTGAGAGAATTCGTGGGGATGGGGTGAAGCGTTGATGGTAATATGGGTGGTTGTAATGTGGATGAGTACTGAGAAAGGAAAGACCTGATTGAGCATAACTGTCCGGGTGATGCTGCTGCGTAATAGGTTGGTGGGAATGAGTGGAGGCATGTGTATGAAGTTGATGATGTGGGTAGGCGGAAACATGTTATGAAATAGGCAATTGTTGCTGGGGCAGTGTAGAATTGGAGTGGTATTGTTGAGTCGAGGGTGATGTGTTGGGTACGTGTGGTTGAAGGGTCATGGAAGGCATAGCGGTGGGTGTGTGTAACTGTTGGTGAGGGTGTGAGAGGTGTTGGTAGTGAGTTGAGGAAGAAGGTGGTAAGTATTGTGTAGCGGCTACTGTAGATGCAGGCATAGTGATGGTGGTGTTGACGTGGAGGTGCTGCTGTGGTGGGTTGGCCTCTGCGTAGACATTCATAATGGCATCGGCATGTTTAACGTATTGATATATTGGTAGATCTAAGTGGGCTTGTAGGTGAAGCTGAACAGTCGCAGGGAAGAGCTTGGAATGCCGCCTCTTGAGTATCGCGTCTGAGAAGTGGTTGCCCGCCTTCTCATTTAGCTGCTGCATGTGACGTAAAACCGCAGACGGGTGACGGCCATCCAGTTGGACATCCTCGAGGGCCCTCAGGTATTTTTGATCTGACATACCATGCGATGAGACAATAGCCTCCTTCAGTGCTTCGTACGATGGGTGTTGAGTGAGTGCAGTAAGGATAGCATCGAACATGTCCTCTGGGAGTACTTGGAGGACGGCCTGGAATTTTTGCTCACTTGTGAAGTTCGAGGAGTACCAGAGGGTTTCCATATGGCAAAACCACGAGTGTACATTGATTGAGAAGGGGGGAACATATGGTGTCTGTGAAGCGGCGTTATGTGTGGTGGACGTATTGTGTGTGGAAGTGGAAGAATGTTGTGGGGGGAAGTGTATGGAAGCGTTAGGTGACGGGGGGCCTGCTACGGCTTGCGAGGCCTGTGATGAGGCGTCCATGGTGTAGGCGGGAAGTATGAGTAGAGGTAATGTGTGAAGATGCCGAAATCACACCCGGGAGTGGTGGGAGGTATGGGTGAATAAGAGTGAAGGTGTAGGGGCACAACAAGCACAGAAATGGGCCCGAGGGCAAAATAAACAGCAATAAACACAATAGATATACACAAGAATGTGAAGAAATGGGGGGAGTAGCACTTGGGGGAAGAATCACCGCGAGAAAGCGTTGAAAGTATGTTAAAACTTTACTTAACTTATAGGCATGGAATGGGTACTTAAGAATATGAGTAGAGGTGAGGGCATAGATGGAGGCAGTGTTGTAGGGCATCAGCAGCGATGCACGTAGAGTTTTCTGAGGGTCGTGCACGTGGCTGGTGTGGAGCACGTTGCACGTAGTGATGCGACGATCGGGCAGCGATGCACGTAGAGTCTTTATAGAGCACAGGACGTAGTTAGAGATGAGTATGTGGGCACGTAGTGAAGAGACAGAGGTGGTGTGCTGCACGTAGAGTAGATGTAGGCACGGCACGTGGATGTTGTGTAGCACGTGGGCACGTAGTGGTGTGAGGGTAAGGCAGCGGTGCACATGGAGGCGATGCAGGGCACGACACGTAGGTATAGTGGAGAAAAGTCTGCGATGCACGTAGGGTGTAGGAGAGGACAATGAGGCACCCCCAAGGTAGGTGAGTGTGTGTGAGTAGGGACGATGGTGGGCACAGAAATAAAGCAGGAAAGAAACGCACGTGGTGTACGGGAGGAGAGACAGGGGTCTAGGAGGTAGAAAATAAATGTAGGGCGAATGAATAGAGTGATAGGTAGAGCAACGAAACAGGGGACAGGAGTAGAACAGAGCGAGAGTAACAAAGAACAGCAAAAGTGGGTAAGTAAATGGGAAAAAAAAATTACATTAAGCAAAAGTGGGCAGGATAGGACACTTGGGAACGTGAACACAGTACGAATGCAAGCAAAAAATTGGAGGTAGAAAATATGTACATGTAAGGGGTACCTTAGCAGCGAAGCGATGAGGTCGAAGTAGGTGAAGTGGTGATGCGAAGCGTAGCTGCAGGGCCTCTGGGAATGTTGGAGGTGGCGTGGCAAAGAGGTTGATGTGCACGTAGCGTGGTGGAGCTTGTGTGCATGTACAGTCGCCAGCACTGCCGCGTGGTACAGGGGCTCTCATGTTAAAGAAATTTAAGTGATTCAGTTCCTTAAGCAACATAGTTTACTATATTAGTGCATTTGTCGCGGCTTCTAGCCGCTTAAATTGTATTTATTGGTTTGTGAAACCAGTACAGCTGGTTGCTATAGAATAGGCCCCTTCACAAGCCCAGGCCCCGTGTAGGCATAATCTGGGTTGGAAGGGTCAATTCCGTGACGTTCATCAGAAGTAAATAAAATTCAAATCTGGCGCTGTACTGATAGTGGAGCCACCTGGTGGTGGTGAGGTGAGGTATTAAGCCCCTCCTCCGCTGAATACCGCTCGTCCACTCCAATGAGAAAGAAGTGAGTGCCTGCCGCATCGGGAGGTGGGTGGGACAGTAGAAGCTGTACTGGTTTCACAAACCAATAAATACAATTTAAGCGGCTAGAAGCCGCGACAAATGCACTATTATTGGTATAGTGAAACCAGTACAGCTGGTTGCTAAGCATGCGATGCGGTAGGTGGGAGGTGAGGTGGAGGCAATCACGTGCTAGTTAAGAGTGGTTGAGAGCGGAGGGCAGGAAAGGTAACCGAGCCCGGTGAGGAAGCAGCTAACGCCCCTCCCGACACTGGCTAGGTGAATAGCCGTGGTGGGGGAGAAGTAGCTTATACCATATAACCGTAGACCATTCTGTTATAGATCAGAATTGTTACACATAAAGTCTTTATAGGTAGACTCGAGGGTTCGGGCCTAGGAGAGGAGGGGGGGAGGTGCCCATGGCAACCCCCCCCCCCCCCTTATTCAAGTCTTCTGAGTTAGGGCTATGGCCCTCGCTCAGGTAATGTGATCCCGAGGGGATGAAGGAGGACACTAGGATCCAGATATCTTGTGTAATAATATCTCCTGTCACTCATCGTAGTAAAGTAATTGTTTGGAAAATAAATACACAAGAATTCCGTAACAATGTGATTTATTTTAGTATATACCGTAGACTATTCTGTTATAGACCAGAATTGTTAACCAACTAAAGTCTATATAGGCAGACTCGAGGGGTCAGGTACAGGAGAGGGGGTGCCCCCGGCCCCCCCCCCCACCCCCCCCCCCCCTTTGTTATTAAAGTCCTCTGAGCTAGGGCTATGGACCCGGCTCAGGTCATGCGATCCCGAGAGGATGAAGGAGGACACAAGGATGCAGTAATCCTGTGTTTAATATATATATCCAGTCACCCATCCGATTGACCTAGGGAAAAGAGGGTTACCGGACCTAGAGTTGTAGAAGAGGTGGTCCGGAGAAGCCCCTCTCGTTGCCTCCACGTATGTAGAAACGCGTGGACTGGCCAGAGGGGGTGGAAACTTCCAGCCCTCAGGGACGAGGGTACTGCGAGAGGGCCAATCCTGTCGTCAGCCTGCTCGTTCTTAGCCAGGAAAGCGGGAGAGGGGGGGATAGTTAAAGAAGTAAGGTTAGGGCTTACAGATGAAAAGGCTGTGTGACGGGTAAGGGCTGCCAACTGAGAGGCCCTGTACCCTGTAGCTAAGGCGAGCAGGAAGAGAGCTTTCTGGAGGAGGTGACAAACCCTCCAGAGGAACCCCTTAGAAGGTCAGGTAGGAAAAGGACGCAGTGAAGGGCCAGGAGGGAGTCTGGGCCCGCCATTCTCCAGGCCCTAGTCCCCGTGTTACGAAAGGAGGCAAGGGCGGGGGAGTTTTGGGTGCGGGCAGAGGCGGGTGTCTCCCGACACAGCTCAGCCCCGGGGCGGCACACACCGCGCGCCAAAGGGTCGTAACCCTTGGGCGTGAAGCAAGGTGCGTGAGGCGAACAGTGGAGGTGGCCGACCATCGTAAAGCGATTTCCCAAAGCTAGGGTGGTAGCTGCTGTGGAAGGGTTGTTACGCATATAATTTATTATCATTATATACGGACAACTTTCGGTTAAAACCAGAAAGTGTTACAAGTCGTAAGTCTTTAAAGACACCCTCGAGGGGATGGGCCAGGGGGTCGAGGACCCCCCCCCCCCATTTTTGTTGTTAGGGTCCTCCGAACCTAGGCTATGGCCTAGGTTCGGGTAAAATATCCCGAGAGGAGAAAAGAAACCCCAAGATGTTCTAAACATGAGACTGTACAGAATGGAGATGACGTAAGGGATGTCTGGTGACAGAAGGTAAGTCGTCCGACCTTTTCCATTCGGGCGTACCCTCCCCCTTTTCTGTCTCCCACGGGGACCCTGTGGTAAGGTGGGCGGAGTCCCCATTGCAACCCAGGGGGTGAGGGAGAGCGAGTGGAACAGATACCTCGTCTTGAAGGATGAGGTGGATGTCCCGCCCCCCCCCCAGATCCCGTACCCGCTCCCCGCGGGGACTCGGATAGAGCAGGTCCAGGAACAGGTCCCGCCGCCTCCACCATGGTAGGTGGGGAAGGGCGCGTGGCCTACGGACAAACCAAAAAGTTCGTCCGCTTCCCGCTTCACTAGCCCGTCGTGCCTCCTCACCCAAACCTCTGGTTGAGAAGGATCGGGAGACTACGCACCCGTCTGACCTCCTCTGAAGAGTGAGTTCAGGACGAAGGAAGAAAGGCCCAAGAGTAGGGAAGGTACCCGTCGTCCACAGGATGAGGCGACGGGAAAGGGGGAGGAGAGGCAGCCAGCTCCTCCGCCAGGGTGCCCCCCGGGGACTCGAGACCCAGAGAGATTGGGGGAACGGGAACGGCTCCAAAATCCCCAGGTGGACTCGAGTCCCCTACCGGCGACGCGGCAGGGAATGTGAGAAGGGCGGGTTCAGGAACGGGTACCGTTGCAATAGTGGGGCTGTGGGGTGGCACATAATCGGCCGGCTCCCCCACTAGGGAATGAGGCGAACCTTAAATCTCACGAGGCTGTCTGGGACAGTGTCGAGAGTGTAACGCCAGGACCGTCCTGAGCACTAATACAAGGCATCGACCAGGGAAAGCTGAAGCCCCAATATCCCCTCGCCCCCATCCCCTAAGTGGAATGCGTGCGACGAAAGGTTAAGGACGTAGTTAAGAAGCCCCCATTGAGTGAGTATGGTGTACAAGACACAAATCTTGCTGCTCCATGTCCCCCTGTTATGGGGATACAAAACAGGTGATCCGAGGCGAGGACTAGGGTAGCTGTAATATCATCCTTGAGAGCTTGGACCTGACACCAAGAGTGACATGTGCAGCTTGGTAGGACGGTAGGCAACAACCGGAGCCGTATAGTTAATCAATGGTTTGTTCGAATTTGGTAAGGACCACCGAGAGGTGAGGAACTACTTTGAAAACCTTCCAACCAAGCAGAACAGAAGACTGGTAGGTCAAGCAGTTACCTGTGGGAAAATATGGGGGACCCACAGTTGCCCCACCGCTGGAAGACGTACCTCCATTGAAAACCTACGTCAGCACAGGGTAGGGTGTCTCGTTCTTGGTAAAGAATGATTCACGTTTCGGAGAACCCTGGTGACCACCTGCGAATCATTACGGGAAAAGAGGGACGTAAAAACGTCACTGTCAGGGAGGCCAGTGACTGGAAAAACCTCCGAGTTTGAGTGTTGTTACAGTTCTGAGAAACGTTTTGAAAAGTTATCGCATTCGCTCTCCTATTTCCCTCACGCGGCAAAGAGGCCGTGTGTTACAAACCCTCATGAACTAGCTGCCGTAGGCTGAGTCCCAGGTACCCCCTAGGCTGGGACCCCAGGTTCAGGTCCAGCTAGCCACTAGGTTCAGGTCCAGGTAGCCACTAGGTTCAGGTCCAGGTGGCCCCTAGGCTGAGGACCATGTCGCACTAGGTTGAGCCCCAGGTAGCGCCCTAGGTTGTGCATAGGTAGCGCCTTGGCTGAGCCCGAGGTAGCCCCTAGGTTGTGCACAGGTAGAACCTTGGCTGTGGTCGAAGCCTAGCTGGCTAGGTCCCAGCAGGCCTCTCAGTCAGTACCCTCCCGGGTTGTTGGTTGAGCGGGTCCTGCTATTGGTGCTAGGTTGTGCATAGGCAGCCCCTAGATAGTGGAGGAGACTGGCTGGCCAGGTCCTCGCAGGCTTGTCAGTCAGTACCCTACCGGGTCCTTGGCTGAGCGGGTCCTGCTCTTGGCCCTAGGATGTGCATGGGTAGAACCCTAGCTGGCCAGGTCTTAACAGGTTTATCAGTCGGGACCCTACCGGGTCCTTGGCTGAGTGGGTCCTGTTGTTGGCACTAGGTCGTGCATGGGTAGCACCCTAGGCTGTAGTAGGAGCCTAGCTAGTTAGGTCCTAGAAGGCTTGCCCGTTAGTACCCCCCCGGGTCCTGGGCTGAAAAGGTCCTGTTCTTGGCACTAGGTTGTGCCTGGGTAGCCCCCTAGCTGGCCAGGTCCTAGCAGGTTTGACAGTTAGTACCCTACCGGGTCCTTGGCTGAGAGGGACCTGCTCTTTGGTACTAGGTTGTGCATGGGTAGGTCCCTCGGCTGTGGTCGGAGCCTAGTTGGCAGGGACCTGCAGGTTCGTCAGTCGGTACCCACCGGGTCCTTAGCTGAGGAGGACCTGCATTTGGTGCTACACTTGCTCCCTCGGGAGCGGCTCTTTGAGCGCGTCCGCGTGGGAGAAGGAGCCTTTCCTTGCTGGGCCCTGGTACCTGGGAGGTGACCAGGGGTGCAGCCCGACGGTCTGACCCCCCCTTGCTGAGGTGGAAACCTCGGGGGGGTTATCAGAGCCGACTAAAGGAAAGAGAGGAGGCCTCTCGGGGTGCTAGGGACCCGAAACCCTGTGGACCTGAGGGCGAGACCTCCTCCTGGACTCGTGCTTGCACCCCCGAGAGCGGCTCGAGGAGCTCGCCCATGGGGGAGACGAAGCAGCTTCCCTGCTGGGTCCTGGTACCGGTCAGGTAGCCAGGGGGGCCAGCGTGGTGGTCTGGCTCGCTTCCGGGAATGGTGGGAAACCATGGAAGGGAGGCACAGAACCATCCAGGGAAGGCGATGGGGACTCGGAGGAGTGCTAGGAGTTAGATCCTCTGTGACCTCGAGAGGCACGTAGCAGGAACGTACTCCTGGGAGTGCAGAAGCATGTGCGGGGTGAACAGTGGTGATGCACGTCGAGGAACAACCTCACGGTGCAGCCAGAAGAAGCACACAAGGCACAAGTGGACTGCGGGAGAAAAAAGGGGGTTAACACGTGAACCCACGTGTACACACATGGAAAAACACAAAACACCCCGAGGGAGGAAAACACTAACTCCCAAGGCAAAACACTAAACCACACATACTCACCCCCACACTGCTGGGGAAAAACCCCGCAAACACGGTCCCCAAAAGCCGAGAGTAGACCCTAGGAAACCCAAGGGGGGAGAGGGTTTAAAAGGAGGGACTTTTACTCTACCAGAAAGTAATAAGCTTCTCTTACCCCCAATAAGCGCAAGCACAAAGTAAGAGTTATGTAAGAAGAAAGATAGAAAGTCTTACTACCCTACCGCATAACTATAAAAAACTGTACTGAAATGTGAGAAGGTACTGAATGTTGAAAAAACAGTACTGCACGAAGAAGAATGCTACAACGCAGACAAGAACAGTACAGTAGTAGCAAGAAGTCAAGCAGGTGTAGTGAGTAAAACGTTGCTTGGTAAGGCAGCTACAGAAGTGCAGGCAACATTATCAGAATAATATCCTAAGACACTAAAAGAGCTGACAAGGAAAAACACCAAAAAGGTGCAGAGGTCCCAAGACACAGAGTAGAAGGGACACGTGCAAAAAATAAAAAACCTCACTCCCCACAGGGTTAAAAAACCCGAGGAGAAAAAACCCAAACAAGTACTCACCGCACACGGGGGAAGACAGTCACAGCGTGAGCGCACACACCAATCAACACACACACGGGGAAAATCCCCACACAAGGGGCTAAACACGCACACGTGTTCGCACCATGTGCAGAGAAAACCACAACATACAGCCTTCCACACTACACACCAAAGGGTCGCAAGCCTAGGGGGTGAAGCAGGGTGCGTGGGGCGAACGATGCTGGTGGCCAGACTGCGGGAGAAAAACTCACAAAAAAGGGGTTAACACGTGAAGCCATGCGTACAAAGACACAAACAAAAATAATAGGACACGGGCAGAGGGGGATAGCAAGCCCCCTCGGACCCGGGAACGAACCCCAAACAAAAAACCCCACACGCACCAACCCGGGAAACCACCCCCCCCCTCCCCCGCGGGGGCTGAGAAAGAACCTCTGGTCTGCAGGCCCCAAAGGAGAGGCACAGACAGCCTGATGGGCAATTCCCAGGGTAACAAACAAACTGGGAAGACACCAGAAAAAACCCCAAAAATACGCTGGGAAGGGGAAACGAGAACCTGGCATAATCCTCGCTCCCCCCACCCCACGTAACACTAAACCACACTCGGGGGAAACAACGATAAGGGGCTAAGTAGTCCTACCCCCGCACCACGTGGGGAGGAAAGAGCCCCACGTGGGGAGGAAAAAACCTCGCTAACACCAAAAAACCCCGAGGAAAAATACACTAAATGACGTGTACTAGTGGCAGGAGGAAGGGAGGCAGGACAGGGAAGGGGAAAAAACCCCGAAAAGTAGCCCCCAACAAGCTAGCCTGAGAAGAAACACTCCAGGCTACAAATATTGGAAAAACACCCAAAATTAAATAAAAAACCCCGGCCTGGGAGAGGAAGAGAGAACCAGAGCACAATTCTCACTCCCCTTTACCGAGAGGGGACACATAATAATCGGGGAAGGCAAGAGGAAGGGCTGCAAAGACCCCATGTGCTCACCACGTGGGGTGAAGTCCCACGTGGCGCCCACTAACCTCGCTAAAAACCCCAGAAACCCCGATAAAATACACACGAAGAATGTACTAGTGGCAGGAGGAAAGGTGAAAGGGGGGAAAAACGGAGAAAAACTCCGAACAAAGGGGCTGAAAAACCCCCCTTCGCTAAGGAAAAAAGAACTAAGTCCTAACGAAGAAAAAAACCCCATACACACCTAAAACCCTCCTAGAATACACACACGATACATCTGCCAAAGCAGGCTAGCCACTAGAACACAAAAGAAAATATTAGCAGGAACACGTGAAACAATACCATAGCGTAGCAGCGAGGAGCGTAGATGTTGGCTGAAATGTGTTCCGCGACAGAGTGGACGAGCGGTATTCAGCGGAGGAGGGGCTTAATACCTCACCTCACCACCACCAGGTGGCTCCACTATCAGTACAGCGCCAGATTTGAATTTTATTTACTTCTGATGAACGTCACGGAATTGACCCTTCCAACCCAGATTATGCCTACACGGGGCCTGGGCTTGTGAAGGGGCCTATTCTATAGCAACCAGCTGTACTGGTTTCACTATACCAATAAGTGCTAGTTTATCGAGGATATTCTATCTCACACACGTGGATTGTTTCGAGCTAAATAATCACAGTGATGCTACATCTCTGAATATGTGTAGGCCCTTGTCCACGCGGCAGTGCTGGTGAGTGTACGTACTACCTTGTACCAGTGTAACAGAGTTGAAAAGCCGGGGTCACCAATTAAAACGGTAAGGAAGCCCTTACGTTTCTACTTGGGTGAACAGACTCCAGAATACACGGTACAGTTTATTGGTAATACAAGGGAATGCAGTACATGTAATTATACTGGAAGCCAACCTGTCATGTAGCATCGTAGTGTGTCCGTAGTTGCAGTGGAGCGTCTGTAGTTGTGTAGAGCAGGGCACCACGTGTGATCGAAACGGGAACACGTGTGTAGGGAGGTGTGCGACGGCGGCGAAAGCAGGGCTGGTCCTTCCTGTACTGGAGCTAGCAGGGTAGTCTCTCGTGTAGCCGCAGCGCGGCCCTTTTATTCAGACGGCTACGGCCCCAGATGTAGCATCATCACCTGACCCAGCGCATCAGCAGGTGGGCTATACCCGGATGATTCATACCTGGGACAAGGAGTGGAGTCTGGCGGCCGGAGTCCCCAGAGAGCCAGCCAGTCAGACGGCCGGTATTCCGAGGGGAGATTAAGCCACGACAGGGAAAGGGATTAGTTTACCCGCCAGACCGTGGGATGACTCAGGAATGATAGAGGTGCAGGCCTACTGAAGAGTGAACAAAGGACTAAGGAGTGGTGCACAAGCACATGGCGCCACTACAACGTCACAATGCTACGGTTGACAGGCTCGTGAAGGAGGCCTACCGTCTACCTCCTCATGGTGTTGGACGTCCTCTCTCCCTGACCTGTTACTAGAGTCCGCTCTGCCGCTCTCCTCCCTGTACAGTGGCGCAGAGAGGCCCTTCAGCATCTCCATCACCCACTACGAGTCTGTCTGCCATCACAAATATTCCTACCGTCGCCGGGGCCTCATGGTTCCGAGGCACAATGTAGTGCTAACACTATAGAACACTATTCTCTGGCCTGCCCCACTGTCCGACACTTGCTACCCTGGGGCCTGCCTCTTGGTGTGGTTTGTCGACACTTGCTGAACCACCAGGTTTAAGAGGAACTTCTGGTACGCCATCCTCGTTTTGGTGGATTTAAGTAGGTCATAATGTAAATATTTGTCTGTATTCTCGTGTATTATTCTGTTATGTTTTCGTGAGTGTGTGTGTATGTGTGTGTACTGGATTTTCATGGGTCCCGCCTACCCTTTTGTTTTGTTGCCTGTCTTTTGATTGACGCCACGGCGCAATAAATAAATAAATTAATACATAAATAAAACCTTGCCTTTCCTATCACACACACATAATTTACCCACCTCAATAAGCAACCAGTAGTAAATGACAGATTAATAAGATCTAGGCTATATATAGAGTTATCATTCTGTATGGTAAGAAGTAATTTAAAAGTATCTCAACACTGTAAGTTAGTCCATAATATTCAGTGTTGAAATCTTAAGTGGAAACTTGGTACGGTATAATATATTTCTTCGTTCACATTTTCAGTAGTATTTTATTCAGAATAAATTGATTTTAAGTTTTCGTTCATATATATATGTAATCAGACTTTAGTAATAATAATCTTTAGAATAGCCTTTTGGCTCACCCTGAATATCAGACACCCCACAGTGACCACGTCAAGATCAGACACCCCACGGTGACCACATCAAGATCAGACTCTCTCACCCATAGCTGAGGTTGCTGACATTCAGGTGAGACGTAAAAGTAATGCTCATCAGGTAAACTATAACTATTTGATCAGCGATCTTCAGGTTACCTAATCTAACTCTGATGAGTAAAATATGGAGAACTGCCAGGTCCACCATCCCACAGATCCATTCTCATTTCGAAGCAGTGATCCAGATGATGCTCCATCCAAAAGGGACCACCTGCAGAACAGCCACACACCAACCTGTTTCATCTGAAACAGTCAGTTACCCTAGACTGTCCACGGACGTGAGACTGTTTCACCTCCTTAATTAAGTAATCGTGATCCACCACCCCGTGGGCGGTAACGGTGACCCCAAGAGGTGCTGGGGACTCAGGAGGCCGTGTGGTCACTCACCGTCACTGTGGGCGGGGTCACGCGGGTGGCGGACCTTCTGCAGCTCTGCTGGGTGATCCAATCTTTTTGGGTGAATTTTTAGTATGATTATATATATATTTTTTACACTTTAATCAGGTTTTAGTCATATAATATGATATTGATTTTAGGTTGAATATTTTGTGTATTTTCATTCACATATTTAGTAGTAGGATTATAATGAGATTTTTTGTAATGACTTTTGACTATAATAAATTTATTCCTTAACATTTAATCTGATTTTAGTTATAGTATATTGACTTTATGTTGCATGTTATTTGAAATTTTGATAATAAACTGAATAATATATATATTGATATTATATTCATTTTGACTCGAGTGCGACGTCTGGACGGGAAGCCTGGGGAAGGTAAACAAGAGGAAGGGTCCGGACAGACGGAGACCCATTCTCTTCGTAAATACCATTTTTATCCAGTTTTTGGCTATTTTATGGGGAAAATGGAGGCTGCAGGAGCAAGTACAGGGAGAAATACGAGATATATGATGGAGGGAGTGGGTGCTAGAGTAATTAGAGGACCGGATTGGAAGTGGGGAAAACAGGTAAGTTATTCCTCTTATGTTATGTTATACTTGATTAGTTAATGTTTGTATATTAGTACTGCTACACTAATGCTAATAGGAATACTAACAGAAGTGGGGGAAACAGGTGAGTTATTCCTCTTATGTTATGTTATAGTTACTCGATTAATGTTTTTATAATAACTTTGTACTGCTAATGTTACACTAATGGGCACAACTTTACGTTAATAGTTTAGAAGAGTCACAGAAAATGAAAGTACTTAATAATTCCCTTCAGATTTTGGTAATGTTATGTCATCATATGCAGGAACATTTATGATGTTGACAATGGCGTGGTACTGGTACGATGGCTGTGTTGTTTGTGTATGGAGTCGTCGTATTAATACCATGCCTTCGTATAGTCCTAAGTTACATTTCCCACCTATGTTTGTCCAGGTTTGGTCCCGGTAGATTGCCCCGGGTTAGGTCTGGTCAGATCAGGTTAGGTTAGGTCAATTCGGTTAAGTTAGGTCAGTAAAGGGAGATTCTCTTGTTGGTGAATTGGAAGGCTACTGATTTTGGTAAATATCTACTTTATTGCTGGTTGGTATTACAATGTTTTTACCTTCTTTACCCACTAATTTATAACATTCAAAGGCACTTTTCTTCTATTACATTTTACTTCGGAAATGCCTCATTTCCAAATGGGGCATTTTAAAATTAGTCTGACCTAACCTAACCTAGACTGCAGCAGACTACCGGGACCTAACCTGGGCAAACTACCGGAAAATAACTGTGGTAAAGTACCAGAATCTGACTGGGGCAAAATGCTGGGACCTAGCCGGATCTGGCAACACTTCTACAAAACGGCAATAGTCTAGATAAATACCCTGATTTCTCCTGATTATGCCAAGAAACTGAACCCCCTATTAGTACAGGACCATTAAGGATGTCTGTTTTCTAGCACAGTTTGGAGGAATTAGAGACCTTCCAATTCACCAATCGAAGAATCCCTCCTTAAAGTCAGACAAACTCTTAGCTCGGAACATATGGTAAAGTTTAAGAAGAGCCATGTTTGACCCCACCCCTCGAGATTGAATTGAGTGGTTAAGGGAAGGAACTCGTAAGGGTAAATTGGAGGGCTACTGACTCCTCCAAATTATGTCATGAAACAGATCCCCTATTCCTAACACAGAAGTAATTTGTTTCCTGGCATACTTTGGAGGAATCAGTAGCACTCCAATTTACCAATAACAGGTCCTCCCTATAAACAAGTAAATAATGCATTAAATGGGTATGTTTATATGTTTCATAGAATTAACCTGACTTTACATGACTTAATCTAATCTGGACCAGGGCAGACTACTGGGACCTAATCGGGAAAATTTACCAGACCTAACTTGGGTGAACATAGCGGGCAAATAAAAAATGGTCAAAATGCATTGTCTTGGGGGAGATAATTGGGAATTTAGGGATTCAGGTGAGGGACTATACATAAATTTAACATATTTGGATGGTATTTATGATCACACACTCACACATACACATACCCGGTACACACACTGATAATGGATAGATTGATAGATAAGTTTATTGACCATAGCTTCAGTTATACACAAATAATAAAATTTATGGTACAGTATATAGAAAAATGGATAACAAGATTTCAGCACAAAAACTTGAACAGAAAACAGCCATAGTCCATACAATACAAGAGGCTAACATTATTTATACACTATTAAAATATGAAACAATTAGCAAGACATTTTCAGAGCAACATTTTCACCAAAAATATCTTCCAATCTCATAATACCATACTTTCTCCTAGTTGTTTCCGTTAAGGGGCACACATTTGTCACATGTCTCTCTGTCTGAAGAAGACCACAAACTCATAAACGCTCCTCAATTGGGAGACTACCTCGCCCCCTCCTGTTCCATCAACCCATCTCAATGGCCAAATTGTGTTTACATACACGGAATCTAGTGAATAACATTCAGTGTATATCGTTCATTGCATGTTTTGTTTTGTATATACCATAATTATAGGCTACCTTGTGTACTAAAAACCTGGGATTAAATCTCTCAATATATTAAACACCTTAATGAGATGGAATTTGTTATAATGCTATAAACATTTCCTACTAATCAGGGTTTGTCAGGAACCTCGTTGATAATAATTTCATTGACAATTTACCCTGTATGAGTATATGAGTTAATAACTACAGTACTTTGATAGCGAGTGACAATGGGTCCTCATGCATCCCAGATCAATTGACACCACATTCAATGAAAAAAATCTTATATTAATTTCTTTTAACAAAATCTAACCTAACCTAACCTAGCACACAAGGATCGATGTCGACCTTCTCGCACAATAGTTGCTTGAATGCCCAATTGTATAGTTTCATGAATGGTTGAGGTCTGCACCCACTCAAGACTCGCACCCGTACATAAGGGACAAGATCACTGCCGCATCAAACACCCTACGCTTCACAATAATGGATCATCATTATTCTTTTTAACTAAAGATACATACGTCTACTTCAAAACGTGACATAATTTATTTTTTGCATAACAGCCGAGGACATGCAACCAAGATCCATGAACGGTGAACTCAAATAAACATAACTGGTATATACAGGGATCTATAATTATGTAAGTCGCTCACATGGATTGGTTCCGTGTCTCCGTCTTCACCATTTAGCACTTTGTCTTGGTGTTATTTATTACCATACCATATTCTTGACACTGCTGATATGATATCTTTAATTTCTTTAATCATATTATTCCTACTTGTTGAGAGCAATACCAAATTATCCATCAAAACTAAGATATGCAAAATTCTTCTAGATGGAATTTCTCTTTTATTTTTCTTATCAGTTCATTAACAAATAATACCAATAAGAGGCATGAAGTTGGGGAACCTTGCCTGACCCCTTCAGTTGCTGATATGACTACAGAACCAACAACACTTTCAGTTACATGATACATTGATACTATTGCTGCGAGCATAACTATTAGGCTACATGCACACACACACACGCTAACAATAACTAACTTACCTTCTCTCTCTCACACACACACACACATGCTAACAATACCTAACTAACCTTCTCTCACACACACACACACTAACAATATCTAACTGCCTTTCTTCAGGATGGTGGTGAAGGACATGTTGGTACAGTAAGGAACTTTGAGTCTCCTGAGGAAGTGGTAGTGGTTTGGGACAACGGTACAGCTGCCAACTACCGCTGTGCTGGGGCCTATGACCTTAGGGTATTGGATTCAGCCCCTACAGGTGTGTGAGTGTTTGTGTGTCAGAGAGAAAGAACGTATGTGTGTGTTCTTACCTAATTGTATCTTTACAGGATAAAGTCAAACTATTAATGTCCTACTTTTTAAAACCCAATTATCATAGTTTTCTTTAAAGTTTGTATGTTTTTGGCACACACCACTTCTTCTGGTAATGTGTTCCATTGATCTATTACTCTAATCGAAAAGCTATATTTCTGTACATCTTTGTCTCTTTTAATTAAATTCTTACTCGTCTTTCCTCCAGTTTAGGTAACTTTAGTTTCTTTAGTCTTTCTTCGTAGCTTAGTTTTATTAGACTTGGTATCCATCTTTTTGCTGCTCTTTGTACTTTTTCTAATTTAGTGATATGTTTCTTTAAATGTGGGTTCCATACTTCAGCAGCATATTCCAAGGTAGGTCTTATAAAGGATGTGATTATTTTCTTGACCATTTCTTCGTCTATGTAAGTGAAGGCCACTCTCATACGAGTATTTGCTAACAATGTATACATGTTTCTCACTTTTTCATTTATTATATGATCATCTGGTGTCAATTTCTTATTTATCGTTACCCCCAAATCTCTTTCTTTCTCTGCTTCGATTAGTATTTTATTTCTAAGTTTGTATTGCCAATTTGGTCTTCTCTCATTTCTTTCAAATTCAATAACATGACACTTATCTGCATTAAACTCCATCTGCCATTTATTATTCCAGTCTACCATTTTGTCCAAGTCTTCTTGTAACTTTTTACAGCAGTCTTCATTTTTAATTGTTCTTTGTACCTTTGCATCATCAGCAAACATATTCATATAAGTGCCATCTGTAACATTTACTTCTATATCATTTATATATATTAAGAACATTATTGGTGCCAATACCGAGCCCTGAGGAACTCCACTTATGACCTTCAGCCATGGAAAATAGTTCCCCCTTGGTACTGTTCTAATTTTTCTTCCAACTGGGAAATCTTCCATCCATTTTAGTAGTTTTCCTTTCACTCCTCCTTTATGTTGTAATTTCCATATAAGTCTTTGGTGTGGAACTCTGTCAACGGCTTTTAATAAGTCTAGGTAAGTACTATCCACCCATCCTTCTCTTTCTTGTATTTTTTCTGATATTCTCGAATAGTAACTCAGTAAGTTTGTTACACATGATCTTTCCTTCCTAAACCCAAATTATCTCTGTTTTCATCTCATTTTTCTCCAAGTGCTCAACCCAATTTCTTCTTATACTCTTTTCCAGAATTTTAACCACTACCCTTTTTAGTGATACAGGTCTGTAGTTTAGTGGGTCTTGTCTATTTCCTCTATTAAATAATGAGACTATGTTTGTTTGCTTCCAACTCTGGTAATTTCCTTGCTGTAATAATTTTTGAAATACTATAAATAGTGGCTCACTTAGTTTTTAGCACATTCTTTGAACCCTCTAAGGGTGGGCCATATTGAATGTGGTCGGCTCTTTCACCTGGGCCTTTTTCCCGCCTTGTGATCACGATGTAAACAACACGTTTTGACGGCTAATACCGTGTAAACCACATGATATTGAAGTACTGTAGAAACCTTTAATGTACTTGTGAAGACTAAATGGACACCTTTAGGATGGGTAGCCAGCTCAGAATGACCGCAACTCAAAATTCACTTTTACACTTCTTACATATCTAAGTACATTTTCACGCTCTGATTTTGTCATAAAACGTGTCAGAATTACATTTTTCAACAGAACAATATGAAATATAACGTCACTGTCGTTTCTACATACATATATGAAAACTAACACAAAAGCGGAGTGCTAAAAATACATCCTCACACGCTCACTGCTCTTCCCCACACTGACTGCTAGTGGCTGGCTTGACTCGGAGAAGTCCCTAGACACACACCCTCTGATGGGAGGCTAAACAAGTATGTCAGGGGGCGCACAAATTTAAAAACTGCGCTGTCGTCTCCCGTGGTTACCCACACTTGGTGGTGTCGACTTATGTTGTCATCCGTGGTTAAGGGGTTAATACTCAACATGAAATTTCATCAGGTCCACTTGCTTTAGTTTCATCCACAGCTTCCAACTCTTTTTCTATTTCTAATCTGCTCACCTCAAACTCTCTTAGTTCACACATGTTTGTGTTTGTATTTGTGTTAAAATTTAACAAATATCCTTTTCTTCTGTATATGTTTTTCCTACATTCATAATGTTTAGAATTTTGTCCTTCGCTTTGGTTTTGCTTTTAATATAACCGTAGAATAGCTTTGGTTGCTCTTTACTTTTATTAATAATGTCTTTCTGATATTTCACTTGGGCTTCTCTTCTTATCTTGGTATATTAATTTCTTGCTCTTTTATATTTATTATATACTCTTTCACCTCCATGCATGTCTCCTGAATCTATTCCATAAGGTGTCCCTCTTTACCTTTGCTTCTCTACATTCGCCATTAAACTATTGTTTGATTTTGTTAGTTTTTTTTTTTTTTTTTTTTTGTCTGGGATGTATTTATTCACTCCTTTGTTATTTATTCTGCAAAAATGTAAATATTGACCTTTTATGTTTTCAACATCCATCATTTTTGTTCCAATTAATGTTTCTGAAATACTTTTTTAATTCCTTATATAGTAAGACCTCGAAGATAGCAACACATGTAGTCTGGCAAAATAGTCGCTAACGTGAAAATGCTGTTCTCAGGGCCAAGTTTAAATTAAAATAAGCCAAAGTAGTCGGGAAATTTTTTCAAATTACCCCCAAATTAAAATTTTTACCTATATTATAACCAAGCACACATAAACATGCCAGAAGGTATAAAATTACCTGGTACTGGTTTAGAGTGCATTTATTGAGGTGACTTGACAAGTCAAGTTTAGCGTCAGTCTACTGGGCGCCCGAACCCTTACTCTCTCTTGATGTCTCTTCTGTCTCCTTCATTTTCACTCTTAGATAATGGCCTAAAGTACAGAATCTAGCAGCCTTAAAGGCCTGTCCTCACAAGGAACTTTTCGGGAAACATTGTTTGCAAACATTCGGGAAACTGTTTCCCGAATGTTTGCAAAATAAATTTCAGGGTGAATTTGTTTCCCATTCGGGATGAGAAACAAATGGAGTTTGTGTGTACTGTGTATGTGGCACACTGCCAAGTAAAAACTGTAAAATGCAGAGGCTGCTGCAGCAACTACCTAACTCGACATTGTGAGAACAACTGAAGTCTGGACAAGACACAAAGTTTGCAAACTATGCAAACATTCAGAAAGCTATTTCCCAGGCCATAACTCGTGGACACCACTTCAGCAACAAATGACTTTAAAGTTTAAAACAATGGAAACAACAGTGGAAACATTGACTATCACTATGAATGTGGCGTCAGAGTTGCTAATATCCAATATTGGCAACACCACTACCCAAAGTCCGCTCGCTTAGCCTCGCTACTCCCAGTGCATTAATCTCTATCCGCCATGTCTGGAAATGTTTCCATCCTGTCGCTATCTGTGAAAACGCTATCCTAGAGGTTTTATTGTAGTTCCCTTTTTTATTTTTTTAATCTTAATTGGTTTGTCTTTGACTTCTATTATGTCATATGCTCATTTCATCACAACAAAATCACTTTCCTAATGGTGGTTTATATTCTGTATTATTAATTTCATTTTCATTTCTGGTAAATATTATGTCCAATAGTGATGGTTCATCAGTTCATCTTATTCTTGTATTTTGAGTAATATGTTGTGTTAACAAGAAGTCTTGAATTTAATCTAGTAATTTACTGTTACATTGGTTTTCTGTTGCCCTAATCTATATTGGTGTTAAAGTCTCCTGTTAATATTAACCTCTGAGATTTATCTTCTATCTTTTGTAGTAGTAGTATTTCTTTGAGGTTCCTCTCTGTGAAGTTTATTAGTTCTAAATACTCATTATTATCCCATGCTCTTGTCTTTGGTGGCATATATAATGTAACAACAGTTACATTATATTACTTCTTCTGGTGTTATAACATCTACTGCTATTAATTCAACTGTATCTGATGCCACTAATTCTGTTTTGTTTACCTTTAATTTTTTATGGGGTAAAATCATTACTCCACCTTCATTTTTTCCTACTCTATCTTTCCTCCATATGTTGAATTCACACAGGTTAAATACATAATTTGTTATTCAATTATTTAACTTTGTTTCTGTGAAGCATATTATCTGGTTTTTCTTCTTGTATGACATCTTTAATTTCAGTTTAAGTTAGATACAATACCATCTACATTTGAGTATATCGTTTTTATTTTGTAATTTTTGTATGTCTTTCCTAGGTGACATCTCATTTTGTTCTTCACCTTTTTTTTTAACCTGCATCCTCACTATGTAGAAAAAATGGTTTTCCTGTTAGTGTGTGTGAGGGAGAGGGAGGGAGAGTGTGTGTGCATGTGTGGGAGAGAATGTGTGTGTGTGTGAAGCAGAAAGAGAGGAGTGTGAGTGTATGCGTGTGTGTGTGTGAGAGAGATTTGGTATTTGGTGTGTGATATTTATCTGATAATCTGTACTGTATTTTCTGCGTATGAATGTCTTGAGTTTCGTGGCTAGTGTGTGTTTCCCTATAATTGTCATCTGTTATAATTACATATTTTGTGTGTGATATTTTGTATTTTTTCTGACAATTTGTATTTTCTGTATGTTAATGTTTTTTTTATTGTACTGCTGGTGTTATATTTTTTCTTTACCAACAGATGTCAAACACGATGGTACAGTGTGTAACACGTGATGCCAGCAGCCTATATTTGTGTGTGTGTGTGTGTGTGAGGACTTTTATTTGATGTGTGTGTGTGTGAAATATATTTGTCTTTTTGTCTGATAATTTTCTTTTTTCTTTTTGTGTGTGTATTTTGCTGCGCATGTATCATATCTCCCTCTTTATCCACAGGTGTCAAACATGAGGGTACAATGTGTGATACCTGCCGGCAGCAGCCCATCTTTGGCATACGTTGGAAATGTGCCGAATGTAGTAACTATGACCTGTGTTCTGTGTGTTATCATAGTGACAAACACAACCCAAGGCACAGGTTTTATCGTATCACTACCATTGGATGTGAAAGGTAATTTTACACACAAAATACAAAATACGAAATACAAACTCAAAGCACAGGTTCTATCGAATTACTACACAGACACACACAGAAAATACAGAAATATCAGTCAAAAGGCAAAGTACTACCATTGGATGTGAAAGATAATTGCACACATACACACACACACACACACAACCCAAGGCACAGGTTCTATCGTATTACTACCATTGGGATGTGACAGGTAATTAATTACACAGACATACACAGAAAATACAAAAATATCAGATAAAAGGCAAAATAACACACACACACACACAAACTTAAACCAAGTTAAAATAGAAATAGTAAAGTACAATAATAATAATAATAATAATGTCCACTATGCACACACTCTACACACACCAACATAATTAGATAATAATTATACGCTTTATACACACAATTGTAGGTTAGAATTACACCCTGTAAAATCTATACACACAGGATAAATTTACACTATATACACACACTAACAGCCAAAAATAATACACACTCTATTCACACAATTATAGATTAAAGTTACACCCAATAATATATAAACACACATGATAAAATTTCAGCATATACACACCCATTACAACAACAGTGGATAATGAGGGTTCACTATGCATACTTTCTACAAACCCACAATTTGTTACACACACTACACACACTAAAAATTATTGTCTATAAATTATATGCACAATAAAACTACACATTGTAAATTACATACACACATGATAGAATTGCACCCTATAAAATAAACACATACATGATGAAATTACACACTTTCTACATACCCACAAAAAACATGCCCTATACACATACAATTACATACACCAACAGCATAAAAATTCACACTGTACACACACACCAACAACATAAAAATCTGCACTATACACACACACCAATTGGCTAAAAGAATAAGTGTTGAGTTTTTGTCATGATATAATATTTAAAAAATACACCTCAGTCAAATTTACACACCCACCCACTCTATATACACACATCTATAGCATAATATTACACCTCATAATTTGTATACATACACGATAAAATTACAGTTATAAACACACCCACAGAATGAAATAATACACACAGTATACTCACCCGCAGAGTGCTTTTGAACCGTATTCCTCAGAATTATATAAAATACTTTATATATGCACACAATTACAGTGTAAAATAATACCACATGTACACACCTACTGTACACACACACACACCAAGAGAATGAAATAATACAAACATTATATACATACATTAACAGGATAATATTACCCTCTTACAGTAAAATAAAATAAGATCTCATAATCTATACACACACTTCATGAAATTACAACCTTTCTATACAACCCCCCCCCCCCCTTGAGGTAGGGGGCTACGAATACCTTCCCAGTATCCCTGCTTGTTATAAAAGGGGCTTTCACTTCTTCAACTTTCCCTTATTTTCATCTGTTACTTTTTGTGCTTACTGTCCCACCTTCAATCACCTTCCTCAGGCGCCCTATGAACTTGCTATTGCGGCACCTAATATCAATCAATCTATATACCCGACCCCCAGAGTGCTCTTGGAACCACGACGCAAGAGCAAGAAGCTAGGGATACGAGGGATATTTCCTGGAGCGCGTGTGGTGCGTGGTGTGGACTGGCAGTGGGAGGACCAAGATGGAGGTGTAGGAAGGAGAGGCAAAGTGTCTGAAATACAGGACTGGTCTGCTGCATCTCCACGCTCAGCAGCTTATGTTATATGGGACAACGGGGCCAAGAATCTGTATAGGGTCGGCTTTGAGGGAATGGTAGGTGTGTGAGAGAGAGAGAGGTAAACACACACACACACATGAATGCACTGAAAGGGAAAGATTGGTAGATGGAGAGACACACACAGGGAGAGAGAGATGGATGGGTAGGAAGGAGAGGCAAGGTGTCTGAAATACGGAACTGGCGAGAGAGAGAGAGAGAGCATCCTATGTTATATGGGACAATGGACCAAGAATTTGTATAGGGTCGGCTTAGAGGGAATGGTAACTCTCCCCCCAACCCACACACAGAGTATTTTTCTTGTTTATCATTGTTTTAGTATGGTAACCAAAATTGTACACACATTATTAAAAAGAGAGAAAGAGAGAGGATAAAGTAGTAGGGACACACATGCAGAGGTTGTGTGTGTGTGTTTCATGGTAAAGGCTGATATAAAATGTGTTTGTGTGTATGAGAGAGAGAGAATGAGATGTGTGTATGAGAGAGAAAATGTGATTTGTGTGTATGAGAGAGGGAATGGGAATATGTGTGTTTGAGAGTTTTGTGTGTACAGTATTAGAGAGAAATGTGTGTATATGAGGTGTGTGTGTGTGTGTTTGAGAGAGATATGTGTGTGTATATCTGTGATTGTGTGTATATGAGAGAGAGATGTGTGTGTGTATTTGAAAGAATGATGTATATGTCTGTGTGTGTGAGAGAGCGAGTGAGATGTATGTGTTTGAGAGAGTGAGAGTGGGATCTAAAGCTGTGTCTGTGTGTATGTCATATCCAGGCTGATATAAAGGTGATAAATGATGCTAGGGGAGGGATAGTGTAATGAACTCACCTACCCATGTGTGTGTGTGTGTGTGTAAGAGAGGGAGACAGTGATAGAAAAAGAGAAAGAGAGAGAGAGAGTATTTTCTTGTCTGTCTTTGTTTTAGCATGGTGACCAAAACTGTACACACATTATTCGAGAGAGAGAGAGAGAGAGAGAGAGATGTGTGTGTGCATATGTATGTGGGTAGATAGTTTATAGGAGTAATTGTGTCTGTGTGTATGTTATTTATAGGCTGACCTTACTAATGTGTGTGTGTGTGTGTGTGTGATAGATTGAGAGACAGACAGACATTGTGTGTGTGTATATGAGTGAAAGAGATGTGTGCATTTAAGAGGGAGAGAGAGAGAGGTTGTTTTTTTATTTTTTTATCATCATACAGGCTGACTTTAAGGTGGTAAATGATGCTATGGGAGAGACTGTACCGGGATCAATTAACAATGTGTGTGTGTGTGTGTGTAGATAAAATATAGGAGTAATTAAGTTGTGTGCATGCCATTTCCAGGCTGACCTTAAAGTGGTAAATGATGCTAAGGGAGGAACAGTGTACCGGGACCACTTACCTATGTTGGGTGAACAGAACCCAGGACGGTCAGGACCACACGGACTAGCCATTGGTGACCAAGTGAGTATATACACACAATTTTATGTAGTATAGGGAATTTGTATAGCGTGAACACAGTACAGTGGCGGTGTGGGCGGGTAGTCAGTCATGATGCAGTGCCCTCCAAATTAATAAACTTTCACTTGTTATTACGTAATAGAGCTTAAGTCGGATTTTTTTAAATACTGACGTGGTAACTTGACCAGTCTGTTGGCAGTAACCTGGAGGTATTTGGGGGGGGGGGGGGGGGTCTAAGATACATTAGTCAAGTTAGTGCATTTTCTATGGCAGTAAGAGTGAATGTATAGTTTTCACTCCTCTGTCAGAGGTTACGAGAATATTTCAAATTGTACAATAGATTTTTGTTTGATGGCACCTCAACGCATTATATCCTAGGAAACTGTAAACCATATATGCTTCCTGCATAGGATTGGGTTTGGTGCAGAAGCAATCGTGCAGGAAACAGGAGTTGCAAAAAGGACAGTTGATTGTTGGTTGAAACGTTGTTGTGAAGCTGTGGATGGAGAGTCACCAGCATACTTACCAAAATGGATGGCCACGAAATTGTAGTTCAAAGACTTTATATGCTATAAAGAGGCAACTGAATATCAAACCAACAAGCACAGCATGCGAACTTAAAGAAAAATAATCCTGCTTTACTGGGTATGTGTCAGGTAGAAATGTGCAGTGTTATGTTGTACTTGATCTTGGGCTTTTTTCAAGATGTGCCGCTAAAATGTCGCTCCTTACCCTCTTCACAAGATAAAGTGACTCACAATTGCTGAAGAACACAATCACTGGCCTCTAGAGAAAATTTGAAGCATATTATAGACGGATGAAAGTGGCAGGAATTAAGTTAGCGAGAGTGAGGCGTCCCAAGCAATCAGACCGCTGTGACCTCCGGTACACCATAGAGAAAGAAAGACACCCAGATTCGCTCATGGTATGGGGATGTTTCATATTTTGGGAGTGGGAAATCTCTTATTTCTTGAAAAAGGTGTTACTGTGAACGATATTTAGACATCCTGCATGATAATATTGAATCCTGTTTTGAGAAATGTAGGGCAGAAACTTTTATGCAAGACGGTGCTCCTTGTCACAGAGCAAAAGTTGTTCAGGAATGGTTTGATATGTTACTCTGAATAACTTTGACTGGCCTCCTAACAATCCAGACTTGAATTAGATAGAAAATATTTGGTCGAGAATGTAGAGGAAGCTGCAAGAGATGGACATAAGTTCATTATCAAAGTTAAAAGCTGCACTCCTGAAACTTGCAGACTCATTCCCTAACTAACTGCTGGAGGTTATAAAGAAGAAAGGCAATGCAAGCAAGTACAGTACTGTATTAAAATACTGGTAAGATACACAGTTCCTGGTTTTTTAATGTTCTATGAATATTCTACTGCATTGCCAGTGACCTTGTCATTGACCGCATCAGCAAGTCCGACCACCACAACATTTGTCGGTTATTGTATAATATAGTAGAGAATTTATATAGTATGGTGTTTATATTATACCTTTGTATTTCTGTTAGTAGAGCATTAGTATTAAGAATTTATAGAGGAATTTTATATATATAGTTTAGATAATTTATATATTACAGTATAAGGAATTTGTATAATACAGAGAATTGATATAATATAGAAAATTTACATAGTACAGTAGGCTATATATAGAGAAAATTTATATATAGAATTTATGTACACAATTTATATAGAGAATTTATTCCTTTCTCTCCCTAAATTATTCTTCCTTTTTTCTTCCCTCTTATATAATTTAATCTGCTCCCTCCCTCTCCCCTTCCCTCTCACATAAATCACTCTCTCTTCCCTCCCTCTCACATAAATCACTCTCTCTTCCCTCCCTCTCACATAAATCACTCTCTCTTCCCTCCCTCTCACATAAATCACTCTCTCTTCCCTCCCTCTCATATAAATAACTTTCTCTTCCCTCCCTCTCATATAAATCACTCTCTCTTCTCTCCCTCTCACATAAATCACTCTCTCTTCCCTCCCTCTCATATAAATCACTCTCTCTTCCCTCCCTCTCATATAAATCACTCTCTCTTCCCTCCCTCTCACATAAATCACTCTCTCTTCCTCCCTTTCACAAATTAAGTTCTTCAATTTTTTCACACAAACTAATCTTCCCTACCTCAATTAATGTGCTATCTCTCTCTCTCTCTCTCTCACATCCAAATCTTCCCTCCCTCCCCCCACTCTATTTTCTCCTTCCCTCCATTAATCCTCTCTCTCTCTCGTCACAGGTAAACGTGGACTTGGAGTTAGAGATAGTTCAGTCCCTTCAACACGGTCATGGTGGTTGGACTGACGGTATGTTTGAGTGTCTGGGAACAACAGGGACGGTGGTGGGCATTGATGAAGACCATGATATTGTGGTGGCATACCCTTCTGGAAACAGGTACGTGTGTGAGAGAGAGAGAGAGAGAGAGAGAGAGAGAGGTGTGTGTGTGTGTGTGAGGAAGAGAGGGAAATATAGAGAGGGTGTGTATGTGAGGGAGGGAGGGAAGGAGAGAGAGAGAGAGAGAGAAAGGTGTGTGTGTGTGAAGGAAGGAGAGAGAGCGAGGATGTATGAATGTCTGGGAACTACAGGGACAGTGGTGGGCATTGACGTGAGAGAGAGAGAGAGCGAGTGAGATAGTGTGTGTGTGTGTGTGTGTGTGTGTGTGTGTGTGTGTGTGTGTGTGTGTGTGTGTGTGTTTATAAGAGACATAGAGAGAGAGAGAGAAGGTGGTGTGTATGTATGAAAGTCAGAAAATATGTGTCTGTGTTTGAGAGATAGAGAATAAAAGTGTGTGTGTTGTGTATAAATGTATGGGTGTGATTATTATTATTATAGTTATTATTACATGAAATTTTAATTCTGCTAGGGTATTATTATTTTTGTATTCTATCATTATTACAATTTTGTTATTAGTATTATTAGTATTACAGGTTAACATTAAACTCTGCTCTTATTATTATGGTACAATATTTCTGTTATTCTTATTTCAGATATACATGTAATAATTTAATTCGGCTATTATTATTATTGTTATTATTATTATTATTATTATTATTATTATTATTATTATTATTTTTATTATTTATAATTTTATATTTATTATTATTATTATTATTATTATTTTTATTTTCATTTTTATTAATAATTATAATATTATTATTATTATTACTCCTATACACACAGATGGACCTTCAACCCTGCTGTACTGACTAAGGTAGGAGGTGGTGTAGTAGTGAGCAGTGATAGCAGCGGTGGTCAGCAGTTCAGCGTGGGCGACCTGGTACAGATCTGCGCTGACCTGGAACGCATCAAGATACTCCAGCGAGGTCACGGAGAATGGGCAGAGGCCATGGTGCCGGTACGTAAGAGAGAGAGAGAGTGTGTGTGTAATTTCTTGTCTATGTCATTGTTTTAGCTTGGTTACCAAAATTGTACACCCATTATTCAAGAGGGAGAGAGAGACTATTCTTACCTATTTGTATCTTTACAGGATTGAGTCAGGCACGTAAGGTCCCGTTTTTTAAAACCCAATTATCATATTTTTCTTTAGAGTTTCTGGTATGTATGTTTTTGGCACACACCACTTGTTCTGGTAATTTGTTCCATTGATCTATTACTCCACCTCCTGAATGGATAAATAAAGGAGGTGTACCACCGAGGTCACCGCTTGGAGGTGGGGTAAGACTTACCTACCCTTCCTGGGGAGGGGTAGGTCACCGAGATTGTAGCTCTTCCCAATACCGACAGAAGATCTTGCTCTGTGCAGCAGCAAATATCTCTACCTCATTGGTTACGATACTGCCACTGCACAAAGTAGTTTAGACTGCTGCATGCGAAGGGATAATGCACCCCCATGTGCTGGTGGTCCACACAGCAGTGGAAAAACAAAAGAGCCTCCTGTTGCTGTACACCTCATGTGGATTTTTAATCCACTAGAAAGTGACCAGATCCTACAACAATCTTTATTCTAGCCCTGTCGGGGATGGTTAGTATTCATAGAGAATAAAGTCAGCCCCCTTGGGTAGTATTTATCATGAGTTGGTCACACCATGTAATCAGCATGCAACATTTTACACACATTTACACAAACACTTTTGCCCATGACAACATAAATGCTGTATAATCAATCAGAAAAGATATTAGGAGCTTGAATAGTGAATTACAGCAATGGTTCCATACTTGAGATGGAGAGACAGTACAGTATACAATATTATTAACATCACTAACTGTTCAGGTTAAATGTTAAAACATATCTGAGATAATATTATGTTAAAATGGAAAATGAAGTTATATTTTCCAAAATACTGTAGGCTACTACATCAATACTCTTGATAAATGGAAAATGTTGGAAACAAATTGAAAGGTTCATAATTTATATTTTACATTTGTCACCAAGTTCTTTGGTGTGGTCGTTACTGTAGTCACAGCACACACCATCAGGTTGAATAACTTTATGAGAGGCTAGAGAGGCACAAACACTTGCTGCAGCCTCCACAAACCCACACCATCCACTACACTACATGGCAAAACACCCACACATGCCAAGGAACATCAAAACAACACCCAGTACACGATACCATACACAATTACTATCATCTCTCACACCCTGCCCACCCCAAACCAGTCTCCAGAAACACATCCATACTCAAATCACTCATCAGTCCATCCAAACACTCAAAAACAACACCCAGCTGCATGCACGACCTCCTGACATCCACCCATCTGAATCCTCCCTTCCCTGTGAGGACAGAGTCCACCTGGCCAGGCTGTGGTGTGGCCACCACCCGGCCCTTCTGACATATCAGAAGCTGGATGGAGCCATTGCAGATGCTTGTCCGGGATGCAACACAGCACCCCATTTTATTAAACACATTATGGAAGACTGCAATGTACTCAACCACACTCACCAACGACACAACATACACTCTGAGGGCACTGTGGGAAAGCCCGGTTCAGGCCATGACCTTCCTCAGGAGCTCGGGGCTCCTGCTCGGCCAGACAGCTTGAGGAACTTCAACAACAACAACTTTATGAGTTCATATCATATAGGGGAAACTCTCAGCTGTAATGAATTTAACCAGTGCTTGGCAACAAAGACAATACAGTACTGGTCCCACGTTGCAGCCAGGATTTGAGCTGCTTTAGTATAGCCACAATAATCCCAGGTTCACGGTATTGCTTAAGCCTCAGATCTTATGAAACCACCATGGAGCTGCAAAGCTCTCATATCTTCATCTTTGACATTAACAACTTGTCTGCTCCTTTAAATTGAAGACAATTTTAAATATAAACCCTTCATAATGATATCATAGTTGCAATGATTAATAAAACTCACCCAATATCAAATGTAAATCTTCAAGATAATGTAAGACCTGACAACACCAACCATCTTTCAACCCAGCCAGCCATGGTCATTAGCAGCTCTCTGTACCTCCCCTCTTGTCCTTCCTCCCTCCACCAGTCCCTCCATACCTCACCCATAACCCGCAGGAAAGAACAACCCTAAGGTGTGTGTGCTAGTGTCTCTATCTCATCAGATTGTGACTGTACATTGGAACATCTTGAGTCCTCCAAAGTTTGTCATATAACCAGACCAATGGATAAATATAATGATATCCTGTTGCTTGGAATAGTTTGAAAGAATCATGTGCTCCAGATTTACAAACAACAACATTGGACTATACCCCTTGAATAAATGTCTAGATATTGTTCACTGTTTATAATTTCTGTTGTTTGCTTTTTAGTTCGGGTTCATTAGTAGTCTCTCTCTCTCGTGTGTTTGTGTCCATCTTTTTCTCTCTCCTTCTTTCTCACACTCTCTCTCACACAGACGCTGGGTAAAATAGGTCGTGTTCAACAAATCTACCACGACAATGACCTTAAAGTTGAAGTGTGTGGAACATCTTGGACCTACAATCCAGCAGCTGTGACCAAGGTGGCATCTGATGGAGCTGTACCCGGAGCTGCTAGTGGAGGTATTGTGTGTTTGTGTGTGTCACGGAGAGAGAGAGAGAGAGAGAGAGAGAGAGAGAGAGAGAGAGAGAGAGAGAGAGAGAGAGAGAGAGAGAGAGTGTGTCACAGAGATAGACAGACAGACAGAGAGAGAGAGGAAATGAAAGGGAAAGAGTGAGGGTGTATGTGTGTATCTCTGTGTGTTTGTATTTATCTGTATTATCTATGTGTGTGTGTGTGTGGGTATCAGAGAGAGAAATGCCAGTAGAGGTATTGTTTGTTTGCATGTCTGTGTGTGTGTATTTTCTCTCAATATCCTTTTTTATGTCTGTGTATTTATGTATGTCTGTGTGTGTGTGTGTGTGTGTGTGTGTGTATTTTAGCTGTGTGATGATATTTTGATGGTGTTTTATCTTGATACGTGTGTGTCTCTATGTATGTTTCTACCTGTGTGTATGTGTGTGAATTTTCTGTGTGTGTGTGTGTCTATTTTCTCTATATATTTCTATCTGTAGGTGTGTATGTCTGTATTTTCTGTGTGCGTGTATTAAATCTGTGTATGATTCTACCTGTGTGTGTGTGTGTGTCTTTGTATTTTCTCTTTATATTTTTACCTGTGTGTGTGTGTATTTTCTCTTTATATATCTACCTGTGTGTGTGTGTATTTTCTGTGTGTGTGTAAGTGTATTCTCCGTGTATGTTTCTAGCAGTGTGTATGTTTTCAATTAATTACACAAATATTACAGAGCGTCTGAGTGCATTACTAAAGAAGATATTTGAAGCCCATGTTTCTGGTGACCTCAATGAAGAACTGGTGAAAGCTGCTGCTACTGGTGATGCTCAGAAGGTGAGAGAGAGAGAGAGAGAGAGAGAGAGAGAGAGAGAGAGAGAGAGAGAGAGAGAGAGAGAGAGAGAGAGTTTGTGTGTGAGAAGGGAGGAGAGAGAGAGGGAGGGAGTGTGTGTGTAGAGAGAGAGAGAGAGAGAGAGCAAGAAAGAGTGTGTGTGTGTGTGTGTGTGTGTGTGTGTGTGTGTGTGTGTGAGAGATGAGAGGAGAGAGAAAGAGAGGAAGGGAGGGTGTGTGTGTGTGTGTGTGTGTGAGAAGGGGGAGAGAGAGAGAGAGCAATGGAGGGAGTGAGTGAGTGTGTGTGAGGAGAGAGAGAGAGAGAGTTTGTGTGTGAGAAGGAAGGAGAGAGAGAGAGAGTGTGGTGTGTATATGTGAGAGAGAGAGAGAGAGAGATAGATTGTGTGTGTGTGTGTGTGTTTTGGAGTATGCAAGAGAGAGAGAGAAAAGGGAAAAGAGAGAGAGGAAAGAGAAGGTGATGTTGTGTGTATTAGTAATGTTATTGATGAATTAAGGGGATAAAGTGTACATTGGAGTGTTTTGAATCCTCCAAAGTATGCCAGTAAACAGGACCAGATTGGAATAGTTTAAAGGAATCAATTGCTCCAGATTGACCTTCAATATAAGATGAATAGATTTATCACCTATATCCTTTTTGCACATGCTCAATAAATCATTTATATAATTATTATACAGTATACCCTTGTTATATGATTATTAGATTTACCATTATCCTTTTAAAACAGGCTCAATAAATCACTTAGTGCATTTGGTAGTGAATAACAGAAGCCTGGGAGAACACACACACACACACACAACACTACCCATTTAATACAGGCTCAATAAATCACTTAGCCTGTATGGTAATGAAAACCAGAAGCCTGGGAAAACATTTGGTGGTCTTCAATGAGTGTAAACTGACGTGGTGGATACAAGTATTTATTTATTGTATATCCAGGGTCTACAGTTGTACACTGTGTAATGCATAATTATATGTTTTCACACATCACATTCATTCTCTCTCTCTCTCTATCTATTTATCTATCTATCTATCTTTGTATGTGTGTGTGTGTATCTGCGTCTCTCTCGTTCCCTTTCTATTTCTTTCTCCATCTATCTATTTATTTATATATCTATCTCTCCAACAGCTGAATGAGATAATGAAGGGTGAAGAAGACATAAATAGAATATTGTCTGGACTCTCTCTCCTCTCTCTCTCTCTCTCTCCTCTCCTCTCCTCTCCTCTCTCTCAGTGTACAGTATTTGTGTCTCAATCTCCCTCTCTCTCTCTCTCCCTCTCTCTCCCTCTCCCTCTAACTATCCATTACTTTATTAACTCTCCCTCTATCTATCTATCTATTTATCTATCTATTTTTCTATCTAGCCATCTATCCCACAGGTGGATGAGATATTGAAGAAGGGTGAAGTAGACGTCAATGGTGTATTTGCTGGACACACGGCACTTCAAGCAGCCAGTCAAAATGGACACCTTGAAGTCATACACATATTACTACAACACAACGCACATGTCGAAAAGGAGGTGAGTGCACACACACACACACACACACACACACACACACACACACACACACACACACACACACACACACACACACACACACACACACACACACACACACACACACAGTCAAAACGGATACCTTGGAGTCATACTCATATTACTAAAACTCAACGCGCATGTCGAAGAGGAGGTGATCACACACACACACACACACACACACAGTCAACACGAATACCTTGGAGTCATACTCATATTACTAAAACTTAATGTGCATGTTGAAAAGGAGGTGGGTACACACACACACATACACACACACACACATTACTTATTTCTCATAGGTGCAAAATGGTGCTCGGAAAACCTCATTAATGTAAATAATGAATTAATATATATTAATGTAAATAAAGAATTTATACACATTACATAAATAACATTCAATCATTGCTGTATGTTATTAAGTTTTTGGTGTTATGTATTGTATGAGTATTTGCTGTGTGTGTTGTATGTGTATTTGTTGTACAGTATGTGTATTTGTTGTATATGTTTTATGTGTATGTGTATTTATTGTATGTGTATTTGTTGAATGTGTATTTGTCTTATATGTTGTCTGTGTATTTGTTGTTGTTGTTGTTGTTGATGTTCTCCCTGGGCAGAATGGCCTCCTGCCCCACAGACCCTTGGTACACTCTGGTCGCAGTGAAAAAACAAATTAAAATAAAGGAGGGGCTGGCCCTATATGCCTGGGCTACTGAAGCACATCCTAGGGAAATGGGACCAGAGCTTACTGGACCAGGGAGTCTGGGGGCCTCCGACCACCAGGGAGATTGGGGAGAAGGTCTTTGATCCCACAGCCAGTGCTGTGGGCCCAAGTCCACGTTACCACAAAAGCTACATGTGGGGCCGCACCTTCCATGAGACCAGCCCTGAAGGGACCATAAGGGGGAGGGAGTTTACACTGCTGCATGCAAAGGGAAATGCACCCCCGTGTGCTGGCGGTCCACACAGCAGTGAAAAAAAAAAAAAAAAAAAAAAAAAAAAAGAGCCTCCGGTTGCAGTACACCTCACGTGGATTTTTAATCCATGTGGGCAGATTTCGTCAAATCCACTAGAAAGTGACCAGATCCTACAACAATCTTTATTCTAGCCCTGTGGAGAATGACTAATATTCACAGAGAATAATAAAGTCAGCCCCCTTGGGCAGTCTGTGTATTTGTTGTATGTATTGTTATGTTTATGTGTTGGTTGTGAATGTGTATTTGTTTTGTGTGTTGTATGTGTGTCTATGTGTTGTATGTTTATTGGTTGTATGTGTTGTTATGTGTATTTGTTGTATGTATATTTGTATAATGTGTGTGTATATTTGTTGTATGTGGTGTTATGTATTGTATTTTCTCTTGTATTTACTTGTTTACACTGCTGCATGCAAAGGGATAATGAACCCCCGTGTGCTGGCAGTCCACATAGCAGTGAAAAAAAAGAAAAAAGAAGAGCCTCCGGTTACAGTACACCTCATGGAATTTTATTAATCCATGTGGGCAGATCTTGTCATATCCACTAGAAAATGACCAGATCCTACAACAATCTTTATTCTAGCCCTGTGAGGGATGGCTAGTATTCACAGAATAAAGTCAGCCACCCTGGGCAGGTGTGTATGTGTTGTTTGTGTATGTATTGTATGTGTGTCTATGTGTTGTTATGTGTATGTGTATTTGTTGATTTGTTGTATGTGTTGTTATGTATTGTATTCTCTCTTGGTCAGGACAAAGATGGTGACCGTGCCATCCACCACGCAGCCTACGGTGATGAACCAAGTGTGGTACAGATCCTGGCCGGTGCTGGAGCCGATCTCAACGCACGAAGCAAACGCAGACAAACACCTTTACATGTAGCGGTTAATAAAGGCCATGTTGGTGTTGTGAAGATACTATTAGAACTTGGTGGTCATCCTAGTTTACAGGTGAGACTATACACACACATATATATAAATATATGTATATACATTTATATATATATGTATATATATATAACTATTAAATCTCTGTATTTCGTTGTTTATTTACGTATATGTATTTTTTTTTTCTCATATGTATTTGTGTCTATTTGTTTCATTCCCATTTTTACCGTTATTGTTTTAGTGTAATGTGTGCATTTTCAGCTTACCAGCTGCTATTATTTAATAAACCGAATATTATTATTATTATTACACAGAGAGAGAAAGAGAGAGAGAGAGAGGCTTTCTCTCATAGTTTGTCAAAGGTTTAAGGTCCATTCACACATATCAGTGGTGTGTCAGTGCCACATCCATTCAGTGTTAGTGAAATCTGTGACGTATCAGTGACGTCTATTCACACATATCCGTGGCTCCATTGTACAGTTTGAAGATCAGATTTACCATCTACTTTAATTTCTTCTCCTATACTATTCCAATTTGCTTGTTGAAACTGCTGTCCATACATATTGGTTAGGATAAGCTAAATACTATAGAACAGAATAATTTTTAACCAATTCAATAAGGATCTCGTCATTCATGTTTGTTCATAACTCAAAACACTCATTGGACCTTCTGACGTCTGTGAAAAACTAAATAATATAGTTGGTGGCTATATTCAACTTATGGGTACTGATATGTCACTGACACAGAGTCAAAACATGGTACTGCGCTGGACGGGTGTCAATGCCTCACCAAATTTCAAAGATTTTTTTTTTTTTTTTTTTTTCACTGACACTGAAGCACTGAGTGGATCCGGCATTGACATGTCACAAATGGGGATATAGTACAGTGTTGTTGATGGTAAATCTGGAGCAAATGATTCCTCCAAACTACTCCAAGCAACAGGATTATGGTACATTATATTTATTCATTGGTTCTTTTCCTGGCAGGCATACTGTGGAAGAATCAAGGCACTCCAATATACCAAAAGTGTATTACCCCCTTAACTATCAGATGATTTTAAAGGCCATAGGATAACCCAAGTTTACCCAACCCCCCTCATGTCCTTCTCTCTGTCTGTTTGTCTCTCTCTTTCTCTCTCTCTCTCTCTCAAATATATTGCACACACATTCTCTTTCAATCCTCCACTCTTTCCCTCCACTGTTTCTTTCCTTCATTCTCATTCTCTCTCTCTCTTCCTCTCTCCCTCCTTCCCACCATCTCTCCACTGTTTCTCTCCTTCTCTCGACACAGGACCATGATGGAGACACCCCCCTCCACGACGCAGTGAGTAAGAAGAGGGACGATATATTGACTTTATTATTAGACCACTCGGCGGACATCACACTCACCAATAACAACGGATTTAATTCACTTCACCACGCTGCTCTGAGAGGCAATCCAAGGTGAGTTGTGTGTGTGTGTGTGTATGAAAGAGAAAGAGAGACGCACACACAAAGAGGGAAGGTATTGTATGCATGAGAGAGTGAGTGAGTGAGTGAGTGAGTGTGTGTGTGTGTGTGTGTGTGTGTGTGTGTGTGTGTGTGTGTGTGTGTGTGTGTGTGTGTGTGTGTGTGTGTGTGTGTGTGTGTGTGTGTGTGTGTGTGTGTGTGTGTGTGTGTGTGTGTGTGTGTGTGTGTGTGTGTGTGTGTGTGTGTGTGTGTGTGTGTGTGTGTGTGTGTGTGTGTGTGTGTGTGTGTGTGTGTGTGTGTGTGTGTGTGTGTGTGTGTGTGTGTGTGTGTGTGTGTGTGTGTGTGTGTGTGTGTGTGTGTGTGTGTGTGTGTGTGTGTGTGTGTGTGTGTGTGTGTGTGTGTGTGTGTGTGTGTGTGTGTGTGTGTGTGTGTGTGTGTGTGTGTGTGTGTGTGTGTGTGTGTGTGTGTGTGTGTGTGTGTGTGTGTGTGTGTGTGTGTGTGTGTGTGTGTGTGTGTGTGTGTGTGTGTGTGTGTGTGTGTGTGTGTGTGTGTGTGTGTGTGTGTGTGTGTGTGTGTGTGTGTGTGTGTGTGTGTGTGTGTGTGTGTGTGTGTGTGTGTGTGTGTGTGTGTGTGTGTGTGTGTGTGTGTGTGTGTGTGTGTGTGTGTGTGTGTGTGTGTGTGTGTGTGTGTGTGTGTGTGTGTGTGTGTGTGTGTGTGTGTGTGTGTGTGTGTGTGTGTGTGTGTGTGTGTGTGTGTGTGTGTGTGTGTGTGTGTGTGTGTGTGTGTGTGTGTGTGTGTGTGTGTGTGTGTGTGTGTGTGTGTGTGTGTGTGTGTGTGTGTGTGTGTGTGTGTGTGTGTGTGTGTGTGTGTGTGTGTGTGTGTGTGTGTGTGTGTGTGTGTGTGTGTGTGTGTGTGTGTGTGTGTGTGTGTGTGTGTGTGTGTGTGTGTGTGTGTGTGTGTGTGTGTGTGTGTGTGTGTGTGTGTGTGTGTGTGTGTGTGTGTGTGTGTGTGTGTGTGTGTGTGTGTGTGTGTGTGTGTGTGTGTGTGTGTGTGTGTGTGTGTGTGTGTGTGAATTATTTACCTTTGTTTTAACATGGTAACCAAAATAGTACACACATTATTCAAGAGAGAGAGAAGGGGAGGGATGGGGTGTGTGTTGGTGAGAGAGTGAGAGATAAGAGAGGGAAGGGAGAGACAGAATATATATATGTGTGTGTGTATTCCAGAATTGACCAAGTATGTATATGAACCTGTTATTATTCATATTAATATACTCTCTCTCAATTACACACACACACACACTGTTACTACCATTATCATTATTATCATCATCATCTTCATTATGAGTACTATCATTATTATCAATATTATTATTATTACCTTATATTATTATTGCCATATTGACATTATTATTATTATTATTTTTGTTATTATTTTTATAGTTATTATTATTATTATTGTTATTATTATTATTATTATTATTATTATTATTATTATTATTATTATTATTGTTATTGTTGCTTCTTTGCAGTGCCATGAGAATTCTGCTAAGCAAAGTGCCAAGGTCATGGATGGTGGATGAGAAAAAAGACGATGGATATACTGCATTACATCTGGCAGCCTTAAACAACCATGTGGAGGTAATGTGTGTGTCTGTGTATAAGTTATCTCAAATTGGTGTGTGTGTGTGTGTGTGTGTGTGTATTAGTTATCTCAATTTGGTGTGTGTGTGTGTGTGTGTATTAGTTATCTCAAATTTGTGTGTGTGTGTGTGTGTGTATTAGTTATCTCAAATTGATGTGTGTGTGTGTGTGTTTGTTATGTCACAATGTGTGTGTGTGTATTAGGTTTCTCAAATTGGTGTGTGTGTGTGTGTGATATTTTCTATGTTTTATACTATGTTGTGTATGTGTATATATTGTTATCTCAATGTTATGTTCTTCAAATATTCTCCTTTGAAAGGTAGCTGAGTTATTATTGCTTGTGTGTGTTATATTTATAATTTCAGTGTTATAATATGTTTACCAAATGTTCTTTAAGTGTTATACCCCAGTGTGTATGTCTTTCTCTGTTATGTTATGTTATGTATGTGTGTACTATGTTATTTCAATGTTATGTTCTTCAAATGTTCTCTAAATGTTCACCAAATTTTCTTCATTCCCAGGTGGCTGAGTTATTGGTTCATCAGGGTCGAGCCAATATGGACTTACAGAATGTCAACCTACAAACACCACTACACCTTGCTGTCGAAAGGCATCACACACAAATTGTCAGGGTATGTGTGTGAGAGAGAGAGAGAGAGAGAGAGAGATTCCTGTTGTTTTTCAGTTGTATCTTATTGAAAGTGAATTTAATACCGAGGGAATTAAGTGTATATTCCTTCATGTTTGTTGTCCCTCCTTTCCTTCTATTTCCTTCCTTTTGCACACACACACACACAGGCAGGTACAGAGGGCAGACGTCTGCCCCCACAGTTCCAGACAGAAGTCATCACTTACCTATTTGATTCTGGAAAAAATTATAAGAAGAAATTGGGTTGAACACCTGGAGAAAAATTATATGATAACAGAGAGACAAGGAAAGATCATGTGTTACAAACTTATTAAGTTTCTATACGAGAATATCAGAAAAAATACAAGAAAGAGAAGGATGGGTGGATAGTATTTACCTAGACTTTAAAAAAGCCTCTGACAGAGCTCCACACAAAAGACTTATATGGAAATTACAACATAAAGGAGAAGTGAAAGGAAAATTACTAAAATGGATGGAAGATTTTCTTGAAGGAAAAAAATGAGAACAGTATTAAGAGGGAACTATTTTCCATGGCTGAAGGTCACAAGTGGAGTTCCTCAGGGCTCGATATTGGCACCAATAATGTTTTTAATTTATATAAATTACATAAGTGAATACTACAGATGGGCCTTACATGAATGTGTTTGCTGATGAAGCAAAGGTATAAAGAACAATTAAAAATGAAGACTGCTGTAAAAAGTTACATGAAGATTTGGACAAAATGGTAGAGTGGAGTAAGAAATGGCAGATGGAGTTTAATGCAGGTAAGTGTCATGTTATTGAATTTGGAAGAAATGAGAGAAGACCAAATTGGCAATACAAACTTGGAAACAAAATATTGAATGAAGCAGAGAAAGAAAGAGACTTACGAGTAATGATAAATAAGAAATTAACACCAGATGATCATATAAATGAAAAAGTGAGAAACTTGTATGCATTGTTAGCAAATATGAGAGTGGCCTTCACTTATATAGATGAGGAAATTGTCAAGAAAATAATCACATCCTTTATAAGACCTACCTTGGAATATGCTGCAGTAGTATGGAACCCACATTTAAAGAAACATATCACTAAATTACAAAAAGTACAAAGAGCAGCAACAAGATGGCTACCAAGTCTAAGAGAACTAAGCTATGAAGAAAGACTAAAGAAACTAAAATTACCTAAACTGGAAGAAAGACGAAAGAGAGGAGATATGATTTATGGTTTACAAATGTGTCACAGAAAAAGAAAAGATAGATATAGAAAACTTGTGTCAACAAGGACTACCTACAATGAGAGGACACAGTAAGAAATTAATTAAAAGAGACAAAGATGTACAGAAATATAGTTTTCCAAATAGAGTAATAGACGAATGGAATAAATTACCAGAAGTAGTGTGTGTCAAAAACATACATAACTTTAAAGAAAAATATGATAATTGGGTTTTAAAATACGGGACATTACGAGCATGACTCAATCCTGTAAAAATACAAATATTGTAGATAAGAACACAAAGCATTTTTCTATTTCCACACACACAGCATCAAAGATTCTCTCTCTCTCTCTCTCTCTCTCTCTCTCTCTCTCTAAACTAGTATTAATCCCTTTCTTTACATTACACACACACACACTCAGACAGCTGGTGGTAAGAGAGGGTGCTAACTTGAACCTTGGTGACAAAGATGGACATGTACACACACACAGAGCAGTTTATTATTATTTTCTTGCTACATACCCCACTGTACACACATACACACACACAGACAGCATTAACCCCCTTCTTTCTACACACATACAGCATAAAATCCCCTTCTTTCTACACACACACAGCTGTTGGTGGTGAGAGAGAGAGAGAGAGAGAGAGAGAGAGATCCTTTATTTTTACACACTCGAGTAAGAGAGAGAAAGAGAGCGAGAGATCCTCTATATTTACACTTTCGTAATAACTCTTTCAACACACACAGCTGTTGGTAAGAGAGGGTGCCAATTTGAACCTTGCTGACAAAGATGGCGACACACCGCTTCATGAAGCTTTGAGGCATCACACACTCTCACAACTAAGACAACTACAGGATATGCAGGATGTTGGTAAGGTGAGTAGAGAGAGAGAGAGAGAGAGAGAGAGAAAATGAGAATAGGTACTGAATAATTTATATACCATATAATATTATATTATATTTTGCTTTTTAAGGGGAGATTCTCTCATTAATAAATTGGAAAGTCTCTGCTTCCATCTAATTATGCCAGAAAACAGATGCCCACAAGGGTACTAATAGGGGATCTGTTTCATGGCATAGGGTGGAGGAATGAGAGACCTTCAAAAAAAAAAAAAAAAAAAAAAAAAAAAAAAAAATCCCCTTAAGAATTGAATTAGGTATGGGCATTGTATAGTACAGTGTTGCCGGTAAATCTGGAGCTGCTTATTCCTCCAAAATATTCCAAGCAACAACAGGCCACCATTATTTTTGTCCATATGTGCCTGTTTCCTGGCATACTTTGGAGGAATCAAGACACTCCAATGTACGTAAAGTGTATCATTACATCCTTAAATCATGGACTTTTAGCTTTGATTAAGGACTTTCAATAATATTCCCTAGCCCATGTATAGTTCCCACACTTAACTTAAAATGTATTGGGTACCTCATTGACATCTGTCCCCCCTTCTGTCAACCCCCCCCCCCCCATTCAGTCCCAACAGCTGCTAATGGGACTGGGGACTTGTTGAAGGGACTGGGAACTTGTTTAAGGACCCTGTGATGTAGTCAGAAAATTGGAGGTTAGTGAGTCCTTCAAATAATGCCACGAAACACAAATTATATAGATGGAGCTTGTTTTGTGGCATTGTCAGGATGAATCAGAAGCCTCTAATTTTTATATACGATCACAGGGGCCTTAAGCCTTAGTACTGGGGACTGCTAGAAACTATAAATAATACCTGTATCTAATATATTGTGTCCCCCTTATTCAGTCCCCACAGCTGTTAATGGGACTGGGGACTCAAGGTGTAGACAAGAAGAGTCCAGCATCCATCGCCTGTCTTCTAGCAGCACATGGAGCCGACCTTAACATTAAGAATAAGAAGGGACAAACTCCACTAGACCTCTGTCCTGACCCTAACCTCTGTAAATCACTCACTAAATGCTATAAGGATAAGTCATTGTAAGTATTAATATGTGTGTGTGTTAGTGTGTATGAGAAAAAAAGAGAAAGATAAACATAAGTCATTGTAGGTATTTATGTACAGTACCGTAAAACACCCTAACTTTGGACATGTAATAATTCAACTGTACTGGAAGAGAGTGCTATATTTGCAAAAAATAACAATGGTGTTAGTTAGGAGAATGTTCAAAGACTATTATGTATAATTTCTATTACAATAGCTTGAGTATGTGTGGGTGAAAATATTCGACAAATGCAATGGAAAAAAGTCTGCATTTTCGAACCCTGCAAAACTTTGTTCACGCAGAACAAAGAGTTTCAATTGTAAGAACGTGAATGATACAATTATACGTGGACAATCTCTGTAAATACTGGGCAGTAAACAAATTTAAAATATATGCATGCATAACCGTGTTATGATTTTTTTAATGAATATTTCTATTTTTTACAGAAAAAAGTCCTAACTTCGGACAGACAAATTAATACGGTACCGGTACTTGACCGCACGCAAAGGATGATTTTTGATGTACAGTAGTTGTAAACCTATGGCCTAAGTAATGATACCGGTACCCAAATAATATGTGATATAGTTCTATAAGATTGTCAGTACTATCAGTACCGTACCCAAGTTATTGCCTGTAAGGTGCTACAGTATGGTGCCTTAACCAGTAATGAGTTTTATTTTGAAGAAAAAAGTTATGTTAGTTATTTAGTTATAGTATTTTATACAGGTAATCAAGTCAAGGAATATCGGAAGCGAGTGTGTGTGTCATTAGTGCCTGGAATTATGTTATTATTATGTATTATGTACCTTATGTAGGTCCTATTATGTTATTTCAGTATGAAGGGTAGGAGTGTGAGTATGGAAGTGAGAAAGGGATTGAGAAATAGCATAATCCTGCCAACACTGACATATGCGTTGGAGACATGGACATGGAGTAGGGCTCATCAGTCTAGAATAGGTGCTGTGGAAATGAGTTACTTGAGAGGAGCATATGGACTTACTAGGTGGGATGGAGAAAGTAATGAGAGTGTGTATGAGAGATGTGGTATGAGTGAGAAGGCAATTGGTATTGAGTGTGGAGTGGTTGAGAGTGAAGCGTAATACATTGAGGTGGTTTGGACATGTAGAGAGAATGCAAAGTGTGGAGTTTGTAAAGAAGGTGTACGATAGTGAAGTTGTGGGACCTGGTGTGAGAGGGTAGACCTCCGGTTAGATGGCAGAACAGAGTGGAAGAGTATATGAGAGAGAGAAGTGTGAGGGGGGGAGGGGGGATGGAGCAAGTGAGGAGGGAGTGCTGGAACAGGGAAAACTGGAGACTCTTCTGCCGTAGCCACCCCCGTGGTGGGAGTTCCCGGAGGGAGCGAGGTGTCAGAGCTATAGATAGATAGATATATCATTATGTATTTGTTGAGTCAGTGAGGTAGCAACTTGATATTTAGGTGAAGTTTTTTTTTGGAAGAAGAGGTCACTTCCTCTTCCGGTTTTGTGTATATGCAATGCTTTTTTTTTTTTTTTTTTGCTAGAAAAGATTTTGAATAGTTCTTAGTTAGATCTATACCAAGAATACCTCACTACAGTGTGATATGATGTAACTTATTGTGATCTCAATTTGTGTGCTTAAAAAAGAAGCTATTTTTGGATATATCTCTTTATATATGTATGTATAACTCGGCCCATGAATGAGGCAAATTTTTTTAAATATTTTTTAAAAACTCCTCAGATGTCAGAAGTTCAGCCAGCATGTCCAGAGATCGATGCTGTTAACTATTCTCATGTTTAAAGGGAAAATACAATCCTGTCCGAAGTTGGGAAGAGCTGTCCGAAGTTAGGAAATTTCTGCCTAACTTCAGTCACTTGAAAATTAAAAAAAAAAAACACGAACTTAGCGTGCTTAGTTTTTTTTGTTATATGGATTCAGTAGGTACTCTCCCTGGCTACCACATGACACCAACAGGAATATTATTACACCATTATTAACAGAGTTATTCACTAAAACATGTAAAAAATGTCCGAAGTTAGGGTGTTTTACGGTATGTGTGTGACACACACATAGAGACACAGACACATGCACACACACAGACAGAGACACTTATATGAAGGGTGTGTGTGAGAGAGAGAGAGAGAGAGAGAGAGAGAGAGAGAGAGAGAGAGAGCAAGAGAGTATTTTCTTGTTTATATCATTGTTTTAGCATTGTGACCAAAAATGTATGCACATTATTAAAAGTTTGTGTGTGTGTGTGGAACCTAACCTAGCATAACCTATCTTAACTTAACTCATGTAAAGCCATTATTAAATGCTACAAGGGTAAGTCATTGGAAGTATTTCTGTGTGTGTATATAATTCAGTACTTTGTGTTATATTTAGTATTTTATGTTATTTTCTTATATACCGGTCTACTGTATATATATATTTTTTTTCCTTGTTCTCGTTTTTTTTCTTGTATTTTCTTACTGTTATTTTTAGCATACAAAGGAGAAAATTTTGTGTGTGTGCAGTTAATCCACATTATGCACATATGTACAGTATACATTAACAGACCTGAAAACATGACCCTTACACACCCACATACACTTATATTTACACAATTTCACACATACCTACACACACACACACACACACACATACATACACACTGATTTAAACATATATTTACACATTTACACAAGATTGCATAAACACACACACACACACATGTTTACATTTACAGATATATAAGTGTGTTGTTTGCTAATGTATGTGTGTGTGTGTGTATTGACACATTCACGTTGACAGATCAGGAGACATGAGTGCCTTGGAGACCTGTACTGAAGAAAACCTAGAGGAGTGTATGGTTTGTTCAGACACCAAGAGAGACACGCTGTTTGTACCCTTCTCTCTCTCACACACACATGATCTGTTGCTCTCTCTCTCTCTCTCTGTTTCACACACACACACACATACACTCTCTTTTTCTCCTTCCCTCCCTCTCTCTCTGACTCTTTATCTCTGTTTTCCCCCCCTCTCTCTCTCTCTCTCTGTCTCTTTTTCACACTCACTCTCACTTTCTCTAACAGATCTGGAGACATGGGTGCCTTGGAGACCTGTACGGAAGAAAGCCTAGAGGAGTGTATGGTTTGTTCAGACACCAAGAGAGACACACTGTTCGTACCCTGCGGACACATTGCTACGTGTTCCATTTGTTCACCCAGAGTCAAGAAATGTCTCATGTGTAAAGAACCGGTGCAGTCCAGAACAAAGGTAAGTGTGTGTGTGTGTGTGAGAGAAAGAGGGGGAGAAAAGGAGGGATAGTATTTTGATAGTGTGTTTGTGTGTGTGAGGAGAAGACACATACACACACACACACACACACAGAAGAGAGAATGTGTGTATGAGGAGAAAAAACAGAGGGAGAGAGAGAGTGAGTATTTGGGTTGTGTGTGTGTGAAAGGGTGAGGGAGTATTTGGGTTATAAATACTTACCGGTATATATTATGTGTGAGGAAGTATTTTGGTTGTGTGTGAGAGAGAGAGTGTGAGAGAATGAGTGAGTGAATATGGGAGTGTACTAGAGAGAGAGAGAGAGAGAGAGAGAGAGAGTGAGTGAATATGAATATGAGAGTGTACTAACGCACACACATGTACACACCCACAGATCGAGGAGTGTGTAGTGTGCTCGGACAAACAAGCGACGGTGCTCTTCCAGCCGTGTGGACACATGTGTGCGTGTGACAACTGTGCTTCGCTGATGAAGAAATGTGTACAGTGTCGTGGAGTCATTGACAAACATATACCATTTATTGTATGTTGTGGTGGTCAAGGTAGGTTTGGTAGTAATATTAATGGTAGTATGTATGATAGTGGTAGTAGTATTAATGGTAGTATGTATGGTAGTGGTAGTAGTATTAATGATATGATTAATGGTAATGGTGGTTTCTGGATAACAGCCCACCCAAAGCCTCCATTGGTTCGAGATGTGTGTAGCCCCGAGATGGTTTGTGTGTGTGTAGCCTTGTGTTGGTTTGGGTGGGCTATCATCCAGAAACTGCCTTTATCAGATCCCGGGCTTCAACTCGGCTGGGCTAGAGACTATGGTATCCGAGTGTAGGCTACAGTAATGCCTTGTTTTGCACTGTTGTTGTTATGGGTGTGTATTGAACTGTTTTATAATGAATCTATGTACAGCAAACCATATTTGTACAGCCACAATCAAATAACCACTGACACTTTCCTTCCATCGTGCATATAAATCAGTATCATATAAAAATATAATCATATGACACCTTAGGTCAACTCAACCCTCTCAATTGTTTTTATGAGGTACTGCAAAATCATAAACATGTTCTTTATTACCAACATATTTACTACCATGGAGGGAAAGTGTTGGTGGATATTTGATTCTGGCTGTACATTACACACCCATAAACCCAGTGGTGAATATTGAGGATTTACAGTACATGGATTCATTGCAAAGAGTGCAACACACACCAATAACAACAATGCAGAACAAGGCATTACATTAGTGTCTGCCAGTTGAGGGTAAATAGGAGGAGTGGCACACCTCCACTTTGAGCATTACATGTTAGCAGTCGAGTACAATGTTAGCAGTCCAGTACAATGTTAGCAGTCCAGTACAATGTTAGCAGTCCAGTACAATGTTAGCAGTCCAGTACAATGTTAGCAGTCCAGTACAATGTTAGCAGTCCAGTACAATGTTAGCAGTCCAGTGCAATGTTAGCAGTCCAGTACAATGTTAGCAGTCCAGTACAATGTTAGCAGTCCAGTACAATATTAGCAGTCCAGTACAATGTTAGCAGTCCAGTGCAATGTTAGCAGTCCAGTACAATGTTAGCAGTCCAGTACAGTAGGCCCTTGATATAAGATGAAAAAATTTGTCACTATTCTTTTAACACAGGCTCAGTAAATCCTTATATTATACAGTAGGCCGTCAATATATGATGAATAAATTTATAGCTATCCTTTAAACACAGGCTCAGTATGTCTCTTAGTCTGTATGGTATGAATAGCAGAAGCCTGGGAAAATATACACACAAACACACTATCCTTTGAACACTTGCTCAGTAAATCAATTAGTGCTTATGGTAATGAATAAGTTTGGGTAAACATTTGGTGATCTTCAATGAGTGTAAAAGGAATTGGTGGATACAAATATTTATTCATTTTACTGTAAAGTCCTAAAGTTTGGAAGGCAGGGGAACATGAGACTTCCAAATTTGTTCTATCTATCTATAGCTCTGACGCCTCGTTCTCTCCGGGAACTCCCCCCAAGGGGGTGGCCACGGCAGAAGTGTCTCCAGTTCTCCCTGTTCCAACACTCTCTCCTTACTTGTTCAAGCCCTCCTCTGCCCCTCACATTTCTCTCACTTACATACTCTTCCACTCTGTTCTGCCATCTAACCGGAGGTCTGCCTCTCACACCAGGTCCCACACCTTCTTTACAAACTCCTCACCTTGCATTCTCTCTACATCTCCAAACCATCTCAATGTATCACGTTTCACTCTCTCAACCACTCCACACTCCATACCAATTGCCTTCTCACTCATACCACATCTCTCATACACACTCTCATTACTTTCTCCATCCCACTTTGTAAGTCCACATGCTCCTCTCAAGTAACTCATTTCCTCAGCACCTATTCTAGACTGATGAGCCCTACTCCATGTCCATGTCTCCGATGCATATGTCAGTGTTGGCAGGATTATACTATTTCGTAGTCCCCTTTTCACTTCCATACTCACACTTCTACCCTTCATAATCCTTCCCAATGATCCTATGACCTGTCTACCCTTCACTGCTCTCTCCCTAATTTCTCCTTCCATACTTCCATGTTTACACATAACTGTACCCAGGTACTTAAACTCCTTCACTTCCTCCATCCTCTCACCCCTCAGAGTTATCTCACACTTTGTCCCAGTTGGTACAGCCACTCTGTAAGGTGTAGCAAAGTCAAGCACTTCAGTTTCTGCTCTTTCAAATACCATCACTTTACTTTTACCCACATTCACCTTCAGTTTCCTTTGTTTACACACAGACTGAAATTCGTCCATCACTCTCTGTAAATTCCTTTCACTCAGCCATCAACACAGTGTCATCCGCAAACAAACTTGCCACCAAGGACCAATTTGCTTCATTCAGCCTCAACTTCACCCCCAGACCATTCACTTTGGCTTTCATCTCTCTCATACAACCATCCATATATATATTGAACAGCCACGGTGACATAACACACCCCTGTCTCAGCCCTACACTAATATTAAAACTCTCACTTAGATCACCCTCTACCTGTACACATGCTTTTGCATCTGTATAAAAAGCCTCAGTGCCTTTCAGCAAAGGCCCCCCAACACCATAAATTCTCAACACCTCTGACATAGCTTTCCTATCAACCCTATCATATGCCTTCTCCAAGTCCATGAAGGCAGCATACAACTTCTTACCCTTCCAAATATATTTCTCCACTATTATTTTAATGCAAATATTTGGTCCACACATCCTCTACCCTTTCTGAACCCTCCCTGCTCCTCACTAACTTTATTCCTTGTTACATCAACCAGTCTCTCAGTAAGAACCTTCCCATACACCTTCCCCGGTACACTAAAAAGGCTTATTCCCCTATAGCTACCACACTCATCCTTACTCCCCTTCCCCTTATACAAAGGTACAATTATGGCTCTCCTCCAATCCTCTGGCACCTCTCCCTGCCTCCAGGCCAATGTATATATAAGCAACATCCACTCCACCACTACCTCCCCCCCACACTTTAACATTTCAGCAGTTATCCCATCCACCCCCGGTGCCTTTCCCATCTTCAACTTTCCTATTGCTTTCTTAACCTCTTCCCTTCCCAGTTCTCCCTGTACACCCTGTCGTCTACCACCTGCCCTTATCCCCATGCATGTCACCACCGCCTCCCCTCCCGTCCCTTCATTCATAAACCAATCAAAATGCCTCTTCCACACTTCTTTCACTTCCTCACTTCCACTCACAGTAACTCCATCCTCTCTCTTCATTCTCACGCTTCCAGACTTTCCTTCTCCTCTTTCTTATTTTCTTTAAACTTCTCACTCAATTTCCTACCAAACTCTTCATCCACTCTCCTTTTACTCTCACTCACCATCCTCTTCACTTGTCTCTTACAAATTTACGGGAATATACCTAAAAATGGCCCTAAAATTCTGAAAAAAATGTTAACTCTATATCCCCACTCTAATTTTGCTAATACTTCTAGTTTCTGTGCCACACTTAATGTAACATACGTCTTACCACGTTTGTTTGTTTCTGACTGGTTTCTTGGTTGGTGGTTTCTTGGGAGCCATGGTGGCAGGCAAAACAGCAAAAATTAGGTAGAAATGTAAGACTAATGTTGGGGATGTACAGTATACACAAACACTAGACTGGTGTTACTGAACTAGACTAGTGGTGGGACCCATGGGTGTAGAATCGTAGTGTTGCCATGCTCACGCGGTCTTCTTTTCTTGGCATTTTTTATTTATTTTATTTATTTATTTATTTATTTTTCATTTTTTTAAAATAAATTCAGCACTAATTGGTCAGCCAAAAACTTTCCAAAGTATCGGGCTTTCTGAAGGTTTGGAGTCCGAATTTTTGGACTTTTACAGTATATCCAGGTTCGACTGTAATTGTTTGCAGTCTAATATTGTTGAAAATGATGTCTGGGTCAGGGATGTGTGTGTGTGTGGGTGGGTGGTTGAGGGTTGTCTTGGAAATAGATAGTAATATAACCTGTATGTATATTTTACTCCTATAGCACCGGCTTCCATCTTACCTGCTGGTGCCAACAATGCCACCGCTGCCTCTGCCACCACCACCAGCAGTGTTGGCAATAGCAGTGCTAACACCAACCCTGCCAACACCACCCACAACAACACAACCAACAACAACAACAACAACAACAACAACACAGTAGTCGTAGCAGCAGCTGCAGCAGTAGGGGCCCTGTGTAATAATGGCCCCAATGGTACAGTAGTGGCCCCATCATCGTCCTCTGGGGCCCCTTATGTCCCCAGGATGAACAATGGCAACATGGATACATCAAGGGATACTACCATGGCTCCTAGGGATGGTACCATGGCCCCTAGGGATAATACCATGAATAGGGATATGTCATCTGCTGACCTTCAGAAATTACAACAACAATTACATGACATTAAAGAACAGGTAAGATATTGTATCTATCTCTACCCATTCTCCCCTTCCTCTCTCTAACCTCACTCCCTCCTCTCTCTACCCTCTATCCCTTCTCTCTCTCTCTCTCTACCCTCTCCCTCTTTTATCTACCCTCTGTACCCTCTCTACTTTCTCTCTCCTTCCTCTCTAGCCTTTCTCCTTCCTTCCTCTCTACCCTTTCTCCTTCCTCTCTACCCTTTCTACCCTCCCTCTTTCCTCTCTCTCTTTTCTCTCTATTACAGACCATGTGCCCAGTGTGTTTGGACTGCCTAAAGAACATGACATTCGTATCTGGTGATGAACTGTCTATCTCTCTCTCTCTACCCATTCTTTCCCTCTCCTCTCTCTAATCTTATTCTTCTTTCTCTTCCAGACCATGTGCCCCGTGTGTTTGGACCGACTAAAGAACATGATATTCCTGTGTGGTCATGGTACCTGTCAGATGTGTGGTGACCGCATGCATGAGTGTCCAATCTGTAGAAAGCCGGTAGAGAAGAGAATATTGGTCTTCTGAGCCTGAGTGTATGTGTGTGTAAGTAGGTAAGTAACATTTATTGCTATTCAGGGGAGAGTATACATTTGGTACAGTTATTGAAGGGACGTTCTTTACCCCCCATGGAGGTCCCTCTGTCTATACCCTAGCATAAACCTTGGTCTAGTAATGGAAGTGTTAGGAATGAATGATAGTAAAATAGATAATGACGAAGATGATTGATAGATGAGTTGACTAGAAATTTATGGTCAACTAAAGGTTTGTGTTAGGGTATAGAGGGACACCCATGGTGGTAAAGAAACTCTCTTCCACAACTATACCTCTCCCTTAATTAATGAGTTAACATCCAGCAGACATTAAAATTTCTAAACAATTTCATTGGCACAATCTGTCGAGTCAAAGCTCCCTTAACTACAAGAACATTGTGTGGAACATCAAAATCTTTATGTATATATAATATCTTACCACAAATACCAGAATTTTATACAATGTAAATACAATAAGTGTACAGTTTACTACAAATATATATAAATATATATAAGATTATTAAATTCAGCACTTTACTTTTAACACAGGCTCAGAAAATCACTTAGTCTGTATGGTAATGCATAACAGAAGCCTGGGAAAACACACACACACAAACACACACACGCACACACACACACACACACACAGAGTGTGTGTGGCAGAGTGGCAGAGTGGATACAGTGACGGACTGCGAATGGCATGGACCTGGGTTCGATCCACGAGAAACGTCTGGAATTTTTCCGAGGTGTTTTGATGGGTCTTGCTATTCGTCAAGTATCCTGGATACGCCGACATGTCAAGAAAATGCCCCCTACATCGTCGTCAACTCACAACATAGAAGATGCCCAACCATATTTCAAGATGATGTGAGTGACGGTGTAGCTGCCCTCTCCTGATAGTGACGTGTGTAAATTAGGTGTCGTCATCTAGTGGGGCAGAAGAGAAGCTACGGTAACATCATCATCATGAAGCTCCACTGTCTCATCTGGTGCGACACCCAATAATCTCGGGGCCTTGCAAGAATCACGGGCTACTGACAGCCTACAGTCCCGAGGTTGAAGTTAAAAAAAAAAAAAAAAAAAAAAAAACTATCCTTTTAATACAGGCTCAATAAATCACTTAGTGTGTATAGTAGGTAATGAATAACAGAAGCCTGGGAAAACATTTGGTGGTCTTCAATGAGTAATGTATGTAAATACAGTATAAACAAGCTATACATTATTTGAAGCTTGTGAGTTTTGTAAGCTAATGAAATGATTATTAAATACATTTTTAAATTCAATAGGGCTGGTGTTATTTATGAGCCATTTTATATCCAAGAGCAGAGAATTCCGTACTTCGAGGTCCAAAGTAAAAGGTGCTGTTTCAAGGGGGTAGTAGAGTGTTGATAAATTAGGAGCAGCATATTATTCCTCCAAGATATTTCAGGCAACAGGCCACCATTATATTTGTTATTCTGGTCCTATTGTTTCTTGGCATACTTTAGGGGAATCAAGTAGCTCCAATGCACCAAAAGTATACTACCCCTTTAAGGTATTACTGTAGTGAATTTTGTCTTGTAATTCTTAAATATAGATATCAAAAGAAAGCACCTATGAATATTATACGAATTGAAAAGCTAATGTTCTGAGAATAAATCAGTTTTAGAATCATATATTCTCTTGTAAATATACAGTTGTGGACAATAATAATCATCCACATTGGGGTTACTCATAATAATGTTTGACAGTTTCCCTCTGTTTGTTCATTGGTAAACTTTCCAATAAGTAGGTTGAGTACGATCTTCTAATTTACTACACACACACACACACACACACACACACACACATACATATCTTCTAATTTACTACAAGCAGCTAGAAACATACAGACACACACACGTATCTTCTAATTTACTATACACACACACACACATACACATGTATCTTCTAATTTACTACTGTACAAGCAGCTACAATATTCACATGCACACACACATATCTTTTAATTTACTACACACACACACACACGTATCTTATAATTTTCTACACACACACACACACACACACACATATCTTCTAATTTACTATAATCAACTATATACTCACTATTTAAAGCAATAACATCATGTGAGAACGTGAAAACATTAGTCGGCAAATTGTTTGTGTATTTAAACTCCTGTCCACCCCTATACATCTTAAAATTTTGTCTTGTTCTACATTATATTAATTTATTTATGAGAGAATGTGCCATGCAAGCCCATATTGAAACACAGCGAGATAAATGAAGGTAACCTAATGTGAAATAGATGCTTAGTACAGTAAACTCTCATTTTACACTGGGATTATATATGTGAAATAGTGTATGTCATGAATGAATGCTATGTAAACACAATATTTCACACCCATAATACAAGTGTACTGTACAATGAGGGTTTTCTGTACAGTTTCATTACACATACTACTTTACACACCCAAAATCCCAGTGTGAAATGAGAGTTCACTTCAGTTGTGAAATAGCTACGAACCTAATACTATTATTATAATATACAACACATTCTAGACAGCTTACCAAATATATACCGTACATTATTTTTAGGAAAACTCCAGTTTAAGTTTTCATCAATATGTACACTGGGAATCCACACTCCCTAGCCCACCTGAGTTAAGTCCAAAATCTGGAGTAGGCGGTTTCTGAGTGTGTGTCACCTGTGTGCATATCCTAGCCACCTGAGTCAAAGCCCTAGATCTGGAGCAGGCAGTTTTTGGACGACAGCTCACCGCTCAAAGCCTCCATTGTTTTGAAATGTGTGTGTGCGTGCATTTTTCCATTTATTCTCTGTTGTGTGTGTGTGTGTGTGTGGCCTCATTATGGTTTGGGTGGGCTGTCGTCCAGAAACCACCTGCTTCAAATCTCAGGCTTCGACTCAGCTGGGCTAGGTAGGGATTGTTGAGAGAGAGAGAGAGAAATATTGTACACATTGTTGATTTTTACCTTCTAAGTCTTTAGATAGGCATATCTATAATTCTTTATAGAGCGGTTTTGAAAATGCATTTACTTAGCCTTGGCTCTGTTTAGCTTTAATATATTTACTTTTATTCAATTTTTTATTAGATATAATTTTATAATCAAACTTGAATGTAACCTGTGTAAATTTCTATGTGATTACAGCAAATTGGTATCTGCATAAATTGGTATAATCTGCATAAATCCATATCTGATAGCAGTAAATTGGAAATACTGTATCTGCATAAATTGGTATCATTTGCAAATTGGAATCATCTGCAGAAATCTTTATCTGATAGTAGCAAACTGGTATCATTTGCATAAACTGTCAATTCTAATTTGGTGTTAACATTTGTGATATCATTAAAACATATATGTGAAAAGTGATGGACCAAAATTTCATCACTGTGATACATCTGCTGGATGAAAGGGGGGGGCTGATGGGCCTGCAGCCAGGGGCCCAAACTTCGGATGACAGTGAATTGTGTATGAAACAGTATTGATGACTAACACTTCCAGCCTGTATCTTGTACGATTGGCCACAAGAATTCATACACACGCTGTTGTTTTCGAGGGTTTGCAACATACAGAAAATGTAAGACTACATAACTGTAATACAACATTATTATTAGGTTGTAGTTTTGCAGTCACCAAGTCGCTTGGTAAACCATTCATTACAGTACTTCCAGAATAATTACTTCTCTTTCCATATAGCCTTGCCTGTTTAAGAATTCATGTGGCCACCTGTACATACATTAGTGTTTTCAAGAGCAGATCTGAAGAGCTATGAGTATTCCTTATAACCTACGTAGTTACCTACTCAACTCGGAGACAATTACTTTACGTGTTTCGTCTTAAAAAAAACACTAGGCTATTTGTAAATAATGTAAAAAAGATATTAATGAACAGAATCTTGTGCATTCAAAGCTTCCTATATGTACATGTTGCACTGAGCATCTCTCTATCAATGGTGACATCAAACTGCAGGGGAGAGTAATCCTTCAATCCTATTTTAAGTTAAAAAAATAAAGAGTGAATTAAGAAATGGCATGAGGCAAGAAAGACTAGGCTTGTTATCTCTCATGAAAATTGAGAATTATATATTAAATGAGAGGGTATAGTTTAGGCAAATTTTGGAGATAATGATTCCTCCAAACTATTCCCAACAACAACAGGCCACCATTATTTTTGTTTCTCTGGTCCTGTTTCCTGGCATAGGCTACTTTGGAAGAATCATGGCACTCTAATGTACCAAAAATATACTCTTCCCTAAGCTCACTGAGTTACAATGACTTAAGGGGAGATTCTCTTGATGGTGAATTGGATGGTCTCTGATTCCTCCAAACTATGTCAGGAAACCGACGCCCTCAGTGGTACTAATTGGGGATCTGTTTTGTGGCATAGTTTGGAGGAATCAAAGACCTTCCAATTTACCAACAAGAGAATCTCCTCTTGATTGATGAATTGGCTATATGTATAGCTTGTAAAGGTGAGATGTAAACTCAATCTAGCAATCTCTTATTCATGCTCTCGTATTTGTTGTTTTGATGTCTACTGCTTGTTTATTCCAGTGTAATGGCCATAACTCTATATTTTAATTGAAATACTATATTACTTTGTTTATAATTATAAACTACTATATTGGTTTGTTTATAATTATCCTATGATAGCTCATGGTCCATTTTTGTGATGCTGCTGAGGAATAAATGTTTATATAATCAATTATTGCAGATGTTTAAATGTTTATCCTAAAATTAGTTATTGGATATTACAGATTAAAATACAAACACCACAATCTCCATCACACTCACCATCACTCCCACCTCCATCACCCTCACCTCCAACACCATCACACCCCACCACCAACATCTCCACCTCCACTTCCATCCCCCCCACAGACTCCTCCTCCTCCTCCTCCTCCCCGTGCAACAGCGCCTAACACACCGCACACACAACAGTAACATACTTTAACTAAACGCAGATGGCATCAACACCAAAAAACAAGAACTTGTACACTTCATCATACAACAAAACATACACATTGCCATCTTACAAGAAACAAAACTATGCAACACACAAAAAACACCTACATTTACTAATTTCACCAGCAATAGACAAGACAGGGCCAATGGTAATGGCGGTGGGCTTAAAACAGTAAGGAAGCCCTTACGTTTCTACCCGGGTGAACAGACTCCAGAATACACGGTACAGTTTATTGGTAATACAAGGGAATGCAGTACATGTAAGTATACGGGAGGCCAGCCTGTCGTGTAGCGTCGTAGTGAGTCCGTAGTTGCAGTGGAGTGTCTGTAGTTATGTAGAGCAGGGCACCACGTGTGATCGAAGCAGGAACACGTGTGTAGGGAGGTTTGCGATGGCGGCGAAGGCAGAGCTGGTCCTTCCTGTACTGGAGCTAGCAAGGTAGTCTTGTGTAGCCGCAGCGCGGCCCTTTTATTCAGACGGCTACGGCCCCGGATGTAGCGTCATCATGTGACCCAGCTCGTCAGCAGGTGTGCTATACCCGGATGATTCATACCTGGGACAAGGAGTGGAGTCTGACGGCCGGAGTCCCCAGAGAGACAGCCGGTATTCCGAGGAGAGATTAAGCCGCGACAGGGAAAGTTTACCCGCCAGACCGTGGGATGACTCAGGAATGATAAAGGTGCAGGCCTACCGAGGAGTGAACAAAGGACTAAGGAGTGGTGCACAAGCACATGGTGCCACTACAGTACTTCCCCCCCCCCCCCCCATGAAGATATTTTTATTAAGGGAGAGGGGAGGACATAATACATACATACATTTGTAATAAAAATAGCATAATGTATACCTACATAAGAATAAATAAGTGTTTTACAGAAGTGTATGGATACCGTGTGGAGTGTAAGAGGGAGGGGGAACGCAGGTGTGTGTGACAAAAGGCCTGTCCACATGAGCGGGCAGCCCTGACGGGCATTACTTTCTGTCAGAAATATCCCTAGCTTTTTATCACTGTTACCAGATCGGCTGATCCCATCGACTATTGCCTATAATAGTGAGCACACTTGTGTTGTCCACACTGTGATTTGGTAACACTTGTTTGCCCGTCGGGGCTGTCCGCTCTTGTGGACAGGCCTTTAGTAGTAGGGAGTGTGTATGGCAGGAAGCGTGTGGAGTGGGTGTATGTCTGTGTTGTGTATCAATGCCACATATTTAGCCGGGCGTCTTACAACCCGCCCCGAACGAGAGGTGGATCCATCAGGGACCATCACGGATTTGTTGTCCCGCCGCTCCTGTTGTGGGGGCGGAGGTGTAGCAGGTCGAGGTGAGGGCGTGCACTGGTGAGGAGGGCTGGCGGGACGAGGAGGCGTGGCTGGTATGATGTGGATGACGGGTGGCAGTTCCTGAGGGAGACTAGAAACACATAATTCAATGGTGACAGGTGTGGATTGGGCTTGTGGAGGATGGGATAAAGGTAGAGTGGGTTCAGGAATAGGGGAGGTAACGGGATGGGGAGGTGGGAGTGATCGTAGGGGTAGAGGGTTCAGGTAGGTCAGGATCAGGTGTGGTGACGTTAGGAGGGGAGGCAGGATTGGGGTTAAGGGAGGAGATAGGTCCCAGAGGGTAAGGTGTGTCGGGGAGGGGGAATGTGGTAAGATGACGGGTACAGAGATGGGGTTGGTGAAAGGCGTGGATAGGGGAGGGGGTGGAGGTAGTAGGGAGGGAGGAGTTGACGTAACTGGTGAAGGAAGGGTAGGAATGGTAGGGTGAATGAATTGAGGTGTGAGAGTAGGCACATGCGGCACGTGCGAGTGTGGGGTGTCAGTAGTGGAAGCGTGAGTAGTTAGGGTGGTATGTGGGTGAGGAATGTGGTATATCGTAGAGGTTGTAGGTGGGTGTGTAGGTCTGTATGGTGTAGGCAAAAGCGGTGGCAGGTGTGATGAGGGAGGTATATGGGGCGCGTATGAGGTGTGGCGAATGTGCGGAGTGGTGTGAGTATGCGTGGGTGTGGCTGGATGCGTGTGGGCAGGTTTTACCCACTCCCAGGACGTGACGTAAGGCTTACCGCGTACCTGTAGCATAACCGTTGTATCTGTCCTGGAGAGTACGGGATGCTGGCCACTATACACCTGCTGGAGTGGAGCGCGGTGGGAGTCCGTGTGTAGGAATAATGAAAGAGCGGTGTTGAGGTCAGGTGGTAAGTACGTGTGCCTTGTTTGTCGGTTCGTAGGTGTAGGTGCAGCATTAGTGACAACACGTTTGAGGGCAGGAAGGAAGCTGAGGCTGGGGGTGTCTGTCTTGGAAGACACGAGCTGGTCAGGAAGATGTAGGCCGCAGACGAGCTCCGCTGGTGAATGTTTGAGGTCCTCCTTCAGCGTAGGATGCTAAGGAGGATGAGAGGAAGTGCGTCAGTCCATTGATCTGGTTGGAGTGCTCGGAACGCATCATTCAAGCGGCGATGAAATCTTTCGACCATACCATTGCTCGCAGAGTGGTACGCAGTTGTCCGTTGAAGGCGCGTCCCCAATAATGTGAGTATGTCCTGCCAAGCCTTGGATTCAAACTGGGTGCCTTGGTCAGTGACGATTATTGATGGGGGACCAAAGTTAGACACCCAGTTGCTGAGGAAATGGCGGGCGGTGCCTTCAGCAGTGATGTCACACATCGGGATGGCCGTACAACAGAGTGTTGTCCTATCCACACACGTCAGGGGGTAACGGAATCCTCAGGATGAGTGGAGAGGGCCAACGATGTCGACATGCACTGTGTGAAATCTGCTAGAAGGAACGGTGAACTCGTGTAACGGTGGGCGTGTATGTCGCTCCACCTTAGCGCACTGACAAGGAAGGCATGCTGACACCCAATCTTTGACCTGCTTTCTCATTCCCGACCAGACTGCACGCCGACTAATAAGGCGGAGTGTATCTGCAATCCCCGGGTGGTTGATGGAGTGGTAATGGTTGAATACAGTTTCTCTGAAATGCTCAGGGATATATGGGCGTGGAGTGTCGCAGGATGTGTCACACCAGACTTGCGTTGTAGTGTCGGGTGCCGTTATACGATCAAGGCGTAGGCCAGTGTCGTCCACCAGGAGTTCCTGGAGATGAGTGTCTGTTTGTTGGGCGTGAGCGAGTGCAGTGTAGTCCAGAGGAGGAATTCGTTGTATCATAGCGATGAGTGGTTGTGACGGCAGTGCCCTTGAGAGTGCGTCAGCCACGGCATTGTCTTCTCCCCGTACGTGCTGGATATCAGTGGTAAATTCAGAAATGAAAGCGAGGTAGCGAGTGACACGCGGTGACCAGCTAGCGCCCAGTTGGTTTATTGCTGTCGTCAAAGGTTTGTGGTTCATACGTATGTGGAAAGCCCTACCTTCTAAGAAGTGGCAGAAGTGTTCCACGGCGTCATGCATGGCCACCAACTCCCTGTCAAAGGCGCTGTATTTCCTCTGTGGTGGCTGGAGGCGTTTACTGAAGAATGTGATGGGTTTCAGCACGCTGTCTACTTCCTGCTGTAGCACCACTCCTACGGAGTTGTTGGAAGTGTCAGTGTATATGGAAGTAGGTGCACAGGGCGTGGGGTATGCAAGAAGAGTGGGGTCAGCCAACCTCGTTTTAACCTCTCTGAAGGCAGACTCTGCTGCAGGGGTCCAAATGAGTTTCTTTTGGGAAGCCTTCTTCAAACCCTTCAGGAGGTCTTGGAGTGGGGAGAGTGTCGATGCGTAGTGGGAGATAAAGCGATGGTAGTAATTAACTACCCCTAAGAACTCCCTCAGTTTCCTGGCTGTGGTAGGAAGCGGAAACTCTCCTGTGGGAGAGGAGTTATTCCCTTCGGGGTGACGCGGTGGCCGAGAAAGTCTAGGTGGTCTGCCTCGATAACGCACTTTGATGGGTGTATCTTGAGTCCGTTGTCTTGCAGGCGGGAGAACAGTTCCCGAAGATGTTGCTGGTGCTGCGAATGGTTGCCTGAAGCGATGAGGATGTCGTCGATATACACCACGACATAATCAAGGCCGTGAAGCACCTTATCCATATACCTCTGGAATGTCTGCGCCGCGTTCCGTAGGCCGAAGTTCATCACAGGGAATTTGTATAGACCATTGGTTCCCAAACTTTTTTGGACTGATGCCCCCTTGGCTCCCATTCACACAACTGGAGCCCCCCTACCCAAACAAACATATACAACCTGTAACTTTGTAATGGGTATAATGAGATTTAAAAGCAATAAATGTAAATACTAGTATATAATTCACAAATATTGTATGGTTGAGATTATTTCAATAAATCAGCCAAAAAAAGTAAATAAACACGTTAAAAAAAAAATTCCATAAATATAAGTAATAGTAACTTAATGATAATTCACAAGAAAATAAGCAGTTTATTATCTGTTTATTAACTTATTCATTGCATTCTCCAGCTTTTTTATGTTTACTGGGCATGTAGATGACTTACAATAGTCTGAATTGCAAAAATAATGTAAATACGAATGAATATTCCCTTTGTTAGGGACGGTCAGCTGGCAGACTGTATGCAATTATTAGCTTATGAGTTAAGATAATAATAATAATAAAAATGCTTTAGGCACTCTATGAGTAACTTGAGACCAATCCACGTTCACTAGCTGTGAGTGAATGAAGGACTGAGTGATCGTTCCCACCACTACCTCTGAATTCTCGAGTCTGTACCTGATCACTTCACGTCCAATACAGAGTCGTGAAGTTACATAATCATGAATAATGCGGCACAGTATTCACATTGATATAGTTTTAAGATTGTTTGGTTGACGATGTATGGATAATAAAAATAATATTATTATAGTAATATTGTTATAATATTATTAATAATATTATTATAATTATAGTTTGTCTTTAGATTCATTAATACCAGCGTTAGAAATTCTCAATACCAGAATATTTTTTGATTGATTTTGATGTCCTACTGATGTACAATTGCCAGCACTTATAACTGGTATATTAGAAATAGACTAACAACGCTGCCTGTACCAGTTATAAGTGCTGGCAACTGTACGTCCCCCTTCAGCCCATTTTTTTGTTACCGCCCCCATGCCGCCCAATTTTTCGTTACCGCCCCCTACTGCCCAATTTTTCGTTACCACCCCCCTGGATCCTTCCAACGCCCACAGGGGGGCAGTACCGCCCACTTTGGGAACCACTGGTATAGACCGAAGGGCGTTGTAATGGCAGTTTTCTTGATATCCTGCTCTGCCACAGGGATTTGGTGGAAAGCCCTGACGAGGTCAATTTTAGAAAATACTGTACACCCTTGGAGCTTCGAGTGAAAGTCAAGGACGTGCGGAATAGGGTACCTGTCAGGGATTGTAGCTGCATTGAGGGCCCTGTAATCCCCGCATGCCCTCCATTCTTCTTCCTGCTGTATGGGTACCATGTGGAGGGGTGACGCCCAAGTGCTGTCAGATAACCTGGCTACACCTTGTTTGATCATCACATGGAACTCCCGTTTGGCAGCCTCAATTCGTTCTGGGGGCATAGGCCTACGTTGTGGCTTGGCAAAGACAGGAGGGCCCGTCGTAGTAATGGTGTGGCGAATACCTGAGTCATGGATTTGTGGCGAAGTGCCAGAAGAGCGTAGGAGAGGAAAATCGTGTAAAATGTTCTCATAAGTGTTCGAGTGTGTGATGTGTGTAATGGTAGGTGTTATGCGGCGGCAGTGTTTGGTGGGGATAGTAGCTTCCGAAGGTTGGTGTATGAGTCTGTTACGTTTCCTCATGAGCCGTGAGGAAATCCAGACCCAGTATCGGTGCTTGAACGTCCGCCACGACGAAGGGCCAGACCATGTACTCGTCCTTTAATAGGGTGACGCCCCTACTCCTATAGGTGGCTATAGGAGATTGATTTGCTGCGAGGAGGTCATAAGCGGTAGAAGCCTGTCTATTGCAGTTCTTTTCCATGGGAGGTACTACACTCACTTCTGAGCCTGAGTCAATAAGGAAGGTGTCTCCTGACTCGAGGTCCTCTACCCATAGGAGGGTACGAGCGTTACTGTGCGGGGGAAAAAGGTACCAGCGTGAGGAAGTTCAGGAGGCGTGAGGGGGGCCATACGTGTGTGAACGTGGGAAGAAAAAACGTCGTGTAGGGTCCAGGTGTGGTTGATGGGTGGGCGTGGTAGTGGAGATGGGGTGGGCGTGGTGATCCCGGGGCTTTCGAGGGTGTGTGATAGAGTAAGGCCTTGGCGAGGGTATCGGCGTGTCGTAGCACGGAGTGTCTGGAACGTGCGGCAGAGGCGTATGAGTGGCGTTGCGGCGCGGTTACAGGTGCTGGTTCTTGTGTGCCGTCACTAGAGACATTTGGGTCGCGTAGTGAGGCTGGTAGAGGGGCGGCCTGGCGGGTAGGGAGGCGATGTGGTGACTCGAGGGTAGAGTAGTCGTCGATATTGGTGCGTTGAGGCGAGGGTACACCTATTGAGGGCCCGGGTTGTTGGGTAGAAAGCGGGGCGGTGATGTGTTGGGCGTGTTCTTGCCACCGCCTTACTAGTTTCACTGGGGTTCGTTCGGGGTGGCAGGGTGGCAGGGGACGCCCATTGGCATGGTGGGCGGCAATTACGGGCGAAGGTGCCGAAACTTTGGTGGTAATGTCAAAGTTGCGTGTGTGGTGTGTTATTATTGTGATGCTGGGATGAAGGGAATAACTGGGATGGTGGTTTGTAGGTGTGTTGTGTTGTCAGATGTAGGGTAATGTGATAAAGGTGGGAGAATTCGTGGGGTGGGTGGGGGTGAAGTGTTGATGCCAATAAGGGGGATTGTGATGGGGATGAGTCCTGGGGAAGGGAAGACCTGAGTGGGCGTAACTGTCCGGGTGTTGCTGTTGCGACATAGGTTGGTGAGAATGAGTGGAGGCATGTGTATGAAGTTGATGATGTGGGTAGGTGGAGGCGAGTTGTGAAGTGGGCATATGTTGTTGAGGAAGTGTAGAACTGGAGTGGTATTGTTGAGACGAGGGTGACGTGTTGGGTACGTGTGGTTGAAGGGTCGTAGATGGCGTAGTGGTGTGTGTGTGTAACTGTTGGTGAGGGTGTGACAGGTGTTGGTAGTGAGTTGAGGAAGGTGGTAAGTGTTGTGTAGCGGGTGCTGTAGATGCGGGAGTCGTGCTGGTGGTGTTGACGTGGTGGTGCAGCTGTGGTGGGTCGCCCTCTGCTTAGACATTCATAATGACATCGGCATGTTTGACGTATTGCTGTATTGGTAGTTGTAAGTGGGCTTGTAGGTGAAGTTGAACAGTCGCAGGGAAGAGCTTGGAATGCCGCCTCTTGAGTATCGCCTCTGAAAAGTGGTTGCCCGCCTTCTCGTTTAGCTGCTGCATGTGACGTAAGACTGCAGATTGGCGGCGGGCACAGCACGTGGTTATTGTGGAGCACGTGGGCACGTAGTGGTGTGGGGGTAAAGCAGCGATGCACGTGGAGTCGACGCAGGGCATGGCACGTAGGTATAGTGGAGCACGTGGGCACGTCGTGAAGAGGAGATAAGTCTGCGATGCACGTAGTGTTGAAGAAGACGACAAGGCACCCCCAAGGTAGGTGAGCGTATGTGTGTAGGGACGATGGTGGGTACGTGGAGTATGGGAGGAGAGAAAGGGGTCTACGAGGTAGAAAAGAAAAATAGGGCGAATAAACGGAATGGTAGGTAGAGCAAAAAAACAAGGGACAGGCGTAGAAAAGAGCGAGAGTAACAAAGAATAGCGAAAGGAGGTATAGTAGCGGGGACAAAAAATTACGTTAAGGCAAATGTGGGCGGGATAGAACACTGGCGAAAATGAACACAGTAACGAATGCAAACAACAATAGAGGTAAAAATGTGTACGTGTAAGGGGTACCTTAGCAGCGAAGCGATGAGGTGGACGTTGGTAAAGTGGTGACGCGAGGCGTAGCTGTAGGGCCGCTGGGAAAGTCGGAAGTGGCGTGGTGAAGAGGTTGATGTGCACGTAGCGTGGTGGGGCTTGCGTGCATGTTCGTATTACCTTGTACTCGTGAAACAGAGTTGAAAAGCCGGGGTCACCAATTATAAAGGTAAGGAAGCCCTTATTTTACTACCCAGGTGAACAGATTCCAGAATACACAGTGCAGTTTATTGGTAATACAAGGGGAAGCAGTACATGTAAGTATACGGGAGGCCAGCCTGTCGTGTAGCATCGTGGAGGGTCCGTAGTTGCAGGGGAGCGTCTGTGGTTGCCGAGACGAGTGGTGAAGGCTTGAACACCATGTGGGATCGGTGCGAGAACACGTGTGTTGCACGTGGACGACGACAGCGGGACAGGGCAGGAACCTCTTGGTACTGGAGCTAGTGGTATAGTCTGTCTTCCAGGCAACAGTTGTCACTCTAGCTATTTCTGTAAACTATTGAGTTTGAAATGTATATAAGCAGAGGAGGTACAACAGGATTCAGGATACTTAACACTGACTCCCTAAGGGCTATAAACTGTCTCCATAAGAGAGAGACACAATAATATAAGACAAGGCACATCAATATAATTCCCTGTATAGATATAAGTATATTAATAAATTAAGCCTTAAGAAACTTGTGAAGTCAATTAGGCTACCTAAGAACACCACAACGCCGAGCTCGCTACCTAATACAACAACAACAACAACAATAACAAGTACTACTACAACTCTAGAACAAGGTACTGTATCAGATCCTGAACGAGTTAAAGCCTTAGAGGACTGGTACATATACATATGAGATCTGTGTTGGGAGCAGCTACGCTATAATAACGTAAAAGCAACGGAGTTTCTTACGGCGAGATGGGAAAAAAAAAAGATGGATTTGAGGATGAGAGAATACCGCCTATACTGGAACACTCTCTAAGACGAGGGAGAAGGCGATAGAGATGCATGGGACAGTAAACACAAAGAAACAGAAATGAATATAGGGGCTCTGGTTGGGAGTGGCCAGGGCGGGTCTTCCTCCTTTTCATTCCATTCACATCTTCTCTACCAATCCTTTTTAAGTGTGTGTGTGTGTGTGTGTGTGTTATCGCTACGTGAGATGGGGCTTTTGCTTGCAAGAGTAGCATCCGCTCACGGAAAGTCCATGGTTTCTTATCTTATCTCTCTCTCTCTCTCTGACGTGGGCTTTTTATCTTATTTATTTTTTTATTAAGCTGTTTCCAAATGTCCCTCCTTTCCTTCCAATTCCTTCGTGCTTACTATGTCACCTCTCTAGCACCATCTCCATAGTCCTGATATAGTCTGATCATAGCGGAAGGAGTTTCCTAAAAAATAATGAGTTAAGACAAGATGGCTGAAAATAATTGGCCAGGACAAGCTAGTTATAAATAATTGGTCTGAATATCTTAATAAAAAAAAGTAGCAAGTCTGGACAGAGAGGTACAGTACGTAGTTGATAAATTATATATATACTGTATAAATCTAGAGAGAGGAAGGGCACCATATCACGTCATAACTTAACATAAACAAAGGCGAGAAACGAACTGAACTCTAATAATACTTCCCTTGTTTAGTCTGATTCACATGACTTACAAGAACGATCCTCTTCTCGCTTTTCTAAGTGTGGCGTTTATCCTAGTTCTTAAAATAGTCGTCTGGCTTTGTTTACCGGTTTCTATTATTCTATAGCTATTTTTTCTTCTCTGGTGAAAAAAAAAATTAAAATACATACCAAAACCATAACCCCAAGAACAGGCAAATGGTATTGATATTGAAAAAAAATATGACACGAAGCCATTGCAAACGTCACACAAACCACGGTCCAGGAAATAGTGACACAAACTGTATTATTCCCACAGAGTTAATGAACAGTCCATGACATTACATACAGTTCTTTCACTCAATGGGACGCTGTATACAAAGATGTGGGAAATGCTTTAATGAAAGGTTTTGACGTCCCTGCGGACCCGAGCATATTCCTTTCCTCTCTTCCAATGTCCCTCCTTATACATTCTGTTTCCTTCATGCGTGTTGTCACTCTTCTCTGTATCCTACTCTGTTTAAGTGCAAGGTTTTAGTTTCTGGCTAAGGGTAAGGCACAGTCGTCTGTCTTCTCTTTCTAATCATTCACTCAGTGGGAGGAATGAACTTGTTTTGTAGTCATTAATAAATCAAATTAACGGGAGAAATTCTTGATGGTAAACTGGAGCTCTACTGAAACCTACAAACTACTGATTCCTTCATACTGTGCCACGAAACCGATCCCTTATTTGTTAAACACAGTCATGTCGTCTTTTTTCTGGCCTAAAATTTGGATGCTTGAAAACAAGTGGTGTCAAAATAACTGCACCCTTCATTCCACCCATCCTGACACACCCTCCCTGCCTATACCTTCTTTCCTTCCCACTTATACTGTCACACCTTCGCTTCATTCCTTCCACTCATATTGACATATCGAATTTTTCTACCTTTTTTCCATCCATCCTTCCGCCCGTCCTGACACACCACTCTCAGGAGCTCTGAGAAGCCATGCCTAGCCTTAGAACGTGAGAAATAATCGTTGGGCCTCGAACCCACCCACAACGAGTGAGATATTTAGTTACCGTACTATAAAATTATATCCTTGTGAGTGCCAGTGTCGCTTTGTATGAGGAAAACCTGACTAAATCAAGACAAATTATCTTATATATTTCTTAGAAAATGTGGTGTTGTGTTGTGTTGACATTTGTACATATTTAAATATTAGTCAATGTTACTCTAAATTTACGATAATTTAAGTCTTTATATACACATTTGACTGTTGTCCCCATTGATTTCATAGCACGGAGTTTGCAGTAGTTTATATCCCTTCATCTTGATCCTTGTGCAATTTTTATTCTTATAATAATGGTAATTTCTCTCCCAGTCTGGTCCCCCCAAATAAAGATATTATTCGTATACAAGGGTGTATATGAACCACTCCAGGATAACGAGTATGTTATTATGGTTGCTTAAGTTTTCCTGTCTGTGTGTGTGTGCTCATTATTTTCTGTGAAATGATAGGAAGTGCTATGTTGACACCCTCGTGTTTCTTATAATCTATTTATTTTAATGATTCAAAGTAATGGTAACACTTGTGGGACCTTCAGTGCAAGATTATCCAAACCAATAACCCCAGACAATCTAAAAAGTCCAAGGGTGAGACATCTGCCTTAAAGGGGGACACTTAATTAATTTCGGCTAATTGGAAGGCTACTGATTCCTCTAAACAATCCCAGGAAACAAATCATCTAAATGTTACTTATAGTCGATATTTTTCTTGATATAGTTTGAAGGAATCGGTAGTCTACAAAAAAAAGAGTCCTCCAAATTACCGTCAAGAGAGAGTATACATAGGCTACAGTAGGATGTAAGAGTTAATTAAGGGGGAACTACAGTGTGTCTTGTGGTGAGTTTTTCGGTCGGTGCTTCCAGGAATTAGTAAACAATAACACCTCAGACCAGCACAGGCCCACGCCAAACTTTTTATTAATTAAGGTGATGTATTATTATTATTATTATTATTATTTAGTGATCTAATGGTTTTCGCTGTTCTTCAACACGTACGTATCCTGGCTACACCGACACGTCAAGAAAATATTCCCTGTATCGTCATCAACCCACATGAAAGATAAGCAGAAGATGTACTGTACTCACAACCATAAATTCCAAAATGTTGTAAGCGATAGTGACGGTATAGCAGCTCGCTCCAGATAATACTAATATGGTGTTATCATCTACTGTGTGTGTGTGTGTCGTCTTTCTTTCTTTCGCTCCTCTTCTGCTGCTCTCTTTCTTTTGACTTCCTGTGCACTCTCTTTACTTTAGTCTTTTGTTTGTCTACTTTTGTTTTCTCCCTCCCTATTCAATTTTGTCTTTTTTTTTTTGTACTTCTCTTCATTATTTGTTTGTTTGGTTGTTTGTTCTTACTCTTGTTTTTCAGTCTTTTTTTTCTCTCTCTTCTCATTCTCTGGTCTCTTGTGCCTCTCTCTCTCTCTCTCTCTGCATTAATCGAGTTTTCTCCCTATGTCAACACACACACGGGACATCAAGGAGTAAAGACGTCATCACACAGCTCCAATAAAAGTCATCAATATCTATTTGTAAATATGGATATGAGTCAAGCTCGTTTATAATTGGAAACATAAAAGTGAATGAAGGAAATGAGTGAAAACATTGCAGTGAATATAAAGTAACAAAAGGTGTAATTATGGAGAGAGAAAAAAGTGAAGCTGGCAACTCAGCCGGTACTGCCGGTTGAGCCTCAGACACCACAAAGTAAACAAACCCTCTATAATGACCACTACAAACGACCTCATAAGTCCCAAAGGTCGGCGTTAGAGTAGTGTAATATTCAAGAACATTCATGATGTTCACTATAGATGGCGTGGTAGTGTACCTTTACGTACGATGACTCCCTGTACACACTACAGAGTCATCGTATCGGTCAACACTACCAATGTTCATGCCTACGTCCCTTATAGAGTAGTAGGCCACCATACTATGCATGGTGTTGACGAAGGCGTGGTGTTTTAACGATGACTCCCTAAAGACAAACAACTAGGCTATCGTACCGGTGCCACGCCATCGTCAACACTACGGATATTCTTGTCTATATACGCCCTACGGAACTCAGTGGTTGACTCTCATGCTCAGAAGAATGAAAAAAAAATATATATATAATGCATCAACTCGCAAACCAGCAGATGTGTGTGCAAGTATTTGGGAGGTCCATATATTTCGATAGCTACGAATTCTTTCAAAAAACAGTGTAACAAAACACATGGAACCTTACTCGTATTCAAAGTCCATTTCCTGACACAGTTTGGAGAAATCATTAGGACTCCAATTCACCCAAGATAAGAGATACCATTAATTAAGGACCCCTTGAACGTGTATCAGATTTGGTGGCTTTTGATTCCTCCTGGCTATGCCACGAAACAAGCTCCTTCAATATAAGTGGTGTTTCGTGGTGGTGTTAAAATGATTTATAACCTCCAATTTTTTTACTACATCACGAGGTCCCTAATCAACTCACAATGTGGTAACTGCAAGGGGCGTGTCGTGTGAGAGAGACGTATAGAAAGACGAGGCGTAAGGCGCTTCACTTAGTCTGGACAGAGGAAGGTAAAGTGAAGGATTGTTTTGCCTCTCCTCTCTCTCTCTCTCTCTTGGACCACGCACACAGTCTCTCTCTCTCTCATCCTTAACACTTAGACCACGTACGCAGTTTCTCTCACTCTTTCTCTCTCATCTTTACCACTTTAGGCTACGTACGCAGTCTCTCTCTCTCTCTCTCTTGTTAACTACCACATCAGTCTCTCAATTTCTTTCTCACTCCTTTCATACATAATACCGTACTCTTTCGGGCCTCTACATGTTTTATACTCCTCACAAGACTGACCGATCACCCTCTCAACTACTCACGGCCTTCCTCAACCACTCACTATCAAAACTACAACAGACTTTCGTGCTTGCTGTTCCAACACTTTATCACCTTCTCCTTTGTCCAACAGGGTCTTCCAAGCCTAGGGTGATCTTCTTCCCCTCTTCAATTCATTCATCACTCGCGAAAGAAGTCTCCTACGTGTCACGGACAGAAAATGAAGGTCTCACTAATACTGATGCTGTGTATTGGCATCTCTCCACTATTTTTGGTTCAAGGTAAGATAACATATTACACTAATGTAAGGGGGCCGTCTTTTATCGACGAGTAGGGCGTTGCTGATTCCTCCCAGAGTCTAAATAGTATAGGTCGGCCAGAGACCTGAACACACTTCGCTATCTCGACCGTGATTCCTCCATACTATGCTATACAATAGACACCCTCACTATTGCTGATGGGGAATCTGGTAAAAAACATTGAGGTTTACATTGGACTCTTTATATAGCTATCTTTATCACAGTTTCTCTTCTTTTAATCTCTCTCTAAATTCCTAAAGTTATTTCTAAGATGAGGTTCACTTCTTTTATTCTTCTATAAACTACCTTTTTCTGACCTATGAGGTAGCCTAACTTATTATATTATTGAACCATCTGGGGTCATTATTACTCTTCCACATTTGTCTGTTTGAAATATATCTGTTGTGCTTTGTGTAGTGTCTCATTAAATTGTTTATAATTATGATCCACTTCTGAGACATCAGCTGGAGACTGTTCTTAATTTGTCCTACCTAGCTGTTCCTCTATTAACTCTTGCTTCCCTGATTCACTCATTGTCTGCAATACCTCTCTGATATTCCCTCAATGCCTCCAAGTTTGCAACGCGGAAATTTGGTACAGTTACTGGGTTGTCTGTAATTTTGTCTCAATATAGCCTAAATCTGAAGTGTTATTGTACAATGGTTTATATTTGCCAAAGTTTCACATATATTTAAACACTGTGCTAAATTCTTTTAATTATTCAAAACAAGATCAAGTATGATATCTCCATTCATTGGCTCTTGGAGCAACTGATGGAGGAAATTATCCTGCATCGTCTTTAGAAACTCATTGGACTCGTGGCCCAATGTCTGATCCGACCAGTCACTATTACTGTGAATAATATATATATATATGCAGAAAGCTCACTTCACCGTGAGATATAATTGCAGAGTAACCACAGGAGAAAACAAAGGCAGAACAGTAAGTACTTTCGTATATTACATCTTCAGACAGAATGATACAGAGACATGAGATGGAATATATATATACTGTGGGAAAATGGGAGGAGCTACACTTGGACAAAGGGTCTGAGATACCCACCTCACCTGACCTGACCCTTATTCCTAGTCTGGTGGAAACTGCTTCATCACCAATTCGGTTAATAATTTATCACATTTGAAATGGCCATAACTCATATTAACATTATCTTTATATGTGCCTGAGATTAGACATGACTCATTTACATTTCTTTCAAGAAGGTTTGACGATTTAGCTTGTGGTAGGTCGTTGATGACTTCTCCATAGCTGTTTCTTCCTTCCATTGCATTTTTTACCAGATCGCGATTTCGGGATTTCTGATCCCTTCTTCAGTGGTGTGATAGTGTGCTCTTTCCGCTGTGATGTCAGGTGAGAAGTGCCGTCAGTTGGGCGGGTGGAGCGCTATTTATCTGATGCTACCTGACGTGCTTGGCCCTGATTGGTCGGTAGGTGGTCACCAAGAGCTTGGTAGAGCTCGCAGGTCGTCTGCTTCAAGGAGTGGTAAACGTCGCTGGTCTTCGCTTGCTGTCAATATTTCTGTGTTGTTTTCTAGTATTTCTCTGGTGAGGGCTAAGTCATGGTCTTGTCTGAGGTGTTTCTTTGGTGCTCCGGAGGTTAGGTGGCAACTGAGTCGCCGAGACAATTTCATGGTTGTCATGCCGATATAGGTTGAGGGGAGAGCTTCACAGTTCCCTCTATTGCAAGTGAACCTATAAACGATGTTCTTCCGTTGAAATATGTTTTCGGCTTGTCGGGGGCTGTTTCGGAGTACAGTAGTAGGTGGCTGGTTTTCTTGGTCCTGTAGTAGATGATTAATCATGTTGAGTCGTTTGTCTTCGTCAGTCGGTTTCACATTTCGCGTATTATAAGTTGTTTCATGATCCTTTTGTCTTCTTTGTGTGCTGTTGAGAAAGTGGATATATATATGCTTTGTTATTTCTCGATGCTTCATTCATTTCCTATCCCTCAACAGCCTACTGTTATTTCTATCCAAATTTTAAGTTCTATTCACAACTCCTAAAATTGTTGTAGTTCCCCAGACTATCGTCCTTGATATCTAGTCATTGTGATTATGTGTCATATTCTGACTTATCATCTGCTTTCCCAGAACACTTTACACTATCTTAAGACGTGTATTACGACCCCTTCACTTATATGTCTATTGGAAGCATTGAATAAATTATACCAGCTATAACTTGGTACTCTGTTCTTATGTCCGGGTTTTCTTTAAGCTAAAACGTCATTGAAACCCCACGGCCGTCTCTCGCTACCTACCTTTTCTGTCCCATCTTCTCCCTTGCCTGTCTCGTTCCCAGCCAGAGGGCTATTTAAAGGTAATTGCTATTCTACTCTCTACCCAAAAAAAGAAGGAGACTGCCAGAACCACATACGAAGGATGCACAGACACCGTCAAAGGTCATCTGGCTATGGACGGGCTCCCAAATCTAAGAGTTGCGTCCCCCGGGAATACCGAGCCAAACATCGGGACATGGCAACACTCACACAATGTAATACCCCCAGGAAAACATTGGTTACCCTTGACACTCCTGACGACTTCAAGTGGGTAAGTCACAACAGCTATTGATTCCTCCAAATTATATTGTATGTTACGTTTTCAACTAGCCGAATAATCTTTTATTCGTGCCAAATACAATATCAATTCAATTCTTTCTCCTCTCGTTTCTTTCTGGCATCTTGCCATAAACTTCTCCAGCAACTTTATTTCTTTCCCTCCTCTCGTCTTTCTTGATGGTAATGTTGCCATCTCTTGACCTGATAAAGCTGAAGTCATCTCTCAAACCTTTGCCTCTAACTCCACTCAGAACGATTCCTGCTCTATTTCTGCCTTGACACTTGAAAAGCATATGGTCTAGATGGAATTCCTCTTGTTGTTCTCAAGAACTGTGCTCCAGTGCTGACTCCCTTCCAAGGCAAACTTATCTGTCTCTGTCTGTTATCTAATACCTTTCCTTCCTGCTGGTAGTTTGCTCTAATCCAACCTGTTCTGAAGACGGGTGACCGCTCCCAACCCTTCAAGTATCCCCCATTGATCTTATGTTCTGTCTATTTTAAGTCATCCAATCTATATATCCTTAACTGTAAAATTCATCAGCACCTTACTCGTCACGACCTTCTCTCTGATGGTCAGTATGGCTGCCTTCTCTATATACTGACATTCTTCTATCCCTCCTTTCTGATTCATGGTCATCCTCTATTCAGAACTTTGATGAATCATTTGCTGTCGCTCTAGTCATATCAACTGACTGTCGACTGTTAATTCAAATTATTTATTCATTATTACAATTATTGTTCATATGACATTTATAACTAACAATTCAGGGATACAGAGAGTGTGTACGATATCTTGTGTGCGTATTATATCTTGTGGTTGTGTATGTGTGTATGTGAACGTGATAATTATATTGTGTGCATATGATATTTTGTGCGTGTGTATGTGTTGAGCGGTTCATATATATTGAGTAAATTTGAGGGCTACTGATTCCCTCAAACAATGCAAAAACACAGATCCATTTACTCCTATATATACTGAGGTGGTCTGTGGTCTGGCATAGTTTGGAGGAATGAGTCTATATTGCTCCATTTAATCCATAATACAATAACCCCAAGCCTTAATCAGCTTGTTTCAACCTGCAACTTGCAGATACACCCTACCGCCGTGCTTGTAAATAGATGTGACGGTCACCAATGCAACGATGTAGGTGAACATTGCGTCCCAACCGTCTCCACTCAAGAGTTGTTTTATGTAAGTATTAATGTCATTTCTTACATCAATACAGCATAATTGATTAGAGAAGATGAAAGGCGACCTCCCTTTAGACCCTGCAGGAAGAAGGGAGAATGTGATAGAGAGATGCAGAAAGGAACTATAAGGAGAAACACGGTATGATTACTACTGGAGAATATAGGAAAATTATTATATAAAGATATAAATTATTGATGTGCTTAATTCTTGTCGTAAGGGCTACCGATTCCTTCAAACAATGCTACAAAACAAATCCCCTACTGGTATTCCTACGTGTTAGCCTGTTTCTCGGCATAGTTAGTGTTGAGGAATCAGGAACTCTCTGAATTGCCCACACTCAATTATGCACTTTTTTTTTTTTTAACTCTAGATCCAATCTAAAGTTATTATTTCCTATTTCTATAAATATATTTCAATATTTGCCATACTTCTCATTCACTCCAGTTTTTATTGTTCTTGTTATTCATTCCAGTATTCCAAGTGGTTACCTTCTTTTGTTATTAGTTCCAGTAGTTATGTTCCTTGTTATTAAATAAACACACACTACACTACTACCACACCATACTACACCCACCTATACCCCACCACACCAACGCTAACTAACTAATCATCTGTTTGTGTGTGTGTGTGTGTGTTGTCAGGTGGAGGGAGATATGAAGAATGGCAATAAGAAGCAGTGTAATAACTAACTGTGTGTGTTGTCAGGTGGAGGGAGAGATGAAGAATGGTGTTGGAAAGCAGTGTGCCAACGTAACAGCTCGTGTGGACATGGGTTGTAAGTGTGACTGTGTGATTCAACCCTCTGACTGTGGTCATGATTGGGTAAGTGTTATTGTTTTTATTGTCATTTTTATTATTATTATATTTCTTACATTTATTAATATCATAAATCATTATTACTATTGCTATTATTATTTATTTATAATTAGTCTGCCAACCTAACCTAACCTAACCTAACCTAACCACTTTACCTGACTTAACCAAACCTAACCTTACCTAGCTCCAACCTTACCTTAATTAACAAACCTAATCTAGCCTTACCAAACCATCAGGAATACAATGAGAGGATGTGCCAATGTCTGTGTCGCAACGACTTGGAAGAGAAATGCCGGAAGAGGATGTTAGAGAGGCCTGGTATGGTCATGTGGGATGGTAAGACGTGCACGTGTCCTTGTAACCAGAAAATGGAGTGTAGCACGGGTACTTCATGGGTCCCAGAATACTGCAGGTGGGTGGGTTGGTATGTTTATGTGGAGAGAGAGAGAGTGTGTGTTTGTGTGGGTGAGTGTTGTTATTGTTGTCGTCGTCTCAAAATGGAAACAAGAAGGGTAGGGCAGTGTGTGTGTGTGTTTGTGAGTTGCCTCTAACTGTAATAGAGAAGGAAATGGGAGTGAGTGAATGGATGAGTAAAGGAATGAGCGTGTGTTGCTGTGTTAGTATGTCAGTAACTTAGTAAGTACGTAAGCAATAAAATACATACGGTAAGTCAAATAGTTAGTTAGTTGGTTTACTTTGAAATTAAGTCAATAACCAAGTCAGTGCGTTGGTTTGTTAAGTAATCATAGAGTATAATGAGAAAATACTCAGAGGTCCTTAATTACTGCATAAGCTTGTAGAGAGAGAGAGAGAGAGAGAGATTTTTAGTTTTTGTTACTGACACTTGTTGGTTTTCTTTACAGTTGCCGTAGTGTTTCACATGTAGACCCATGAGAGGTTCCAGTCACCCAATCACAAGCCCTCTCTCCAGCATCACATTTGGGGTTTATAAACACAATACAACATGACAAGGACGATAATTGTCTATTAGATACCACGCTATCATATGTGGATCACTTGTATTCTTGTATAGGCAATATATAGCCTATTATGCCGTTTGTTGTGGAGCTTTACCTTTAGCTAAAAACAGTTCATAAGTGCATTATGAAGTGTTACAATAATGAAAAACAAAAACATGTAGATATTTTGTAACAGAAATAAAGTATACTCTCTCACACTAATATTCCGGTGTATATATATATATTTTTTTTTCTGTCTTTGCATTTATATATGGTAAAACATAATGGGCTACATGTGTGTGTGGGTTGAATTTGTCAACGGTATACCTTGTGTGTGCGTGTGTACAGTACTACCATTGTTTTACACTTTATTGCTTCACTAATCAGCAGCAAATTTGAAATAAATGTCCTGGAGGTCACGTGAGTTGTGTGTAATCCAGGTGTCAATTTTAGCATCCAAATCTGCCGTGGTATTGTTGGACCATCCACCAACTTTCCCGCCGTGGAAAAACTCCCTCTGGTTTGAAACCTTAAGATGGAGATGGTTGCTTCTCGGGCTTTCATCTTCTCAAAGCTGGTGTGGTCTGCAACCCTGTTCATACCAAAGTTGAATTAATTACTATACCGGTAAAGGTTGATGGGATTTTCACGAATAGGATGTTGTCAGTTGGATTACATATTGATTGGAAAATGTATGAACTTCATATCTATCTACTGTAATATTATTATAGGTCTGATATCTCGTTCCTTCCTGAAACTCCCCCCAAGGGATTAGGTGCGGCATAGTTCCTCAGTTGTCCTTGTTCATATACTTCCTCTTTGCACAATCGTTTCTCCTCTGTCATTCATGCACATTTGTCTCTCTCATATATACATCTCCGTTCACAAGTTCGTACTACACCTAATATGGGAGGTGCTAGATAGTCTGGGCCCCCCCTTCCTGGACGACAGATTAATTACGGCTTTGATCAAAATTCACGTGAATTTTTTTAGCAAACATGTTCACTAACCAATCAAGATACAGATGTGAGTACTGATATTACCTTTCCAACACTCTGGTAGTGAAGGCAATAACATAAATTAATTAAAAAAATATATATATTTTGCTTTGAAGACATTTCCATTAGGCTACTCACCTTACAAGATCGTCGCTATTGATGCCAAGACCGAGAAAAGAGTCCAGTATGCCTATGAGATCTATGTTGCCAGGCCTGATGCAGATGCTCCCAGTACAGTCCATACAGCAAATCGACCTTCATAAAGAACTCGGCACAACCCTCCAAATTAGTCTCCATGTTGCCAAGGTTAGAGTAAAAATTGTAGCAGGAGAAGCAGACATCCTTGGGGTTCCTTGCCACGTATACCACCTAAAGAGAAAATGTAAGCCTTAATGGGAGATACATTTGTGAGTGAATTGGAAGGTCTCTGATTCCTCCATGCAAACTATGCCAAGAAACAGATTTCCTATTAGTCTGTTTCCTGACATACTTTGGAGGAATCTGTAGCCACCAAGAAAATCTTTACCACCAAGAAAATCTCCCCTTAACCTGGGCGATGGAGGCTGCTTTGACCCTACGACCCGCGCCTCGTGTCCACTGATTGCCATGAGTGTGTGTGTGGGGGAGGGGGGGGATGAAAAAGGGGTTGTAATGACCGTTACTGATGTCTAGGGTTTTAGCAGATTAACGAATCACTACAAATAAACACAGAAAGGATATGAAAAGCTATGTCATTGAATTCAAGTAATCATATACTTACAATTAGCTTACAACACAACAATTTACATTAAACACAACAATTTACATTGACATAGAAATAATACAATAATTTACAATTACATTACATAGTAATGAAAGAATAAGTTAGTTAATAATCTTCAAAGATTACAATTACACAGAAATAATCCCAATAATGCAAGAACAAGTTAATGAATATATCTCCCAAGATTCTGCCTTCTGAAGACTGACAATTGGTATTACCACATCGATGTAAGTAAGGTGAAGTCCATTCTATAACACCACTCGAGCGGCCTTGGTATATACCACGTCAGTCCACAGGCTCGACCCACCCTACTCTCTCCCTCTCGCTCTCTCTCTCTGGTCTCGAAACCTATCTATCTATCTATCTATAGCTCCGACGCCTCGCTCCCTCCGGGAACTCCCCTCAAGGGGGTGGCCACGGCAGAAGTGTCTCCAGTTCTCCCTGTTCCAACACTCCCTCCTTACTTGTTCAAGCCCTCCTCTGCCCCTCATGTTTCTCTCCTTTACATACTCTTCCACTCTGTTCTGCCATCTAACCGGAGGTCTGCCTCTCACACCAGGTCCTACAACTTCACTTCCATACACCTTCTTTACAAATTCCTCGCCTTGCATTCTCTCCACATGTCCATACCATCTCAATGTATTACGTTTCACTCTCTCAACCACTCCACACTCAATACCAATTGCCTTCTCACTCATACCACATCTCTCATATACACTCTCATTACTTTCTCCATCCCATCTAGTAAGTCCACATGCTCCTCTCAAGTAACTCATTTCCACAGCACCTATTCTAGACTGATGCGCCCTATTCCATGTCCATGTCTCCGACGCATATGTCAGTGTTGGCAGGATTATACTATTTCGTAGTCCCCTTTTCACTTCCATACTCACACTTCTACCCTTCATAATCCTCCCCAGTGATCCTATGACCTGTCTACCCTTCACTGCTCTCTCCCTAATTTCTCCTTCCATACTTCCATGTTTACACATAACTGTACCCAGGTACTTAAACTCCTTCACTTCCTCCATCCTCTCACCCCTCAGAGTTATCTCACACTTCGTCCCAGTTGGTACAGCCACTCTGTAAGGTGTAGCAAAGTCAATCACTTCAGTTTCTGCTCTTTCAAATACCATCACTTTACTTTTACCCACATTCACCTTCAATTTCCTTCGTTTACACACAGACTGAAATTCGTCCACCACTCTCTGTAAATTCCTTTCACTCTCAGCCATCAGCACAGTGTCATCCGCAAACAAACTTGCCACCAGGGACCAATTTGCTTCATTCAACCTCAACTTCACCCCCAGACCATTCACTTTGGCTTTCACCTCTCTCATACAACCATCCATATATATATTGAACAGCCATGGTGACATAACACACCCCTGTCTCAGCCCTACACTAATATTAAAACTCTCACTTAGATCACCCTCTACCCGTACACATGCTTTTGCATCTGCATAAAAAGCCTCAATGCCTTTCAGTAAAGGCCCCCCAACTCCATAAATTCTCAACACCTCTGTCATAGCTTTCCTATCAACTCTATCATATGCCTTCTCCAAGTCCATGAAGGCAGCATACAACTTCTTACCCTTCCCAATATACTTCTCCACTATTGATTTTAATGCAAATATTTGGTCCACACATCCTCTACCCTTTCTGAACCCTCCCTGCTCCTCACTAACTTTATTCCCTGTTACTTCCATCAGTCTCTCAGTCAGAACCTTCCCGTAAACCTTCCCCGGTACACTAAGAAGGCTTATTCCCCTATAGCTACCACACTCATCCTTACTTCCCTTCCCCTTATACAAAGGTACAATTATGGCTCTCCTCCAATCCTCTGGCACCTCTCCCTGCCTCCAGGCCAATGTACATATAAGCAACATCCACTCCACCACTACCTCCCCCCCACACTTTAACATTTCAGCAGTTATCCCATCCACCCCTGGTGCCTTTCCCATCTTCAACTTTCCTATTGCTTTCCTAACCTCTTCCCTTCCTAAATCTCCCTGTACACCCTGTCGTCTACCACCTGCCTCCATCCCCATGCATGTCACCACCGCCTCCCCTCCCGTCCCCCCATTCATCAGACCATCAAAATGCCTCTTCCACACTTCTTTCACTTCCTCACTTCTACTCACAGTAACTCCATCCTCTCTCTTCATTCTCACACTACCAGACTTTCCTTCTCCTCTTTCTCTTTTAACCTCCTTCCAGAATAATTTCTTGTTCTCTTTAAACTTTTCACTCAGCTTCATACCAAACTCCTCATCCACTCTCCTTTTACTCTCACTCACCATCATTTTCACTTGTCTCTTACACACATTATATTCTCTTTTCCATCTCTCTCTCACTTCTTCCGGCACATTCCTCTGTAGTGTTCTCCGATATGCCTTCCTCTTATCCTCTACAGCATCTTTCACTTCTTCTGTCCACCAAGCACTCCCTTTCTTGCCCCTCTTCTGTGACTTATATCCTACTACCTCTGCTGCTGTCCTTAATACTCTCATCTTAAACATTTCATACACCGCATTCACTCCCACTCCCTCCCCTATCCCCATCCTTACATCCCCCAGCGCCTCACCCACCCTCCTCTTATATTCCTCCCTATACTCTTCTACATCTAATTTCCCACTAGCCACCACCCTCTTATTCCTCACCCCTTCATCCCTCCTACTATACTCCCACTTAACCCTAACCTTCATCCTCACCAACACCGCAAAATGGTCGGAGCAATGGACCATTCCTCTCACTACTTTTGCGTCATACACATCCTTCCTCAACCTTTCATCCACTGCCACATAATCAATCAAACTCTTCTGCTCTCCTCTCTCATCTCTTCTCTTCCATGTATACCTGTGGATCATCTTGTGCTGAAAGAAGGTGTTCGCCAAGAACAACCCCCTCTCAGCACAGACATCCACCAGATATTCACCATTCTCATTTGTTCCTTCTACACCCCATTTACCCACAATATTCCTCACTTCCTCACCTCCCACCTTTCCATTCATGTCTCCCATCATCACTATTCTCCTTCCATTATCAATTCCTCTCAGACATGCATTCAGCTCTTCCCAAAACACTCTCATCTTCTCTCTCCCTGTCTTACTCTTTTCATTCACTGGTGCATAAGCACACACCCAAGCATACTTCACCAAGCCAATCTTTCCAGTCATCCATACAATCCTCGATCCATTCCACCCATGTCCATCCACTCCCTTCCACACCCACGGAGACACCAACAGCGCACACCCTTCCTTCCCTCTTCCTTTACTCTTTTCATTCATACCCGTCCATACTACTCCTCCCTCCATTCCCTCCCACAGTCCACTCTCCCTTCCTTCCTGACACTCAACCACTCCACATCCTTTCACGTGTGTCTCCGTCACTCCCATCACATCCACTCTTCCTTTCTTAAAACATTCTACAATCTCTCGCCTCTTGGTCCCATCCGTCATTCCATTCACATTCATAGCTACCACTCTCATACAATCCCTCTTCCCTACTCCCTCTACAGGGCAACCCTGAGACCCTCCCCCGCCAGTAGCCATATCTGTCCACTCCCCCATTGGGGGGCCACTGATGGCTGGCAATGCCAATGCAGTGCTCATTCCCGGAGGGACACCTTGATCGAAAATATACCACAGGCACATGCTTTGTCATATATATATATATTTTTTTCTGTACCTCAACCTCGGGACTGTAGGCTGTCAGTAGCCCGTGACTTTTGCGAGGCTCCGAGATTATTGGGTGTCTCACTAGATGAGACAGTGGAGCTTCGTGGTGATGTTGGTACCGTAGCTTCTCTTCTGCCCCACTAGATGACGACACCTTATTTATACACGTCACTATCAGGAGAGAGCAGCTACACCGTCACTCACAGCATCTTGGAATATGGTCTGGCATTTTCTATGTTGTGAGTTGACGACGATGAATATGTAGGCGTATAAGTATATAATGTTACCAGGCATTATGTTTTAATGTTATTGTTATCAATAACTTTTTATCATAGTGATACATAAGAGCATGGATATCTATCTATCTATATATGTATATATATGTATATATATGTATATATATATATGTATATATATATATATATATATAAATCAGGCAAGACACTCCAAGTAAAATGCAATAGAGCACTGGGTGAGCAAAGGGAAATGTCAATGGCGGTAAAAGTCCCAGTAGGGCTATTAAAATGTGTCACATCTCCAGTATTTAAAACCCCTAATCCCTCTTCCCCAATAAAAGAAGCCAATAAAACACCCCTGGGGTTGACCGAACTGTCACCCCACAGAGGATGACGACCATTAAAATCACCCAATAATATACATGGAGAGGGAAGGTCCATTACAATACGGTTGAGATCACCCCTCTCAACTGTAACAATGGGAAGAAGGTATAGACTGCACACAGTGTACGGGCGGCCCATAAAAACCTTAACTGCGACAGCCTGGAGCGGAGTGTCAAGCTCCAGGCTCGTGCATGGAACATCTCGATGAACTAGGATGGCAGAGCCACCATGGTGACCCTGCCCTTCAAATGAATTGGAATAAAATGCAGAGTATGCTGGAGGGCTGGTAGGAATGTAGTCCCCAAGCACTGTCTCTTGGAGAGAAACATATGCAGGAGAGAAGCTAGAGAGAAGAACACGCAGTTCCTCCCAAGAAGCACGCAAACCACGGCAATTCCACAGAAGGACTTTGAACAGTGTTACTTCCGTACTGATTTTTGGGAAGCCTCACGGAGGGACTTCCCACTACCACCTCGACCTGAGGGTTTACTCAAACGATAAGTTTTGTCTAATCCTGGGCCACTAGAAGAAGAGCAAACCCGAGGAATAGTACTTGGGGCAGTAATTAGGACTCATAGACGAGTCCCTGAAGCATCTGATATTTTAGAAGAAGATGAAGGTAGATGAGCAGGGATATTCTTTGAAACAATTACATTGGTATTGTCCTGTACAGCAGTGGTATCACTGACATAGGCAGATACATGGGTCCATGATCAAGTTGTTGCAGGTGTACAACGAGATTTGGAGGGTCACACCTTTCCAAACTCGTGGCACTTTGCACATGTCATTCCCATAACGAAAGGAGGGAGTGACCCCAGATCGACTACGTTGTATCACCCTATTGCGCTCACAAGTTGCTTATGCAAGGTCATGGAGCGAATAGTTAATCGTAGGCTATTGCACTTATTAAATTCCCGGAGTTTCCTAGTTGACGAGCAGGTCGCCAGTCGCTAGATCAGCTAGTAAACTTGGAAATTCAAATTCAAGTGGCATTTGCCATAAAACATTTTTTTATTGCAGTATTTTTAGATATTGAAAGAGCCTACGACATGACGTGGCGACATGGCCTCCTCAAGAAACTATATGCAATGGAATTTTTTTTTCTGACAGAACTTTCTCTGTCAAGGTTTTTTTCGGACACAGTCACTTTCTCGGACATATTTGTCCAGGCAAACGGGGTCCCCCAGGGGAGTGTTCTGTCTCCGAACTTATTTCTATGTATGATCAATGACATTCTACCAGCTCCTCCTCGAAATCTTAAATACTCGCCATACGCCAATGACTGTTCAATATGGCACTCCAGCCATAGTGCAGAGTTTTCAGCAACTCAGATACAATTGGCACTGGATTTGATTCACAATCCAGTGGGGTTTTAAGTTTTCAATAAGAAAGAGTGTGGGGGTGATTTTCACTCATAGGAAGAAACCAGACGTCCGGCTGACTATGGATGACAACCCCCTACCTATTCAAAATTCTTCTAAATTCCTTGGACTGCATCTTGACAGTCGACTGATATGGCAAGTCCATGTTAGTCGGTTAAAAACTGAATGTCTACAAGCACTTAATTTGCTGAAGGGCATTTATGGTACCAAATGGGGAGCAGATAGGAAGTCATTGCTAATGCTATATAAAACCCTGATTAGATCTAATATATCAGCCTGTTCATTGCCATAGATACCATAATGTGAAGGTACCCATATTAGCTTGATTGACTTATTGGCACTAAACAGCTTACTAATGATATTACCCTGTATTTCATTGTTAGTTGTATTCAAGGATTTAATAGCTTTAAGTGAACTTAGAGAATCAGTAAAGATAACTATCCTATCGTGGGTCGTCGATAGGGCAAATTCCAAAGCTTTATCGATAGCAAAAAGTTCATAAGAAAAATTGATGTATGATTCGGCAGTCTGAATCTCAACTGGCATTTGGTCGACCACACGCCTGCACCCACACATTCATCCGTCTTGGAGCCGTCGGTATACAAATGGAAATATGGAAGATGATTAACAATATTTCTTGAAACCTCTGGTGTACCTCCACCTCCGGCACCCGGAATTTAACCCCTGGCAACCAGGAATCCACAATAGTAAAAGGGGGTGTTACCCAAGATGCAATGTTTACCAAGACCAGGGTATCGATTGTTGAGAATCCTATACCGACACACTCTACGAGGTCGTGGAGTTTGGCTCTGAGGGACCTCACGCCAGTGCCCTCCGGGACCAAGTGATTCCCAGGCAGATAACTCGGCCCTTCCAGGTGCCTATCGCCATGGCCCCCCGGGTGCAGCTGCCCAACCAAGGCATTCCCTGGAGGATGACTCGGCTCTGGTGCGTTCTACCAGCCACAGTCCAGGACTCGTCGACATCACCTCCGGCAGAACCTTCCTCTCTTGCTCGAATCATCGATTCTAAAAAACTAAGTCTCAATCAGCTCCACAAACAAGATAACCACCTATCTGCCCAGTTCATGAAATTTGTTACACCTGAGAAGATTTGTGTGCCAGTCAATTCTCTTGGTTTGTCTCCTTCTCCAAGTCGTTCATCTGCCTCTACTCTCCGGATTTCTTCATCCAAGCATAGGGTTTGATCTTAATGTCATCCCCTGGAGCGTCTGTGGTATAACCAGTTATGTTAAACTCAGTCAACTCATGGTCTATGTGTTTCTACATCATCTGAGTATATTCTTTCTCCAGGAAGTATTTCCAGGATGGTTTCTCACCTCTGGGCAAGCTCTTAACTTGCATTCATAGCTTCTAGCCACATCGCCTTCTTCTGTACCTCCACCGATCCTGACATGACCTTTCAGCTTCAGGAAGGTACTCTGGATCTCATCCTCACATATGGACAGATAACATCTCAGAACCAGTGTTCTACGGTGCCAGTTTTATTCTCTGTTCATGTCGCACTTTGGCTTCATTATATTCTACCTGCTGGGTCTACTGCTTCTGCCACTCGTTTACATATTGCTGTGCCTGTAAATCAAGAGTGGGCAACCTTTGTACAGTAGGGCGGAGGTCAGATGAGACTATCTGGAGCATGTTGCAGGCAGCAGTGACGAACGAGAACCACAAGGTGCCTTTGTGCAAAAATTTTATTGAACAAAAAAAACAAACATACAAATTTGTGAGATGGTTTGGTGACATTGTTCATTCAAGAGAGTTCTTGGTAAACATACAAATTCAATTCAGTTCAATGGATGGGATACACAACAGAAGAATATATTTTGAGGTGGCAGTCCGAGAGCTGAGTACGAAGGTGAGACTTAGTGAGCAGACACCAAGTAGCCTTGACTTGGAGAGAGTGCAGGATTGCCAAACAGTATATATCAGCAGATGTTTTTTTGGTAAATAATTATAATAATAATATTTGGCTGGAGTGGGCCGAATTGCAATGTTAATGCCGAGAATTGTCTAAGGGCTGGAGGATAGTCCTTCATGGGCTGTATCTGGCCTGCAGGCCGAGTTTGGCCACCCCTTGCAGGCCGGATTCCATTATTAATTCGGAGTATGTTCACGGGCCACACAATATGCCTCTGTGGGCCGGATGTTACCCGCTCCTACTCTAAATATAGCCTGATGGACATCTTATTTATGACTCATATGTTACTTACTTTTTACCTTTCTTTGCCAGACCAGTTATACTCTGATCTTTTCTTTGCCAGTCATGTCGTTTACAAGTTATTTGTCTCCCAGGCACACCTCCAACTTCATTGGATATATGTATATATGTGTAAGTGACAGGAAACGTGTGTGTGTGTGTGTGTGTGTGTGTTGGGTTCGTACTATCCCTATCGTTGACTGACATGTTATCATTGTCTATGCTTTTTAATCCCGACTTTTCCTGTATTTTTATAATGAGCATAATCCTTCAAGTTAGACAGAAAGGGCTTATTTAATTGAGAAACTCTGAATATCAGAGAGTTCACCAGTAAAATTATTGACCATTAAATTCCCTCAAGACTAACTTGGACTACTGTATGAAGGTAAAGCAAATTTTGTGGTTAGTGTGTGTGCGTGTGTGTGTGTGTGTGTGTGCGTGTGTGCTTATGTAACAATTTGAAATGTTTGTGTTTCTCCCTAGATAGAGAAAAGTTGTTTGGTAATTGTTACACAAATATGGATAATTTGTCTCGCTTCCAATAAAGTATACTACATTGATTTGACATGAAGTGACAACATAATAATTTACAAACTATTAGATAATTGCTCGCAGTACACTGGAATTCATTATCTAATATGTTTTATCTCTTCCTTCACTGTCCCTACGGATGACGCCATGACACTTCCCGTGTGTATGTGTGTGTGTGGTCACTACCGGATCAGCTTCCATTTTGCAGTGTTGTGTTTGTGTAAATCCTTCTCAACGCCAGCATTACAGTGCTTCAATCTCTGGAGTTTAATAATCAAGAAGAACCTTCCACATATTGGGTAAAGTGTTTTGTTGTTAATATAGGTCGATTCCACAGTCTTATTTGTTTGTTAGCTTCTCAACCAACCACACTTGTAAGGCTTAATTTATCATTTTCTAAAAGCTGAGTATCCACATTCACAAAATCTATCCAACAGTTAGATAATGATGATCACTGTATTGTTTACTCACCAAATTCATTAAATAATTCAGCCATAAGTCATTTAAACGGTTAAGATTCTTTCATTTGCGTGCTTACAAACCAATACCAACCACTGTGGAATAGACCCTATTAATATTAAATCCTACACTCAACTATTTTGGATTGTCTTCCTTTAAAATGCTCTGTATTTCTTCATAATCTCTCCCTCTCTTTATCACTTCCTATCTTCTATCTATCTATCTATCTATATCTCCGACGCCTCGTTCCCTCCGGGAACTCCCCCCAAGGGGGTGGCCACGGCAGAAGTGTCTCCAGTTCTCCCTGTTCCAACACTCCCTCCTTACTTGTTCAAGCCCTTCCTAGCTTTCCTCTCCTATATTCTTTGGTCAGGTTTCTTCTGTGACAACATTCTTTTCTGTACTGAACAGTTCCACATTGCAATCCTCCCTCAATTCTTCTTTGAGTAATAATAGGTACACTTGGACACCACAATGTTTAGTCCACCTGTGTCGGTGTGTGATATTTGTAGCAGATGCTTTCTGGTCGACAGACTACTTACACTATCACAAGGCCACACACATTAACACACTTACCCTATCACAAGGCCACACACACATTAACACACTTACCCTATCACAAGGCCACACACACATTAACACACTTACCCTATCACAAGGCCACACACATTAACACACTTACCCTATCACAAGGCAACACACACATTAACACACTTACCCTATCACAAGGTCTGTGAAATTTATTAGTTCTAAATATTTATTATTATCCCATGTTCTTGTCTTTGGTGGCATATATAATGTAACAACAGTAATTACTTCTTCTGGTGTTATAACATCTACTGCTAGTAATTCAACTTTATCTGATACCAGTAATTCTGTTTTGTTTACCTTTAAATTATTTATGGGTTAAAATCATTACTCCACCTCCATTTTTTCCTACTCTATCTTTTCTCCATGTGTTGAATTCACACAGGTTAAATACATCATTTGTTATTTATTTTATTACTTAACTTAGTTCTGTGAAGCATCTTATCTGTGCTTTTTCTTCTTGTATAACATCTTTAATTTCAGTTAATTTAGATACAATACCATCTACATTTGAGTATATCATTTTTATTTTTTCATTTCTGTATACTTTTCCTAGTCGACATCTCTTTTTCTCCACCATTTTTTGACTTGCATTCCCCCTACTCTGTAGAAAAAATGTCTTTCCTCTTCTTCAGTTATTTCACTGTTTTTCCTTTTTGCTTCTTCCACTTTTTCTCTGAGTATTTCTCTATCTTCCTTAGTTAAGCATCTGACTACCTTTATATTATTCCATTCTTCAGAATCCTTCAAATTCCTGGCATTTCTCAATACAGTTTCTACCATGTTACTACTTTGTACAATTATCTTTAGTGGTCTCATTTCCTCTTTTTCATATTTTCCCATTCTGTGGAATTCTTCTATCTTTACTTTTTCTTCCTCTTCTTCCATTATGGTTTGCATTATACCTGTGATTTTGTTCATTTCTTCTTTATCCCTAGCTATTTTATTCCTCATTTCCTCTTCTTTTACTCCATATATTATTATTGATTTATTCAAATCAATTGTTTCTCTGACAAACCTTACATTTTTTCTTATTACTTCTTTTACTTCTTTCTTTATGACCATTATTCCTTTATCTTGCTTCATGTTTGTTTTTATCTCTTCTTTTTCTTTTAGAATCTGTGCACATGTTTTAACTATTTCTTCTTTACATGCATTTACTACATCATTTGCCTGTTCTATTTTCTCTTCTGTTTCTTCATTCTTTTAAACTATGTGACTGGCTTTGGTCAACACATCTGCCTTCTGTTTCATTTATTATTATTAATACTATCAGTATTATTAATATTATTATTATCGTTATTAATATCATTTATTATTATTATTATTATTATTATTATTGTTATTATTATTATTATTGTTATTATTATTATTATTGTTATTATTATTATTGTTGTTATTATTATTATTGTTGTTATTATTATTATTATAATTATTATTATTATTATTGTTATTATTATTATTATTGTTATTATTATTATTATTGTTATTATTATTATTATTATTATTATCATTGTTGTTATTATTATTATTGTCATTATTATTATTATTGTCATTATTATTATTATTGTCATTATTATTATTATCATTGTCATTGTCATTATCATTGTCATTGTCATTATCATTGTCATTGTCATTGTCATTATCATTGTCATTATCATTATCATTGTCATTGTCATTATCATTATCATTGCCAATATCAATATCAATATCAAATGCTCCAGATTTACAACAAACACTGCATTACCCCGTTAAGGTTTTAGTACAGTGTTGGTAAATTTGGAGCAACTGATTCCTCCAAACTATTCCAAGCAACAGAATACCATTATTTTTGTTCATGTTGTCATGTTTCCTGACATATTTTGGAGGAATCATGATGTTCCAATGTACCAATATTGTATTACCCCTAGAGAGAGAGAGAGAGAGAGAGAGAGAGAGAGAGAGAGAGAGAGAGGGAATAATAATAATAATAATAATAATAATAATAATAATAATAATAATAATAATAATAGGAGAGAATAATAATAATAATAATAATAATGAGAGAGAGAATAATAATAATAATAATAATAACCAAAATAATAATAATAATAATGAGAGAGAGAATAATAATAATAATAATGAAAGGTATAGTTAATAATAATAATGAGAGAGAGATAGAGAGAGACAATACATATTAAGTGAACTGTACACAACTGACCTGAACCAAGTAGTGGAGGTGATGTGTTTGTATGTGTGTCATTGTACAGGTCAAAACGGGTGTTGTGAGGAACGCACCGACTACACTCCACCTGCAGCCACACGTGTTAACCCATAATGTTGTCTGGAGTGTGAGACATTGTTACCTTGGCACCATAACCATAACCATCACTATAGTACCACAACCAGATACTCCAGTGTTGGTTTGGTAGGTCCTTGATGGTAAGTCTAGTGGTCCTGCTTCTTCCCTTCCATCACATCTGTTGACACATCCGGCGATGTCGACGATACACTGGTGTACTCTGAAGGTGAGATAATGAAATGATTGTGTTATGTTCACCTTCATATTCTCCTTCTTAACCCTTCCTTATCAGTACAGTTAGAGAGAGAGAGAGAGAGAGAGAGAGAGAGAGAGAGAGAGAGAGAGAGAGAGAGAGAGAGAGAGAGAGAGAGGCCTTGTAGGAATTAGTGAAAGGTGATAGAGATGTGGGATATCAAGAACAAGGAAATAGAAAGAAAGTAGGGACAGATAGCTATAACAATAAATAAAACAATAGAAGTGCTTTTTCTCGTTTTCTCTGGTAACTTTGTTTTATAGAAAACGATTAGCAAGCAATGTTTTATATGGGTAACTATGATATAATAATTATTTTTATATACTTACTTTAGTAATTTCTCTTATTATAACCTCTCTCTCTCTCTCTCTCTCTCTCTCTCTCTCTCTCTCTCTCTCTCTCTCTCTCTCTCTCTTGTATTACAGCGTTGGTGAATCTGGAGTAACTAATTCCTCCAAAGTATTCCAAACAACAGGACACCAATATATTTGTTAATCTGGTTCTGTTTCATAACACAATCATTTCATTATCTCACCTTCAGAGTACACCAATGTATCGTCGACATCGCCGGATGTGTCAACAGATGTGATGGAAGGGAAGAAGCAGGACCACTAGACTTACCATCAAGGACCTACCAAACCAACACTGGAGTATCTGGTTGTGGTACTATAGTGATGGTTATGGTTATGGTGCCAAGGTAACAATGTCTCACACTCCAGACAACATTATGGGTTAACACGTGTGGCTGCAGGTGGAGTGTAGTCGGTGCGTTCCTCACAACACCCGTTTTGACCTGTACAATGACACACATACAAACACATCACCTCCACTACTTGGTTCAGGTCAGTTGTGTACAGTTCACTTAATATGTATTGTCTCTCTCTATCTCTCTCTCATTATTATTATTATCAAATATACTTCTCATTATTATTATTAGTAGTAGTATCATTATTCTCTCTCTCTCTCTCTCTCTCTCTCTCTCTCTCTCTCTCTCTCTCTCTCTCTCTCTCTCTCTCTCTCTCTCTCATTATTATTATTCTCCCTCTCATTATTATTATTATTATTATTATTCTCACTCATTATTATTATTATTATTATTATTATTATTATTATTATTCTCTCTCTCTCTCTCTCTCTCTCTCTCTCTCTCTCTCTCTCTCTCTCTCTCTCTCTCTCTCTCTCTCTCTCTCTCTCTCTCTCTCTCTCTCTCTCTCTCTCTCTCTCTCTCTCTCTCTCTCTAACTGTACTGATAAGGAAGGGTTAAGAAGGAGAATATGAAGGTGAACATAACACAATCATTTCATTATCTCACCTTCAGAGTACACCAGTGTATCGTCGACATCGCCGGATGTGTCAACAGATGTGATGGAAGGGAAGAAGCAGGACCACTAGACTTACCTTCAAGGACCTACCAAGTCACCCTCATCTAGTCTATTCCCACCTGTAATATTACATTATGATAATTACACATTCATAAACAACACCATAGACGTCAGCAATCCCCCATCATACTCATCATCACCATTTTCTTTGTGTATGTATATAATTATATATGTATTTGAATATCTTTACCTATTCTATTTCTTTTAAATGTATGTATATTTTCAGCCTATGGCTGCCCTCATGTTAATAAACCGTTTATTATTATTATTATTATTATTTACCGAGTATAATGTACACTCTCCCAAAAAGGTATCGGCATTGCTGGCTAAATCCTGCTGAGAAAAGATCGAAGCTACATGTATGACAGTACTCTGGGGTTGGTCTAAAGGGTGCTCTCGACCAAGGCCAAGAGATATACCAGGTCAGCTGGACACTTGCGCTCCTCACCTCCCACCTGGGGGGTGAGTGAATCTGTGACGTCAGCAAAAGGGCAAACTCACGGTCAAGAAGGGGCTATGCTGTCAGTCGACTTTTGGCTGTCCATCAGTGTTGGTCTCCCGCTCTGTTTTCAAATGGATGTAGGGCGGTATTTCAAAATCATTAATAGGAATTAATGCCATGTGACTCTGTTCCCATGGGATAATTATCAGATTTTCCTTTACTCTCTTCTCTCTACACGCACACCCACATACACATTCACACAATTTCACTCTCTCTCTCTCTCTGCACATACACAGTCTCTCTCTCGTGTCATTCTGCCTGTTTGATTCCCTTCTATTACTATTCTTACTTTTATTATAATATTAATAGTATTATTATCAACATACATTTGTTAATACGCATATGACTTATATTGTTATAGTGTCTCTGTATGAATTGTTTATATAATGTTTATGTGTCACTTTCTTCTAATGCCTCTCTCTCTCCGAATATAAAATATAATTCTCTCTCAAGTTCTCAACAGACTTCCTGGCAAATCTTTTTGTTCGCCTTCCAATGTCTCCTTCAATCTCTCGTTTTCTTTGGATGGCCAGTGACGCGATGCAAAGGGCAGTAAGCTCCTCCCCCTGAAATTGATACCTGTAGTGGGGGGGGTTATTGTCCTGACCTGGTATATATCTCTTGGCCTTGCTCTCGACCACCCTTAGCCGTAAGGTTAAAGATGGCCGCCACAATTGCCGCTAAGGTGTTTCGTGCATACCACCATAGTGAGTTAAGGGCAAAAATGGCGGCTAAGGTAGCTTAACGGCCGCTAAGGTCTTTCGTGCATCCGCCCCCAGGCATGGGGGTGGGGAGTTTGGGGGGTGCGGGAATAGGGGGCTTGGGGTAGGTAGAAAGCTGTCCCCTACTCCCGCACCACCTTATTAAATTAATTAATAAAGACGCTCGGGGAATTTTTACCGAAAGTAATTTGACATGGGTTCGAAACTCCATTAATTGTAGATATTTTTAATTTTCCTTTGTAGAAATATTTTTTTTTAATTTCTTGGCATAGTTGGAAGGAATGAGTAGACTTCCAATTTAATTAATTAATGCAATTTCGTGAAGCGCCGTTGGAAAGGCTAAAACAGTGTTGCTATTTTTATATATATATATATAGCAAGGTGTAGGGAAATTTCTCTGTTTTAGAAAATTTTTGAAGGCTGCACAGGGTCAGGGAAATTTCTACTAAACGAAATACCAAAAAGACCGTCTAAAATGTTAAAGAATAAAACAGGGAATTATTGAAGTAAAAGGGAAAGTTCTAATGTTGCCAGCAGGTGTTGGAAAATTTCTCTGTTTTAGGAAATTTTGACATCATCCATACAGAGTAAACAGGGAAATTTCTACCACGCGAAATACCATATTAAAGACCCTCCATGTTCAAGAATAAAACAGGGAATTATTGAGATAAAAAATGAAATAATTCTCACATGTTGAAGTAGTTGGGGAAATTTCTCTGTTTTAAGGAATTTTGACATCCATATAGGAAAATTATATCAAGATTATTCAAGAGTAAAACAACAGAGAATTATTGAGGTAAAAAGGGAAATAATTCTCACATGTTGAAGTAGTTGGGGAAATGTCGTCAAGCAGACCTGGCAACACTGACACTCAGACCAGGTGAAGTGTTAAGTTGGTAACACTGTCAAGTCAGTCATAGTCAGGACAAGGTGGAGTTAAGGAGTGTTAGCGTTGACTGACCAGAGTCCGCTAATATTTCCTGGTTTTTGGGTGAGATTAGATTATTTTTTACCATAATTTCGCATCAGTTTGAAGCAGAATATATTAATGCATCTTCCCATGTGGTTTTTAATAGTTATACATAAGTAATATATGACTAAAAATGAGAATAATGTAGTAGAAAATTAGTGAATGACATTTTGTTATGACATCGTAATCAGAATAAGGCGGTGTCTACATCCGGTGATAATGATAATATATAGTCTAGGCTACCATAAGGATATATTCAACTATATTTGTGGTGTATACGATGGTGTGGTACCAATAGGAAGGCTCCATAGACTTATAATTGAGCCATCGTATCGGTACCACACCACGGATGTTCTTGAATATGCACCACAAAAACACGGCTATATAAATTAGTATATTGTGTCGGTAGAGATCAATTTTATTCACTTTTTATACTGTTGTGTGGCCTTATTGACATTTTCACCCATATTGGTATTGGATTTAACTTGGTAAATATTGAAAGAATTACCGTTATTGCTTACGGTTTTATCTACCTTCATTACCCACTTATTTAGACCATTCTAAAACTCTGATTTAACTTATACATACCTTAAAAAATCCATTTGATTGTTGTTGCTCTTCTCAATTCAATCACTTAATTACCTTCTGTTAACTAATTCCTTTTCACTTTATCAATTGTCCCTCGTTTCGGTATTATTACAGAAGAACTGTGCTTTTGGCTAGGGCCGCGCAGTGTTACCACATCCGGCTAGGTCCCGGGAATTTTATGATAGTTTACACCGGTTATATCCCGGTAGTTTGCCCAGGTTAGGTCCCGATAGTCTGCTGTGGTCTAGGTTAGGTTAGGTCAGACTAATTTCCAAATTATGTTTTTAAAACGGGGCATATCTCCGAGAGAAACTCTGTCTTATCCTACACTCTCATATAACCTTGACATGCCTAATGATATCTCTTCATAATTACCAGGTTGGATGTTAAAGGGAATAAATAGTCACTGTCAGAATATAACCTAACCTTACCTTACCTTGACATACCTAATAATATCTCTCCATAATTACCAGGTTGGATGATAAAGGGAGTAAATAGTCACTGCCAGAATATAACCTTACCTTACCTAACCTAACCTTACCTTACCGTACCTAACCTAACCTTACCTTATCTTACCTTACCTTGACATGTCTAATGATATCTCTCCATAATTACCAGGTTGGATGATAAATAGTCACTGCCAGAATGAGTGAAGTATTCCAGTTTGGCCTGGTGCCCATCACGTGTCATGCCTGGAACCGTGATCGCACTCGTAAGTATTGTAGGAAGATAGACATAAGTTAGCAGAGGAAGCAAGCAGTACATAGGTAATGAAAGGCATAAGTTAGCAGAGGAAGCAGTACATAGGTAATGATAAGTAAAAGTAGCTGGTTGAGGAAAGGGGGTGAAGTAGTGGCATAACAAGGGTAGAAAATTAAAATGTAGGAGGGATTTTTTGGGGAAACATTTCAAAATTGCTGTTTTAATTATATATGTCAAGAAAATGTTTTTTGTGCTATGTAGAGACTTGAGCAGTATGTACTCACAATAATATTTATTAGGACATAAAACTTAATGTAGTTTAATTATAGATTTGTTTCAGATAAAGCATTTTGTATCCAAATTCACACTTTGACTAAAATCAGTTTTCAGCTGGTTTCTCAGCTTACAAAATTAAGTCTACCTTATTTGAGTGGTATATATTTAAGATATGAAGTGATTTAAATATTTGATGATAGATGTTGCACTGAGTCTGAACAACAATGAGGTCAACATCTATAGAAGGATGGGGTCAGAATGGAAACTGGAGGAAACTCTTCAGGGACATGACCTTCGTGTTACTGGCATTGACTGGGCACCAAACACCAATCGTATTGTTACTTGTGGAGCTGTGAGTACATTATACACCTTATGTAATTATTCATATAAAGTTATAATTGTATTTGTAGTTTGTAGGTCTTGTTGATTATACAGTATTGTGTTAGTTTTTCTGGTATTGACAAGTTTGAATCCTAAATTACAATTATCAAATCTAAAAGTGTTGTTGATAATGAGATTATTTGTTTGTGGATGATTATATATTTTAACCATATTGAAGGTTTTTAATATTGTTTCATTGTTATAATAATGATATTATTGTGTATATGTTCATTAGGACCGTAATGCATATGTCTGGACTTGTGGAGATGATGGGAAGTGGAGTCCAACATTGGTATTACTGCGTATCAACCGTGCTGCCACCTGTGTCAAATGGTCACCCCATGGTTAGTTCATATAGGGCCTACGTTGTTTTCATTTTTCCGTTTACAAAGCTAAATTTATCATGTATAGTAATATTGTACCTAACTTTAATTGAGCTTCTTTACCTGCCTGTGTTGCCTGGCCAATATTAACATCTTGGCATCCATCCCTCCCTCCCTATTTTATTAAAAAAAAAATTTATTATGTGAGTCTCCTTTACTGTGTCATCCATCTTATACATCTCCCTGCTTATCTCACATCATCAGAGAACAAGTTTGCTGTAGGTTCCGGGGCCAGGCTGATCTCGGTGTGTTACTTTGAGCAGGAAAATAATTGGTGGGTATCAAAGCATATCAAGAAGCCTATACGCTCCACCATCACCACCCTGGACTGGCATCCTAATAACATTCTCTTGGCTGCTGGTGCTGCTGACTTCAAGGTGGGTTTGGGGTTTTTGTTTTTCATCCGGCATCATCCACGTTAATTTATTACTAATTATCTTACATACGTGTTACTACAGATATTAATTTGCCCATGACAGTGCAACATGACAACCTTTGCAATCAACAATGCTAAACACATGTCCATTAAGGATATTATAATTTGTACTAAGTTTATTTTATTTTACATTTTTTCTGTTGGAGTATTTAGATGTCATCACCAACAAGAGTGTATATATCAGGAAGATTACTATTAAAACTGTATTTCCTTTTCCATCTCATCAGTGTAATGTCATCACCAAAAAGAGTTTATCAGGAAGATTACTATTAAAACTGTAATTCCTTTTCCATCTCATCAGTGTAATGTCATCACCAACAAGAGTTTATCAGGAAGATTACTATTAAATCTGTAATTCCTTTTCCATCTCATCAGTGTAATGTATTGCTTGGACAAATTTGATATTTTACATTTCTCTTGGAATTTTGAAATATAACTTTTGCTATATGACAGGTGCGTATATTCTCTGCCTGGATTAAGGACATTGAACCTAAACCCACTGCCACACCTTGGGGAGCCAAGATGCCTCTAGGACAACTCATGACAGAATTCTCTAACTCTACTGGTGGTGGTGAGTTTTGTCTTATACATTTGGGTCACAAAATTTGCTGTAATTATAGTATTTCTTTGTAAGGGTTCTAATTCCATATCCATTTCACATCAATGAAGTGTTACTCTTTTATTGCCAAAATGATTATGACTATGTAACCAGAATTGTAAGGCAGTTATAGTAGTTATATTGTTCACTCTGTGTTCTGTTTTATTATTTTACTGATCCCTGAGTGACACCACCATTAATGGAATGCAATGTTGAAAAAATACCTTCTATCATAACTCAGATTTTCCTGTTGTTGAGATATGAGTGTGACCAGTGATGTAAGACCATAGTTAGGAAGCTTGGATACCAAAGATTGGTGTCATACTTTATCAGAGGTCTTGGAGATGTCTAGATGTTGATCTATTGACTGAAAAATGTTATGTGTAATATAGCTGAGTATGTCTGGAGTAGATCGGTCCATGCCTGAATCCATATTGTTCATCGTTTGACAATTTATTGTTTTCGAGATGTTTAGTTATGTGATTATTGATTATTATGATTTCCAATACTTTACCCAGAGTGGAAGTAATAGCTATTGGTCTGTAATTAGTTGGATCAGATGAGGTATCTTTTTTGGGCACTGGGTGGATATTTGCTTCTTTCCAGGTTTTAGGGAAAGAGGCAGTCCTAATACATAAACGGTATAGTTTAGAAAGAATGGGAGCCAGTTCTGAGCAGCAGTATTCTTTTAGGACAACAGGGCTTTGTCAGAAATTAAATTATCTATGGGTCTTTTAACTTGTTTGGTCTGGACCTTCAAAGTGGGAATTTCTGGGGAGTCCAAATTGAGTATGGGAATATTCTGTTCTTTATCTTCCATGGTTGAGTTAGTGGAGAATATACTGGCAAGGATGTTGGCTTTTCCACGTGGATCACTTACTAGTTAAAGTGGAACCGTAAAATATTCAAGTGGAATACAAAATGCTATGCCAGGAAAACAGATTGAAGTTGGCCTGAAAATTTGTTCTCCTTCTACCTGCAATGTTAGTTCAGTTAATTATATTATTGCCTATCCTTCCCTCAGGTGGATGGGTACATAGTGTGAGCTTCTCTGGTGATGGTGGACGAGTGTGTTGGGTGGGTCATGACTCCAGCCTCACCATGGCCGATGCCAACCATGAGATGGCCAAGTCACAGCTCAAGACTGAGTACCTTCCCTTTACTGCTGTTACATGGGTGTCTCAGAATAACCTGGTGGCTGTGGTAAGTCTCCTTTTATATACAGCCACAATAAAATATCCACCTACACTTTCCTTCCATCGTAGTAAATATCTTGGTAATAAAGAACAACACGTGTATGATTTTGCAGCACCTCATAATAATAATTGAGGGGGTTGAGTCGACATAAGGTGTTGTATGATTATATTTTGATATGATACTGATTTATCTGCATGATGGAAGGAAAGTGTTGGTGAATATTTGATTGTGGCTGTAACAGTATTACTTTATTCACTTGTTGGGTGTCTCAGAACAACCTGGTTGCTGTGGTAGATCTCCTTTTATGTACCAGTATTTTTTAATTACTTCACTCACTTCTGAGCTCGTATTTTTCACTCTGTCCTGTATGCTTTCAAATTCTCTCTTGTTCCTTTGACATGCTCACTAACTCTTGTGTTCTTACTCAATTATACACACCTTTGTTTACTTACAACATGGCTCCCTCACTCTAAAGCTAATCAGTATATACATTCTCACTTGTGTTTCTCTTGCCACACCACCACCTTACTCATTTGTCTTAATTGATTAAACTGAATAATCATAATTATGTGTGACGTACTTATCTTCCCCTCCCAGGGCCATGGATGTTGTCCAATGCTGTACTCTGTTGATGATAGTGGAAAGCTGACCTTTGTCACCAAGTTGGATGCAGCTCAGAGGAAGGAGTCTGGCAGTCTTAGGTCTGTGTCAGCCTCTTGTAATGGTTTTTCATTTCTAACTGCAGTTATTCAAAAGACTTATACATTTTGATGTCATGTTATCTAGTTTTACATTGGTTAATATAACCACTCATTTTATCCTAAAGCTTTTAATCCCCTAAAGTTTCAAAATTACTTTATTTAGATCAATAATCATGATACATTAGGTGTGATAACCAAATCATTTTTTTTTTTCCACTCTTTTAATTGATACATTACTACAGTTTGGAAAGCATTTAATCATTTATACCATTATCCATTATGACGAGTACTGATATTATATTTTCACATGCATATCATGCCCTGTAATCTTATAAGACACTATTTAACCACCAGTGCCATGAAGAAATTCCAGTCACTGGATCGTACAGCACGATCTGACCAGTCTGACACAACACTGGCCACTGTTCACCAGAATACTATTACTGGTGTGGCCATTTACTCAGGAGAGAAGTCTTCAGCTTCTGCCATATCTACATGTGGTGCTGACTCTCAACTTGTCATATGGAACTTTAAGGTAAGGAAGGGGTAGTATTGCCAGGTTAAGGTGGTACAGTCGACCCTCGCATGAGCGGACCCCACTTGTGCGGATTTCGGTTTGGGCGGACACAGAAATACAAAAATACGATCCCGAAAAGCTTTGAATAGCGCGGGCAAAATATATTAATGTTAAAGCTATCCGATAGGTGGCGAGTCAGGCAGTGGTGCGGGAAACAATATTCGCGGAATTTCGCGCCAAAACGTTCAGTTTGTTTACAGTCCACCCCGCTCGCATCGCTTACGTGAATATTTCGTCCTTCAATATGCCTCCCAAACCGACGATTACTACCAAGAAAAAGCGTGTTACTCTTTGTGTTCAGCAAAAGCTAGAAGTGGTACGGAAACTGGAAAAGGGAATATCTGTGGCGAGGATAACTGAGGAGTAAGGAATAAGTAAACAGTCTGAACAGTAATGAACTGTCATAGTTAAAAGGTACGGAAATCTACGCTTTTTCAATGTGCGGACTTTTTCAATGTACGGACAGCTGTCCCCCTCAATTAGTCCGCCCATTCGAGGGTCGACTGTAATTCATTTTTTGGTACATTGGAGTGCCTTGAGTCCTCCAAAGTATGCCAAGAAACAGGACTAGATGAACAAAAATAATGGTGTCCTGTTGCTTGGAATAGTTTGGAGGAATCATTTGCTCCAGATTTACCAACAAAGAATTCCTCCCTTAAGGCCACAATGTATTACTCTATATTGAGAACCACAATTTATTTCAGAGTTTGGCAAGAAATAACTTGATCAATCATTGTCTGGCAGTTTCCACTTTTTGGAGGAATTCAGTACCAGTACTAAATTTACTATTGCATATTATACACTACAGTATTTTCAGTGTTGATTTTTTTTTATGAATGGGATTGAGGAGGTGAATTAGGATAACATGAGGAAAAAAATATGGGGATGGGAGTAGTTAGATATTTGTGAGAATGTATTGAGACAAAGAAAGTTTAAATTTAGAGACTTGTGGAAGGTGCAGCTAGTTTGTGTGTGGAAAAATGGATAGGAAGATGTAATAGCATTCATATATAGGATAAATATATAATTGGAAGGTGTGATGTCTTTACAGATTTATGGATAGGAAGATGTAATAGCATTCATAAATAAGATAAATATATAATTGGGAGGTGTGATGTCATGGACTATATATAATTTAGACTTGAGTCACTGAGTGGGTGTTCAAAGTAGTAAAAGATAAAATGATGTTGATAGGAATAATAAGCTATTGTTGTTGTATTTTTCACAGCTGTTGGAGCAGTCTGTGGGAGAGCTGCGTCTGAGTTAAACTGATGTCATTCAAGCCCAAAGAAGAAGTTGAGGAGGGTAACTGTGGTCAGAGTTTAATGTAATCACACCAATTAATTATCGAGTTAGTTTGTACTGCTGTTATAATTGATAATTGCCTTATAAATTGAATAAGATAATTGTCAGGAGGAAGAAATGTAATAACAGGACCTTAATACAGTATGGAATTGTATTGATATATATATACAGTACATAGACAATTAGACATGCACAATAATATATGAAATTATTTTATTGATCCTGTTACGTTTTTTTTTTTTTTTTTTTGCATTTACTAATATGTTTACTGTAATACTTATACTTTGATGATGCCACATGTTATGATAGCCTGGTAGCACAGGGACATTTTCTTTTTTGAACAACTGTGCATTTGTTTCCTATATTCTTGTTAAGGAGGTGTGGGAGTAGGAGACAGGCTTGTGGGGGGGGGTTTAGGGGGGTGCGGGAGTAGGGGACAGGGTTGGGGGGTGGGGAGGGTTTAGGGGGGTGCGGGAATAGGGGACAGGCTTGGGGGGGGGGGAGTATGGGACAGACTTTGGGGGGGGTTGGGGGGTGTAGAAAGCCTGTCCCCTATTCCCGCACACCCCTAACCCCCCCCCCCCAAGCCTGTCCCCCCTACTCCCGCACCCCCCTAAAGCCCCCCAAGCCTGTCCCTCTTAAGCTACTGCCACATTCAGCACTTGGTTTACAATTATATTTCCAGGTTAACCAGTCTTTCATATATGAAGTACATTAGTTGAGTACTGTACTATATATTGCTTATTATTATTATTATTACATTGATTTGTACACTGTGTTTGATGTAATTTTTGGTTGACTTTATTTATGATTATGAATTGATGATGACTGTGATTGTGTATGTGGATGTTGCTGCTTATATATAATTAATATTTGACCCTCTGAATAAAAATAAAAGTAAATAAAAGTAACCAGGAAATAAGGGTCTAATAACACTTCTCACATGAACTTAAGATTTTAAATTCTCCTTACAAAATATGAATTACTCAGAAACAAGCAAGAGTACAAGGAAGATCAGTCTATAGGTTCATTAATTAATCTGGCTATCATGTTGCTCCCTTTATTATTCAGAATGCTTCCAATAGTTAACAGCATGAGAGTATAATTATGTGGTGTGTTAGGAGAATATTATGGTTTGATAATACTAATACGCTCATATGTATAGAGAAAATGACTACTGTACTATGGTATTATTTAAACAAGAGGAGGGAGTGTAATACCTTCTCTGTTGACTCTGTATTTACCGAGTTGACGAAGGCTACCCACAATTTTATTGAAATGGTGATACTAGTTTTTTTTTTATGTGCTTAAGGGACCCTGTGATGTAGTAAGAAAATTGGAGGTTTGTGAGTCATTCAAACATTGCCATGAAACATCCCCTATATATACACAAGGAGTCTGTTTTGTGGCATACTCAGGAGAAATAAAAAACCACCAAGTTTCAACACAATTATAAGGTCCTTAATTAAAGAGGTAGCAGTGCCCATTCCTCATATTCTAATTCCATATGGCTTGAAGGTACAGTGAAAGAAGGTGAACTAACTCTCCTACTTTGAAAAGAAAAGCACATTTAACCATTTCTTCTGGGTAGTTGAAATGGGTAATAACAGTTGATTTTTAAGATATAGTAACTTGCTGGGGAATTGTTTCTATATGCTGTGTACTGGTTCATAAAAATATTAATTGTAAAATGTTATAATAAATCATGTCTCGTTTTTGTTGTTTATTATAAATAATAATTGATACATGATTGATAAAAACCTATTTTGCCTCCCTTTTTTCCCACTCCCTCCTTTCCCTTCTCTCCTCTCCATTTCTATCCTTGCATCCCTCTCTCCTGCTTTACTCATTACTCATATTCCTTCTATTCTTACTTCCTACTCCTGCCTCTTTCTTTGTGACTCCGTTTTTTCACTTATTCTTTCCTGGATTTCTATTTCCTTAGTGGTTGTGGTCCTACTCCTACCACTATAACTTTCTCTCAAGTCTAAGGTGGCCTTTCATCCATAGATCATTTCTTGTAAGTGGAAAGAAGTTCTGCTGTCGACTATATCATCAGTATAGAAAGTTTAATTAATGAATATAGACCAGTCTTGACTGACAACTTAATCCTACAGAAAGAAAAGTATGTCTATTGTACTGTATAAGTTCTGGTGGGTTGGTTACATAACCATAAAACATTACAGAACAATAGACTTAACAGTCCCTAGATAATGTAGGCCAGAATATCTGTCAGGTGTCAGCAAGTGTTTTTTATGTAGGCAAGTGTTTCTACCTACGCCATTTTTATACAACTCATTCGTTGGTGTCCAGAGCAGCTGTGAAAAGTAAGTGATAACACCCACGGTCTAGTTACTAACTAGACCGTGATAACACCAAGAAAAGAAAAGGTAAAATAAACTAGACAACCTTTATAATAGTAATAGGAATATAATGATGACGTACGGGGCTAAGCAATTACAAAGGAATGACTAAATTAATTTAAAGGGTTAGAACACACACCTATCTTTTGGACTTAATCATCAATCAATATATTCTGCTCCTGTATTGAGTTGGCAGGTATACGTATCTGATTAAGGTGTTGTATGCATTGGGCTTCTGTATTGAATTAGCAGTCAGTAGCATGTGTATGTATAGGGTGTTTATATTGGGCTATAAATCAATTCAAATTAATCAAATCATCATCATAATTCTGTCTGGGCTTCCGTGTTTGTTGAGTTGGCAGCTACCTGAAGTATAATTTATAAAGATATTATTGTTGTTGTTGTCAGCTGTATTTAATTGACAGTAGCATGTGTATTATATAGGACTATAGGGTGTTTATATTGGGCTATAAATCAATTCAAATTAATCAAATCATCATTATAATTCTGTCTGGACTTCTGTGTTGAGTTGGCAGCTATATATTATACCTGTGAAGTATAATAAAGGTGTTGTTGTTGTTGTTGTTGTCAGCTGTATTGAATTGACAGTAGCATGTATATGTATAGGATGTTTATATATATTGGACAATAAATGAATTCAAATCATCATTATAAAATTCTATCTGAAGTATAATGTGTAAAGATATTATTATTGTTGTTGTTGTTGTTATCAGGTGGTTCAGTCAGGTAATATCTGTAATATAACCGACCACATCCATTGGTTCAAGCAATGTTGCCAGGTGCAGGGAAATGTCTCTGTTTTAGGAAGTTTTGAAGTCCTCACAGGGAAATTATATAAAGATTGTTCAGGAGTAAACAGGGAAATTTCTACCAGACAATATACTAAAAAGATCCTCAATGTTCAAGAGTAAACAGGGAATATTTGAGGTAAAAAGGAAAATTCTGATGTTGAAGTTGGGGAAGTTTCGTCAACAACACCTGGCAACACTGATTGGTTGGTTCACTGAAGGATAGGTTGTGCCTGCGTGTCAAAATATTCACCTCTTGGACATTTTATCCTGTTTGTTTGTCTGTTTGTGTGTATTTCTCACTTTTTACTTTCCTCATTTGAAGATGGAGGATTGTAAGTGGTGGTTGTTGGAGCTGATGTTGTAGTTATAAAGGTAAGAGGTGTTATTATTACGTGTTATTAGGTGTTGTTATTATTATTGTTGTTGTTAACTTAAGACATATTAACATTAAGGTGATCATATATTTCTCTTCTTTTCCTCTTATTACCTTTGCAAGTGGTGTTTGTAGCTGATGTTGTAGTTATAAAGGTAAGGAGTGTTATTAAGAGGTGTTATTATTACGTGTTATTAAGAGGTGTTGTTATTATTGTTGTTATCCATTTGTCATCCAACCTATAACGTAACGTAAGCCATAGTGGTAAAGGTAAGAAAGTGTTATTAAGAGGTGTTATTGTTGTTGTTAACCATAACGTAATGTAATATAAACAAAGGTGATAATATATTTCTCTTCTTTTCTTATTACCTTTGTTATGGATGTGGAAATATCTGTAAGGCTTTAATGGATGCTTTAACATAGGTAATTAAAGTGGGTATTTATTGAATGTATTACCGTCATTTAGTAGTTATATATTACATTGTTTTATCACTATTTTGGACAGAGAGAGGGCTGAGTAAAATTGAAAGATAAAATGTCATTCACACGTCAAAACACAACTCGCTAAACCACAGTATATATGCTAATGTAATTAATAAAGGCTATTTTTAAGAGGTATTTATTGAAAGAATTACCGTTTTGTAGTAGTGTTGCCAGATCCGGCTAGCTCCCAGTATTTTGGATATTTTGCCCCGGTCATTTCCTGTACTTTACCACGGTTATTTCCCGGTAGTTTGCCCAGGTTAGGTCCCGGTAGTCTGATGCAGTCTAGGTTAGGTTAGGTAAGGTAAGGTAAGATCAGGCTAATTTCAAAATTTGTGGAGGAAATGCCATAGAAGAAACTAGTCTTAGAATGGTCTAAATAAGTGAGTAATGAAGGTAGAAAAACCGTACGCAATAACGGTAATTCTTTCAATATTTACCCAGTTGTTATCATGACACATCCAATATCATATCCAAACTCTTCATTGCATTCAGCAGGAAAAATTTAGTATTTATCTAGTATATTGCTGTTTTGTAGCAGTGTTGCCACATTTGGCTAGGTCCTGGTAGTTTGCCCTGGTCAGGTCCTAGTACTTTACCACGGTTTGGTCCTGGTAGTTTGATCAGGTTAGGTCTCGGTAGTTTGCTGTGGTCTAGGTTAGGTTAGGTAAAGTCAGGCTAATCCAATATGCCCTATCTTGGAAAAGTGTCTTAGAATGGTATAAATTAGTGGGTAAAGAAAAGAGGGTAGAAATATTATAATAGAATATGGCATTATACTGGATAATTACCAAAAATTCTTTAAGATAAACTTGAAAAATAAAAATGAAGTTAGTGATTGTTTGAGGAATGGGAGACAGAAGACTTAAATAAGTGCATTTTATAAGTGATAAGTGTTAAGTATAGGTTGCTCTCATTTTCTTCTCATAAGTACTATCTCTTCATTGATAATATCTCAAGGTTCTCTGAGGGCACTGTGGGAAAGCCTGGTTCAGGCCATGACCTTCCTCAGGAGCTTGGGGCTGTTTGGCCAGACACCTTGAGGAACTTCAACATCAACAACATGTGGTACTTGTACTTGATATTGTTGATGTACAGTACATCTGCAATTTTTGGTATTAGTACAGAAGTGGACCTGAATTCAGCAGTGTTGCCAGATCCGGCTGGGTCCTAGTATTTTACCCCTGTCATTTATTGTACTTTATCACGATTATTTCCCGGTAGTTTGCCCAGGTTAGGTCCCAGTAGTTTGCCTAGGTTAAGTCCCGGTAGTCTGATGCGGTCTAGGTTAGGTTAGGTCAGGTCAGGTCAGGCTAATTTCAAAATGCCCCATTTGAATATGCCCTATCTTGGAAACGGGGCATTTGAGGAAGAAAAACCATAGAAGAAAAGTGTCTTAGAATGGTCCGAAATAGTGGGTAATGACAGTAAAATATCTATTATACAGTAAGGTCCACTTCTGTACCTTTACCCAATTTTTTTTATGTCCCGCTTTCAGGGTTTTGTTGAGCCATGAGTTGGTTCGATGCAACCGGCTTGACCTCCCTGGCCAAGTCAGCCCTCAAGGAGGCCCAACGTACAATTGATAAAGCTTTGGATATTGAGGAGAACAGTGAAAACATATCACCTCCAGCCACACTTGCAGTTGCTCCTCAGACACAGACCAAAGGTGAGGATAGCAGAGGGTAAAAATAAGTTTACTTCTGGAGATTATGCTACCATACATAGTATCAATTCTCTGTTTGGACTATATATATGATGCCAGAATCCTTGTAAATACTTACCCAGGTAATGCAGTGCCTTTACTTGTCCCTCAGGTATCCAGGAAAAGCTTAAGGATGAGTCAGAAAATTTTTTTGCTTCCTTTGGTCTGGAGAAGAAGAAGTCTCCTCTTACACCAGCCAACTCACCTGTTGAGTCGTCTAGTCTGTCAACTACCAATAAAGGTGAGGGTTTGTGAGAGGGTATGGTATATTGACTCCTATGGCTGTTTTCCTTTTGAATTTGCAGCCTATCATTTGCCACCACTGTCACCACCTCTACATTACACTTACCGTACCTCTGATTACTACAGATGAAGGAGCGAGAGGGTCCATGATGGTAGGCAGCCTCTGGGGGTCCTTCACTGGATCCTTCTTTGAAAGTCACCCTTCCAGTAAGCCCAAGGAGCCTTCTGGTGAGTCACTGTTAGCCTGTGTCAGTCACATTTCTTTGTTCACTCATATAAGAAAGAGTAAGGCTCTCCTGTCACCCTTGCTAGTAGCTTATGATAAGTTAGTTATGTAATTGTAACTCAGCATTCCTATCTATCTACAGCTCTGACACCTCGTTCCCTCTGGAAACTTTCCCGAAGGGCGTGTCTCCAGCTTTCCCTGTTCCAACACTCCCTCCTTACTTGGTCAAGCCCTACTCTTCTCCTCATGTTTCTCTCCCTTACATACTCTTCCACTCTGTTCTGACATCTAACCGGAGGTCTGCCTCTCACACCAGGTCCCACAACTTCACTTCCATACACCTTTACAAACTCCTCACCTTGTATTCTCTCTACATGTCCAAACCACCTCAATGTATTACACTTCACTCTCTCAACCACTCCACACTCAATACCAATTGCCTTCTCACTCATACCACACCTCTCATACACACTCTCATTACTTTCTCCATCCCACCTAGTAAGTCCACATGCTCCTCTCAAGTAACTCATTTCCACAGCACCTATTCTAGACTGATGAGCCCTACTCCATGTCCATGTCTCTGATGCATATGTCAGTGTTGGCATGATTATATTATTTCTCAGTCCCCTTTTCACTTCCATACTCTCACTCCTACCCTTCATAATCCTCCCCAGTGATCCTATGACCTGTCTACCCCTCACTGCTCTCTCCTTCCATATTGCCATGTTTACACAGAACTGTTTCCAAGTACTGTACTTAAACTCCCTCACCTCCTCCATCATCTCACCCTCTAGAGTTATCTCACACTTAGTCCCAGTTGACACTCCCACTCTGTAGGGTGTAGCTAAGTCAATCACTTCAGTTTTCTGCTCTCTCAAATACCATCACCTTACTATCATCAACATTCACGTTCAGTTTCCTTAGTTTACACACGGACTGAAACTCATCCACCACCCTCAGCAACTCCCTTTTACTCTCAGACATCAACACAGTATCAACAGCAAATAAACTTGCCACCAAGGATCAATTTATTCCATTGAGCCTTGGCTTGGCTTCCAGACCATCCACTCAGCATCCCATCTCTGTTTATTTTGCATTTCACAGTGAGTATAGAAGAGGGGAATGAGACAGATGGACATAAGAGCTGCAGTGTTGGAGAGAATGTAGGTGGATCTCACCAAGGCAGTATAGTGGCAGTACAACCAGGGCCACGCACCAGTACCAGCCTACCCACCCTACAGTTGGGTGGTCCAAGTTCTACTGCCACCAGTCCAATTGTCCCAGTGTCTACTCAACCCCGCACTGCCAGCCTTGATGATCATCCAAACACAACCATACCATCTGATGTACTCACTTCATCTGTGTCTCAGGTTGGTACAATACTCATCATTATAAATATAGTGTCATAACCATCATTATTATTATCATTATTATTATTATCTTAACTTGTTTTCACACTCTAAAGAAGAGTTAAAACATTTCCAAATTCATCACTCCCACTGACTTTTACAACTATAAATCATACATTGGAAAGACAGTACCAGGGAAGCATAAATATGAATGTGTGAATTGTGTGTCAGTTAAAGTTGTTAAAAGAATTATATATCTTAAAGTTTCTTACCCTATTTAACTAAAGTTTTCCTTATTTAGGGTGAGGATACAGTGAGTTTTGAAGGGAGTGTGGACATAGAAGAAGCAGGCAAGGAATGGGGTTGGGGTTGGGAGAGTAACATCATGGTGTTGTCTGCTGAGAATTCCAACCTTCAGGGTAAGTCCTCATGCCACTAACATCTCCATACATCACAAACTTATAGTTGGTTATATTTTGAGCCCATAATATGAAAATGTAGATTTGATAAAGCTTACCTAAAATACTGTACCTAACTCATCATGTAAATATACCTGGTACTCTTATTATAGGCATAAGGTGCAAATTTTTTGTCTGATTATACATTGGTGCTTATTTTGGTAGAAGTTGATGAGGGGCGCGAGGCCAGCCTGTGTGATGACACCATTGATGAAGATGGGTTTGCCAGCAGTCGTCTAGTGGTGGGTAGTGTTGACAGTGATGGTGGAGGCCTTGCTCGTCAAGAGAGTCTCAACTCCCTCACCCCAGCACAGCCTTCTGAGGATGTGTTTTATGACAATACTGATAATCTCTGCATCAGTCAGACCTCATTACCTTCACACACACACCCTACCAATGTTGTCAGTCTGGAGTGTACTACTGTGGGTCGGTCTCTCAGTGATAGTGGCACGGACAAAAATGGAGCTGAAAGATTAAGTGGGAGTGAAAGCCAAGAAAGTCCCTGTCAAGATCCCAATAGAAGAGGAGGAGACACACTAACCTCTGTTTCCCGAAGCACCTCTGAGGCACACACACCAGACAGTATTGTGGTCCTTCAGTCAGATAACAGCAGTTCACCTGAGGCAGACTCCATGACAGAAGGAGAGGGAAGAGGAGCAAGAGAGAGAGAAATGAATGTGAGGAAGGTAGAGGAAGAATTAGAGACCCCAGGAGAGGCTAGGAAGAGACTGAGGGTGGAGTTAGATAGGATGGGACGTCGAGCTAGCAGTCCCATCAGTTCCCCAGACTCCATTGAGGTTCTTGGGTCGTCCAGCATTGTGACCTCTCCATCGTCCATTGAGGCCAGTACCTGCACTTCTCATTTCTCGAACATTAGGATTTTTTTTACTAACAGGCAGCAACATGACTTATTAACCTTAAATATTTTTTCTTTGTGTCAGCCAAATACTGTATTAAGGTACACCTTTTAATTTTCAAACCTGACTCTTATTTCTGATGTAAATATTGTAAGAAAGATTATTATAGCAAAGTCAAAGAAGCTAAATATTTTGCATGTAGCAAGAAATGTAGCAGTAAATAAATTATATGCTTTTTCCTTCCTTCAGGTGATCAGTGGTGAACTTTCGTCAAGTGACTCATCCCCAACTCACCAGGATTCTTGTAGCCACACACTCACCCAAGACCTCAGCCCTTGTCATCCATCATACTCTTCCTCTGCCCTCACCTCCACTCAACAACCCTCATATTCTACATCATACCCTCACCACCCTTCCCTTCCACACCCCACCAGGTCAACTCACCAGCTTACATCATCATCATCATCATCCCCTGTTGTTGCCATTACCACTGTGCCTGCTATAGTGAGCACTCAACCATCATCATCATCTGCACCATCTTCATCACCACAGTCAATATCATCATCTGCTGAACAACCAACAATTGAAAATCAACAAGACTCTAGTACTGTAATGAGAGAAGAAGCAGCAGTAGTAAGACAACCTACACACAGAGAAGATGGTGTAGAGTTGTGTTGGCAGGATACCATTGTTTCCTTTGCTGAGGTGATTACAGAGGGAGCTGCTGTTGCTGCTCCTGTTGTAACAAAAGAATCAACCTTCCACACTTTAGAACAGACAGCAACAAGTGCTGAAAATTCCAAAGGAGTTGAAAACATTTCAGAGTGCACAGATGAAATGAGTAAACACTTAGAGAGAAGTACAGTGGGATATGATGGAGAACATCAGGAAACAGAGAGAGGTAGTGGTTGTGGCAGAGGTAGTGAGGAAGGAAATACAGCAGGATTAGAAATGAGTTCTGGAAGTATTGAAGAAAGTCTGATCAGTTCAGAGGGAGGTGGAGGTGGAACAGAAGGAAGTGTGAGTGGTATAGCACTTGATGTGTCTGTGGAAAGTGGTGGCAGCTCTGACACTATCACTGCATCATTAGACTCCTCACAGCTTACATGGTAAGTACCATACCCATTGCCCATTGCCCATCTGCAGAATTATCCCAATATTTAATTTTAGAAATGTACTAAAAAGACTGTTTCATACATGTATGCTTTTTCCATCAAATTGTTCACTTGTATTGTACACATTTTTTTCTCTCAGGACAGCCAGCAGAGGACCAGAGATTGAAATGAGTGAGGAACAAGGGGGAGCAGCAGTCCGCTGCTTACTGGAGGAAGCAATGGATGAAGAAGAGGAGGAGGAAGATAGAGGGGCCTTAGGAGGGAGTAGTAGGGGTTCTTCTTCACCACCTGATAGGGAGAGATCACCTTCATCATCAGAGAGGTAAGCATAACACCTAATAGAGAGAGATCACCTTCATCATCAGAGAGGTAAGCATAACACCTGATAGAGAGAGATCACCTTCATCATCAGAGAGGTAAGCATAACACCTGATAGAGAGAGATCACCTTCATCATCAGAGAGGTAAGCATAACACCTCATTTGGGATAGGGTTTTTGATAAAAATTAACTTTATAAGTTTCCTATTGTTCTTGCAACATATAAAATTGATTTAGAGCTTCTTGTCTATAGTATGATATAAAATTATGGAAAGTGAGTTGTAGAGGCATAAGGGTTTGATGGAGTGGATGATAATAATTGTGAGTTAAGGTGGCAACTATTTTTGTTAAGTACAAGAGTAGTCAAGTGTTGCATATCATTTGTCACAGTATCTCATTTTGAGGATGTACTGTAGGGTGGTAACTGCATTATAATATACAATACTTAAGATAGATTATAAAATTTAAATACTTGTCATGAATCACAATAATTATAGTGGAAGTGCTCATAGGATTGGTACGGTATGGAATGGGTAATAATGATGCCCAGTTATCTCTACTCATCAATACCCAAAAAATGGATAGAAAATAATTCGTAAGATGTAGTTGAAAGAGGTTGACAGCATGCCCAGGGAAGTACTACTACCAAGTTGCCAGGAGACTCAAGGAATTGCATGAATCCAATTCTTCTATCCAAAAATACCTTCTTCCCAACTTGACACATTACAATATGGTACACAAATCCCCTGTGGGAATTCATCTGGGGGTAGTTAGAGAATAGCCTATATGGAATAATAGACAGTCCAAACATATATCCATCCCTTCCTATTACCATAGATCAGAGGCGTTGAAGGTTGGGTCAGGACATACATCAGGACACAGCTCTGGAGATGAAGTAGAGACCACAACCTCCTCAGACATTGAGGTCATATCTAGGTAAGTTATGGGATTTATGGTAATGTTTCATGATATTTATAATAAACTGCTCTCTTGGTTATGATTTGTTTAAATTAAACTCTAACAGAATGCAATAAGTATTAGTACAGTATACATTGGTACTTCAGTTTTCAAGTGACTCCCTACAGTACTTGAATAAGACCCACTCAAACATCTTGAGTAGAATTACTCATTTCTACATAAATCTTTCCATTGTTAAGAACGCTTTTTGTGGGATTGTGAAATTATTTGATTACTGTACGTGAATAACAAGAAAAAAGTTAGTGAAAGTGTGAAATGTTACTAGTATATACTGTACAGTATAGAATACATGTACAGTTGAGCAAGTAGAAAGTGCAAGAAAAATATGGCTATATATAGCAACATCTAGCATTTTTTTGTAGTAAGCCCTTGTATCTTTATGAATGGATCACTAGGAACTCAGATCAAATGTATGGTGGAACATGATTGGCTGAACTTTGAGTGGTTGTAAAGATGTTTCCATATATAGCCATAATTTTTTTGCACTTTCTACTAGCTTAACTGTACATATATGTTACAGTCCCAGCCTAGATGGTAGTGTGGCAGGTGCTGGTAGTAGTCGAGGGGCTACCATTTCTACTACCACTGCTGCATCCCGTGTCTGGGCTACAGCTCAGCGGGGATTCAGATCCTTCCTCAATGACCGCTCTGAATCACCAGCATCAGACTCATCAGCAAATAATGGAAGGAGAACAGCTGGAGAGAGAGGTGAGCTGAATATTGTACAGTAGCCAAGAAAGGTTAAGAATGGAAAAAAATGGTGTAATTGAATTGGGATTTGGGAAATATGAAGCAGAGAAATTGAGAGGATCCTTGTAAAGAAAGGACTGAATAAGTTTTGATAAATAGAGAAGAGAGACTTGAAGCAGAGAATGATGAGGTGTGAGTGAGTGACAATTTACTTGGTGATGAGTTGATATATGTCAGGTTGTTGGATTAAAAGCACAAGATATATACAGTCAGATATCACTGTTTCTGAGACACCCAGGAGAACATATGCCCTTATCAGGGAGAGACTAATAATAATATTGTGAGTTTTGGAACTCTGAGACACTTCCTGACCAGAGGGACATATGTTAGCCCTGGGTGTCTCAGTATCTGTGGTTGTGACTGTACCAATATACTGTACCTGTATAGTAAACAGTTGTGTTTTAACTCATTAGACAGTGGAAACTTTTCTTGTGATATATTAACCATGAGGCATTAACCCCAATACAATACAATACACTATGTTGTATAAGATATCAGCCATCATTAAAGGACTACTGCTAGTTGAAATTATTTTAGCTTTTGTATTTTGAAATTTATGCATTTGACAAATTATTCTATTCTATGTTAGGCTAGTTGGAGAAGATTACAGATCTCAACTAATTGTTGTTAAAGGTGTTACAATAATCAATAATGAAATGTTCACTTGAAGGAATATAGTAGGTTCTATTGTTTTAAGTAGTTGTTTTTCCAGCCATGTTGATAACTACGACATAAGAACCAGTAAACATTGTCATAATATTACCATGTAAACTGTGAGCAGTGCATGAGTTTAGTGGTATTTTTGTCTTGTGGGTGCTGATGTAGATGGCACTGTTCTCTGCATGGACACAATTTATGCTCTGATCATCAGTTTGTAGAAAGAAATGCTGGAATCCACAGATGCACCAAAACTTTTAAGAATGACATAAAGTGTCATGAAAAAGGATTGATTTATGATGTTACTGGAAGCATTACCATTATATATTATACATCTGGTAGTAGCTAAAATATAGGTGACAACATAATGTAAGATGTTGCATGGTTCAAGATACAAACCCTGTTGATATAAATCTTTTCATTTGTGCTCATCTTTATTGAAACACAAAGTTGTGTGTGCGTTCTTCTCTTTTTATCATTTTTACTTCAGTTACTGTACTGTGGAGTCTTAAAATATTTTCCACTTATTGAAATCTTGTCGAGAGATGTTATTTGCATTTGAATCAGTCGGTCCTTTTTGATATTGAAGAGGTTGATTATTGTTGGTACAATTAACTTATATGTACACTTCATGAAATCTTCTAATACTCTTCTAACTTTATTAATTGCAACTTGAAAAATAGAAAACAGTTTTAGACAAATATTGGCGAATACGAATCACGTACATTTACCCAAACCTAATTATTCATTTAATAAGTTAGTAAGTAGTTCCATCATGGCTGGAAAATGTTTAAATTCTTGCCCTTCATTCTAATCCTTGGAACTTTTGCTGTGCTTAGTGGTGCTTGCTGCTTTCTTATACTCACACAGAAGTGAGGAGTAAAGAGTGCTTCATTCATTTAAGCATGGTACAATCAGTGTTCATTCCAAAACAGTCAGTTTAAGCTTGAAGTCAATGTGTTACATGATAGCAATAAAATGTACTGTTGCATATACAGTATTATGCAAAGTAGTACTTAAGGTTATAGTAATAGCTGTTGTACCTTATATAGCCTAAGTATAAAGTTCACAGCTCATCAAATCCAAACATTTCTAGATATACCGTAGTACAGAGTTGTCATAGTTTAAATTCTTTCATCAGTTTTCAACAGTGATGTAAAACATATCAGAGTGAGTTTTCCAATACATTCACTGGGAATCATTAATGACAATGTGACACTTGCCAATTACAATTGCTCTGAAGTTCATTTATTACTCTCTCAGCAAGTAATTATAATTGGTCTCATATTTTCCTGGTGTACTAAATTTATGCTGGTTCCACATTCACCTGTGATGGTGGTGGTGGTGGTGGTGGTGAAGGTGACTCAGTGCTACCCTCCTCAATGTCGACCAGCTTCACCAGCATCAGTGAATCTGAGGGGGAGCCACACCCTCTCCACCTGGCCAATCTGGCCACTCTTGATCCTGACCACATTACCCAGGCCCTCATGAGAGACCTGGCTTCCTTCCAGAGAGGTAGTTGTTAAGTCATGATGAGTGTCATAGTATTGAGTAATGGGAATGGTGGTAATGATATTAATTAGGTTGTCGTGGTGCTCGTAAATAGATGCTAAAGATGGTGATGGTATTTATAGTGCTAGTAGTTGTGGTGATGGTGATATTGGTGTTGATCTGCATCTTCCTTAGCCAACCTATTCCTTGCCTCTCTTTTGTTATGCATGGCTTTTCCCAACCCTAAACCCCTTTCCTTACAATCCACATCACTACTTATATCCTTTCCTGCCTCATTGATGCCTGCCACCCTTAAGCCTGCTACACACGAGCCATTTCATTCGCTCAAATTTATTATGCGTGGTTCAGAAATTAATTAAATTAAATGGGACTGTTCAGATGCTGTCCGCACAATAAAATTAGATACACATCTCCTTCACTCTACACTCCCACCACCCACAATCATAGCTTTCTTTCAGTGTGTATAAGGTAAACTTGATGATATGGAGACTATAGCACTACTGATTTCAACATTTATAAAAAAAAAAACTGTACCTAAGCTGAGATAGTCTGAATTGTGTCAGGGTTTGAAGGATTCAGTTGGCTTGATTTTTCTTTTAACATTTCCCTCCTCTAGAAATACAGATTACAGTATTAGGAAAGGTTTACACTCCAAAGTCCAGGGAAAAAACTAATTTTGCTTCAATTGCCTACAGATTTAAACATTTCACATTTTTATTAGAAAAGCATGCACCTGTAATGTCATAATTATGTTGAACACCATTTTTGTCCAACTTGCTAGGTATGCTAACACACTGATTTGTATTTAGATATTGCTGTTCTTTCTGTAATGATAATAGTGGCATGGAAAGGAGGCACAGTGTATCCTGATAGAAGGGTTGTGTTTGATTTATGTTACAGATGGCTTGAATACCATCCAGCTGTTTATCATTCCTAAGAGGCATAACTTTATACTGTATCAGTTCATTAGTAATTCCATCAATATTCACTTGATACAGTAGCTATTTTACAGAGGCACTTACATTTGACATAATGTTGTTACAAGTAATCAACTTACCAGGCACTGTGTCATCATCTAGCCCACCAGACCACCTCATGTTTACTGACAGGAAGCCTAAGCCATGCAGTGTCAACATTTGCTTACATCAGAGATTAAACATAATGATCCATTTGACTTTGGATCAATTTTCTGCTCTGTCAACATAATTTACATCATATATTTCTGTGTTTTACTGCAGGTCATTGTAGGAACAAGTCTGACCTCTCCGAAACTAGTGAGAGTTCCTGTGATACTAACCATTCCTCTGAGGTGGAGAAATTAGTTAAGGTGAGTACAGTAATGTTAATGACAATATTAAATATTAATGCATTCTTTACATAATTAGTGTGGGTTAACTCTTATTTTTAGGTTGCTTTTACTGCTTTGGGTTCTATTACAAGTATTAGTTCGAGAGATATGCCTGGATAATGTTGAATAGACGGACTCTAAAACTGTCAGGAATGAGGAAACTTAATTAAAAAGTGCTTGGGGAGGGGAGGGGGGGGGGAGTATGAAGAAGATGATGATTATAATGATATGGATGATTGACTGGGACTACAGATGATAATATATTGTTTTTTGTTCAAAGATGAGTTCTTTTATCTTGGTGAATTACGGTAATGTTCCTGGGTTGTATGGCCTAGGAAATACAACCCATATTTATTACTATATCTTGGTTTAAGGGGTGCGGGAATAGGGGGGGAGGGTTAGGGTGGTGCGAGAATAGGGAGACAGGCTTGCGGGGGGTGCGGGAGTAGGGGGACAGGCTTGTGGGGGGGTTTAGTAGGGTGTGGGAATAGGGGCACAGGCTTTCTACCCACCCCAAGCCTGTCCCCCTATTCCTGCACCCCCCAAACCCCTCCCCCAACCCAAGCCTGTCACCTACTCCCGCACCCCCTAAAACCCCCCCAAACCCCTCCCCAACCCAAACCTGTCCCCCTACTCCCACACCCCTCAACCCCCCCCCTAACCCAAGCCTGTCCCCTACTCCCACACCCCCCAAAACCCCCCCAAGCCTGTCCCCTACTCCCGTACCCCCCAAACCCAAACCTCTCCCCTACTCCCACACCCCCCAAAACCCCCCCAAGCCTGTCCCCTACTCCCACACCCCCAAAACCCCCCCCCAAACCAAGCCTGTCCCCTACTCCTACACCCTCCAAAACCCCCCCAAGCCTGTCCCCCTACTCCCGCACCCCCCAAACCCCCTCCAACCCAAGCCTGTCCCCTACTCCCGCACCCCCCAACCCAAGCCTGTCCCCTACTCCCCCCCTCCCCCAAAACCCCCCCCAAACCATGCCTGTCCCCCCTACTCCTGCACCCCATTAACCCTAACTTCTCTCTCTATAATGTTGAAAGAAAGTGGCCCAGCTGAAGGATGTGGTTGATGCACGTGAAGCCAAGGTGTTGGAACTGAGTCAAGTCAATGCAGCACTACTTGACACCAATCTTCGCCTAAAGTCGTAAGTATATATTCCAGTCTTATACACATTATTATTATTATTATTATTATTATTATTATTATTATTATTATTATTATTATTATTATTATTATTATTATTATTATTCACTTGATACCAATCTTCGCCTAAAGTCGTAAGTATATATTCCAGTCTTATACACATTATTATTATTATTATTCACTTGAAACCAATCTTCGCCTAAAGTATATATTCCAGTCTTATACATATTATTATTATTATTATTATTATTACTCACTTGATACCAATCTTCGTCTAAAGTCGTAAGTATATATTCCAGTCTTATACATATTATTATTATTATTATTCACCTTGAGGTACAAATCATTAATGTCATAGCTGTTGTTAAGTCAGTATTCTTTTTTCACTACTCTCTCAGTCTCAGTTTGTTGTTGTCACCTCTGTTCTATAACCTCTCAACTCAACTACTTCTTACTACATTTTATCACCCTATCACTCCTCCTCTTGCCCTCAAACTACAGTACTGTCTCATATAATAATACCATCTTTTTTACTTGCATATTATAAATTAGCCTCTCACCTCTCAGTGCTGCCCTCCTCCTCCTTTTTATTTTTTTTTTCACCCATCAGCCATGTGGAGGAATTAGAGGGAGGGAGTCGGGTTGGATCAGTAGCAGAGGAGAGCCTTAGGGAGGAGTTCACCCAACGTCTAGTCACCATGGAGAGGAAGTTTCAACAGGCACTCAGGGAGAAAGAAGCCACCAAGAAACTCCTAGAGGTAAGGTTGTACTTCTTGAACGGGTAATTTGAAGGTGTTTATTGTGTGTGTTATTTCAAGGTGATGTTCTTGTGTGTGTGTTATTTATTTCAAGGTGATGTTCTTGTGTGTGTGTTATTTATTTCAAGGTGATTCTTGTGTGTGTGTTATTTATTTCATGATGATTCTTGTGTGTGTGTTATTTATTTCATGGTGATTCTTGTGTGTGTGTTATTTATTTCAAGGTGATGTTCTTGTGTGTGTGTTATTTATTTCAAGGTGATTCTTGTGTGTGTGTTATTTATTTCATGGTGATTCTTGTGTGTGTGTTATTTATTTCATGGTGATTCTTGTGTGTGTGTTATTTATTTCATGGTGATTCTTGTGTGTGTGTTATTTATTTCATGGTGATTCTTGTGTGTGTGTTATTTATTTCATGGTGATTCTTGTGTGTGTGTTATTTATTTCATGGTGATTCTTGTGTGTGTGTTATTTATTTCATGGTGATTCTTGTGTGTGTGTTATTTATTTCATGGTGATTCTTGTGTGTGTGTTATTTATTTCATGGTGATTCTTGTGTGTGTGTTATTTATTTCATGGTGATTCTTGTGTGTGTGTTATTTATTTCATGGTGATTCTTGTGTGTGTGTTATTTATTTCATGGTGATTCTTGTGTGTGTGTTATTTCAAGGTGATTCTTGTTCAGTTTCTTTTGTTTATAATTTTACAGTTAGCTCTGACTAGCTTTGTCAATGTAGTGAAAATAATATTATGCATTAGAATCTGTAGCATAGCATGATACAGTCACCATTAGGAATGTTGTGTTGATCTTCTCATGTTATTGATTTGTGTAATTGGCTTATTTGGTAGTCAACCAAAATTTTAGACAAGGATGTTCCTTTCTAATTATGCTCCCCTGAAAGACATAAACCTGAAGACAATTGTTTTACTGGCATTAGCAAGTCATTGTCAATACAGGTAGCATCTCATATGGTTTTTATTTAATTGAATAATATTAATTATATTTCTTGACAGTGATTAAATTTTCTTAGATCTTCATTATTGGTGTTGGGTGGACAGGAAGCACGAGCAGAGGTAGCCACTCGACCCAGCTCAGCCGAGGCGGCCAAGGAGAGGGAGGAACAAGAAATGGTGATTAAGGAACTACGAGAAGAAGGAGAGAAACTGAGCCGTCAACAACTAACCTATTCTACATTGTTAAAGAAATTACGAGCCAAGGAAAAGGAAGGAGATTCCACTATTGGTGCACAGAAGTGAGGCTTAGGGCTAGAATATAAACCTTGGTGACTAATGTACAATAAACAGTAGTTTACTTAACACTAAGTAGTATTTACTGTGACCAGAGTGTACCAGGGGTCTGTGGGGCAGGAGGACATTCTACCCCGGGAGAACATCAACAACAACAACAACAACAACACATGACAGAGGAAAACACTCTGAATGTTTAATTAAAGAATAAAACTTTCTTTACTTAACCCATAAACAACACCTTAACATATTAATTATTTCCATCTTCCCCAAGACAGAGGGTCGTATCTTGATTTCTACTATTTTTCAAGAGAGCGATTTGAAGTTTTTTTCTCAAACTATTTTGTTCACTGTGGTCATCGTTTTAAAGACATTTAAATTTTGTTAATGCATTTAGATAGGTAAAAAGTTGTAGTTTTTTCTGTACATGATTTTTTAATGAGTAATGTTTTTAATGGGTTTAATAGATACACCCATTTGTATTGTAAGACAAATAATCTCTGAAATATTGGTAATAGAGATACGTCCTTTTGACACAATGTACAACTCAACAACAAGATCACCAAGCTGTTATTATTATTATTTCAATTTTACAATAATTGAGTTACATCCCTTTGTCTTAGGAGGGTCGATTTGTACATTAATATTCAAATAAGTGATGAATTCATATGGATTGATACAGTATTCACTTTCAGAAATTCCTCTAAGAGCTTTTTGGCCAATATAGAAATAATAACTGTTTAGCTTCATCTGGCGGTGTATTCCTGGGAACCTGCTTTGGCTGATATAGAATACTTTAGCTTACACAGGGCTGCTCGGCCAGACAGCTTGAGGAACTTCAACAACAACTTTAGCTTACATTTTGTGAATTTTGTGAAGTCCTATTGCACTTGTGAATATTAGAGTATGACAACAACACCTCATTATTTATTCAACACTGAATATTAGAGTATGACAACAACACCTCATTATTTATTCAACACTGTGAATATTAGAGTATGACAACAACACCTCATTATTTATTCAACACTGTGAATATTAGAGTATGACAACAACACCTCATTATTTATTCAACACTGAATATTAGAGTATGACAACAACACCTCATTATTTATTCAACACTGAATATTAGAGTATGACAACAACACCTCATTATTTATTCAACACTGAATATTAGAGTATGACAACAACACCTCATTATTTATTCAACACTGTGAATATTAGAGTATGACAACAACACCTCATTATTTATTCAACACTGTGAATATTAGAGTATCACAACAACACCTCATTATTTATTCAACACTGAATATTAGAGTATGACAACAACACCTCATTATTTATTCAACACTGTGAATATTAGAGTATCACAACAACACCTCATTATTTATTCAACACTGTGAATATTAGAGTATCACAACAACACCTCATTATTTATTCAACACTGTGAATATTAGAGTATGACAACAACACCTCATTATTTATTCAACACTGTGAATATTAGAGTATGACAACAACACCTCATTATTTATTCAACACTGTGAATATTAGAGTATCACAACAACACCTCATTATTTATTCAACACTGTGAATATTAGAGTATCACAACAACACCTCATTATTTATTCAACACTGTGAATATTAGAGTATCACAACAACACCTCATTATTTATTCAACACTGTGAATATTAGAGTATCACAACAACACCTCATTATTTATTCAACACTGTGAATATTAGAGTATCACAACAACACCTCATTATTTATTCAACACACTGTATAGAGAGAAGCTGGAGGAACAATCACGAGAGCTGGAACGACTAAGGAGACAACTGGCAGCCAAGGAGGAAGTGGAGAGAAGACAGGTTGAGGCAGTGGGACATTTGGACGCCTCAAAGCAAAGGTTGGAGGCAGAGGTGAAACTAACCAACCAGGAAAATGCAGAGCTCCAGGGTAAAATGGAGGCTCTCAAGCACGGACTGGAAGCTGCCTACAAGTGAGCATGGAATTGAGTTACATTTTTTTAATTAAATAGCATTGAATTTTTTTTTTTTTTTTTTTTTTTTTAAGATTCTCTCAATTGGAATGTAGTTATTGTTTTGCATTCACTCAAGGATGATGGATTTTTTTTTTTACATTTATTCAGGTAGGATGGAATTCTTGTTTACATTTATTCAAAGGTAAAATGGAGGTTATGTATATATTCATGTTGTCTGAAGGAGAGTATTATTTATTATTTTTTCTTTTTTAATAAATATTCAGTACTTAGGCAGGATAGAGATTTATTTTTATGTTTAGTAAGATTATTCATATGACACTAAAGTACTGAACAGTATTTGTATATTTGTCCCACTTAGGGGGGTGCGGGAGTAGGGGACAGGGTTTAGGGGGGTGCGGGAATAGGGGGACAGGCTTGGGGTGGATAGAAAGCCTGTCCCCTATTCCCACACACCCCTAAAAACCCCCTCAAGCCTGTCCCCCTACTCCCGCACCCCCCAAAACCCCCTCAAGCCTGTCCCCCCACTCCCACACACCCCTAAACCCTGTCCCCCTACTCCCGCACCCCCCTAAACCCTGTCCCCCTAAACCCTGTCCCCCACTCCCACACCCCCCTAAACCCTGTCCCCCACTCCCACACACCCCTAAACCCTGTCCCCCCACTCCCACACACCCCTAAACCCTGTCCCCCCACTCCCACACACCCCTAAACCCTGTCCCCTACTCCCGCACCCCCCAAAACCCCCCAAGCCTGTCCCCCACTCCTGCACCCCCCAAAACCCCCTCAAGCCTGTCTCCCCACTCCCGCACCCCCCTAAACCCTGTCCCCCTATTCCTGCACCCCATTAATGCATTTGTTACTTGATGGTTGCATGATCTTTTTAGGGAAATTGGTGAGTTACAGCGTAAGGCAGCCACAAAGGATGTAGAAGCACAGGAACAGGCCCTCAGTGCTGAAGTGGAGGCTCGTAAACAGATAGAGGCGTCACTAGCAGAAGCAGAGACACAGGCATGCAGGGAACAGGAAGCATTGGCAGCACAGATTACTGAACATCAGAATGAACTCTCACAGACTCAAAAACAGGCTGATATGTTAGTATTTATTACTATTTATTGATGGTTCTATGATTGATGGTGTGACTGAACTTTGAATACTGTAGACCAGAGATGAGGTAATGGACAGATTGGTACAGGAGTGTTTCATGATAAAGTTCTTTTATTATAATTATATCAGCTTGGGAAAGATTAATATTAAGAGGAAAATATATTTTCTGAATATATTTTAGAGTAGTGTAAGTTGTGACTTTGCATGTGTCTGTGATATATCAGAAAGGAGAGCCAACTTCGTGGAGACATAGTGGAACTTCAACGTCGTCTAGAAGAAGCAGAACGTCGGGCTGAGGAAGTGGCAGGTGCAGTGAGTGCAGCTACCAGACCATTGATGCAACAGATGGAGAATCAACGGTCAGCACATGCATCACAACTTGCCTCCTGGGAAACACTAGAAATGGAACTTACCTCACAGTTAGGTCAGTAATTAGCCACTTACATTTTATTGTATGCCTTATTACTTTGACACAGTATATGAATATCTGTTAAATACAACTTGGTCACACTAACTTATAAGTAGTTCAGTATCCACTATACCAGATATTATTTTACTCGATGTCAACTACAGTATTTTAAAATCTTTTCATTCATTATTGAAAGAACTTGGAGAATCATGTCTGAATTTTGTTATGTAAATAAAAGTGATGTAATGAGCATGTTAGATGAAGTTAACTGATTCCACAGTGGAGGTACAGTCAACAGCTGCTACCAGTGTTGAGAAGGAGAGAGCCATGAGGGAACAGTATGCTGAGTTGGCTGCCACTTCAGCATCATTCCAGACTCAGGTGAAACACACAGTCACATAAAATTAAGTTGTAATGTTGAATCAGAAAAATTCAATTATATACTGTAATTATAAATTGTAGATATATGAAATTACAGTACTGTAGGCTAACTACCTAGTTTATAATTAATTGTTTAGTTTTATTCAGAAAAACTACTGCAAAAAACCTTAGATACTGACCTCAAAATTGTCATGATGATGAAGTATCAAGAAATACAACCTTTGTCCTCCTAGCCTTGACATTTCATGCCACTGGATCCCTCGCCAAAGAGAAATAATCTCCACTCGACCCTTTGAGCCTCACTTCATATAATATAATCTGAATAGCATTGTGAAGTGCTATATATATTTTACAGGTGGCTAACTTACGAGCTGAAAATGCCAGATTGTCAAGCCAGCTGGACCTGACTTCCACCAAATTGGAGGCCATTAAAGAATCTCGTAGCAAGTAAGACAAAATTTTCCTCATGCTGTACAATACAGTATATTACAGTACAGTACTTTTCTGTCATCACTGTCTGCAAATATTGTCATAAGTCACAGATAATACTTCCTCAAGTTTATAACTAATTTTGTCCATCCTGGGCACTCCAGACTATAATATATTCTGTGGTTGAAGGTGGTTATGGTCCTTTTGTTCATCTGTATTATTGTCTGAATGAAAACGAAGAAATTAAAAAAGTTAAAATATTTTATGGAAACTTTATTAATTTTTTTTTTTTTTTTTTTTTATTATTAATGAGAAGTGGTTTTTCTTGTGATCAGAGAAAGCAATCAGACAGCCTCCCTGCGAGCATCCCTTGCTGAAGAGGCTGGTGAGGCTCGACGAGAACGAGACAGTCTGCGACAACAACTGGAAATGGAGAAGACAGCATTGACGGCTGAGAAGAAACGAACTGCTGCACTTCAGGAACAGGTTATTTATTTATTATAATTCTATATTAATGTTACCTTTAGTATGTTTGTTGGCCACAGGAATTCTTACACAGGCAAAGAATATTGGTATATGATATAGGCAATGTACAGCAGCAAGGAATATTGGTATATGACATAGGCAATGTACATTCTTGTGACTGTTTTCAAAGCGTACACATAGAGATAAAGGCTACAGTCTGTGAGTTAAGTTGGAGTACAGTAGTGGGATAGATGAATAACTATATACTATCTAACCAGGTGAAGGACCGAGACCGGAAAGTGGCCCATCTACTGGTTGGAGGGACAGGTGGACCAACAGGGGAGAGTAGAACCAGTACACCTCGCTCTTCACCCACACCTTCACTTTCCAGAATTTCCATGTCTGGTTCTCTCTCAGAGTCGTTCTGTGGATCACAGTGGGGGGTAAGTGTACATTATACCTATACATTTCAGTGTTGTGTTATTCGCAATGAATCCATCGTTATAATTTAAATATTTTTAACAAAAGAGTAGACTTGTAAACTGTCAGCACAACTTTAAGAATTGAGGCATCAGTCCTATCTGTGTACATACCATTTTAAAATACTGTGTGAAATTTGCATCACTCATGGGTACAATTGACTTGTGTGTAACTCTCAGATACAAAATATCCATATTGGTAACTTTGTCTGTAGGTCTAAGGCCAACACCACTTTACTCACATCATGCCTCAAATTCCTGCTTGATAGAGAAAAATGCAAAATTCTTCAGCTGTTGTTTACACTTTACATACCGTACTGTTTTTGTTTTCAGGATGAAGTGTTTGAGTCTGGTTGGGCTCGGGGCACTTCTTTATATGACTCTATGAGGGCTGGATCAACAGCCACAGTGGAGGCTCTTACATCACAGCTTCGACAACGAGAAGGTCTGTTCATCCTTTATTTTTTTACAAAACCAAGGAAACAATGAGAGGTACATCAGGGATATCACTGAGGAGGAAGACATTGTCAAATTGCTCAAAATTACCTTTAGTCTGTTTACCAAGCCTTGAAGGGCTTCCATTCCAAGTCTATCTCCTGGACCAGAAAGGGGAGAGTTCAATTCTATATAAGTATCCAGCCAGTCAACATGCCTCAATCAACACCTATTGCTAGTTCATAGAGACCAATGCCTGTACTTCAAGGAGATGCACTTTGTCCTAACATATATAATTTTTGTACCTACTGTAATAGATGGATAGTTAAAGTAACAGTGACCCTTCCACCCTTACAGGAGAAGTACAACATCTTCATTCTGAAGTGTCACGTTATGATACTCAGAGGGAATCCCTGGCTCAAGAACTGGTGGCAGTAACGGCACAACTTGAAGAACAACGGGCATTAGCTGGACAACTGGACCACCTCAAGGAACGATACACTGAAATGGAGCAGCGATACAATGCTCTTTTACAAGTATGTGTATGTTGTACCAGAAAGAAATGGCACGAATTATTTGCTAATAATGCATAAATATATATACAGTACTAGCAGATCATGAGTAAACCACTACATACCTAGGTTAACTACAATGATGAATATTTACATTTGAGATCCCGGCATATAAAGTGTCTTGAATCACCTGTTAAGTTAATAGCTCACCTGCTATGCCAGTCCACCAAAATTTTAATAATATTTCATAGTCAACCTGGGAAGTCAGCACCATCTTTCTTACCTGTGCTCTTTGTCATGTCAAGTGTGGGTTAAGGTAAGGTGCTTTACCTATATTACATCTGTAGCCAGTAAAAAGGTTCTGAAGCTTCATAACTGTATGAGAATGTGGTGGTATTTTGGTTTTACAGATGTATGGGGAAAAAGTTGAGGAAGTGGAGGAGCTCCGGCTGGACTTAGCTGATGTGAAGGAGATGTACAAGCTTCAGGTAGGCCTATGTATATTTGTACTTTAACTGTATAGAACCATACATACATCAACATAGGATTTAATGAGATTGTTTTAATTTCAATGAAAGGGGTTCAACTTGAAGTATACTGTACTGTACAGTATACAGAAATGCTTTTTTCTGCAAGAGTAAGTTGGATGAAAAAATGGATTTACAAAAGACCTTCAAAACCTATTGTTTTCATAAGTTTGGAACTCCCTGTCTTCTAGGTATACATGTATGCTATAATGCATGGTATTGTACTCAGGTTCATATATATTTTCAGATTGATGAGTTGCTAAAAAAATGAGATAAAACTGACCCTCCAGAGAGCCCGAAACCTCAAAGTGGTGCATTTACATTCTCCAGGACAAGTTTACCAAAGTGGAAGTTTTGTTCAACATCCTGATGAAGCACCAACCAACCATGTTATTATTGTAGCTCAATGTTTCCACTGAGTGTTGCCTGTATACATTGTTATTTTATAACAAGTGCACTGTACTGTGAGTACAAGACGGGTAAATGAACTTGTATAATCTTATACAGAGATCATCAGTTGATGATTAGGAATTGTGTTGTATATGTACTGGATTAGTAGTTTGCTCTGTTAAAGGAGTACCTGAATTGATATAATGTAGTTATAGTAAGAGTCTTCAGGTAGGATCCCTCTTCTCTGGGTGCCGGGAAAGAATCCTTTCAAAGATCGTACAACGAGAAAGAAGTACTGTACTTACAGTATACTGTATGTGTAAGTATTTGCTCTGAAAGTTGCAGAAATACTGTACTGTAAGTAATATTAACACAAATGGGTTTGACTCAGTGTGACAAGCTACCATACTGTAAGGGTAACTCACTGGAGGGGATATATTCAGATGACTGGGTTGGAAGGTATTACTTCAACACATCATACCTTCTGGAGGGATATATTCAGATGACTGGGTTGGAAGGTATTACTTCAACACATCATACCTTCTGGAGGGATATATTCAGATGACTGGGTTGGGAGGTATTACTTCAACACATCATACCTTCTGGAGGGATATATTCAGATGACTGGGTTGGAAGGTATTACTTCAACACATCATACCTTCTGGAGGGATATATTTAGATGACTGGGTTGGGAGGTATTACTTCAACACATCATACCTTCTGCTGATCATCTTCCAACTCAGAATAATGTTTGTCTACATTAATAAAAATTCTAATCTATCTTAAATTTATTAAATTAAATATTAACTCTTCAACGTAGCTAACATCAATTAAATGTTATACAGTATTTTGTATAATAACAGTGAATAATAATAGAAATTCTTAATACTGTAAATGACTTTGCTTTAAACAAATTGTCAAGCTTTTTGTTTTATAGTGTCGAAGGTCATAATTATAGCAGAAAAATTATGCAATAGCATTATACACGACTGTAAGTACAGTATAGTATAGTGATTTAATATATTAATATAATGAAAAGTATTTTATAGAGGTTGCAAATTCATTACCAAACCTAATGGTACAGTGTGATAAATTAGGTTTACTATACATTTTTTAAAGTTTTCAAGTGTGCTTTATTAATGATATTGGTCATACTGAACTAGGCAGTGTTCAGATAGCTGTACTGAAATAGGAATATTAAATGCCTTGAAGATATAAATATTTCCTGTTAGAAGCTTTGTTAATCAGTCAAGACCAGGAAATGTCATCCAGCAGTTTGCATCATGAAGGTAAGGGTTGATTCTAGTCTGAGGGTCAGGCACAAAGTGTTTTAGAATATTTGGTGCTCATCAGTCATGTAATTTAGAGTAATTGTAGTGGAAGCATTGTAAACACAGTTGATAAGTCTGCTGTACAAGTAGGGGAAGGTACTGGACATAGTTTTACTGGGTTAGATGCAGTTAAGTTGTATGTATTAAGAATGAGATAATTGCATACTACTCAGTTGTATATCTTTGTTACAGTTTGTAAATGATGAGATATTTATTTGTATTTTATTAAAATGTATTTATGAATAATGGTCAAATTTCTAGTACAGTAGTAGTATAGTAAAAACACACTGACTTTATACTGTATGTAGCTATTATCTTGATAATTACTGGGCAGTCATTTTTGTTAACCAGTATACTGTACAGTATAGTAGTGGTATAAAGGACATTCACAGCTTTATACAATAGTGACATTCCTATAACACTTTCTAATGAGTGATGATGAAAAGTTTTGTACAGGCAGCCCAAAATAGGTGGTCCCATTTTTTTTTTTTTTTTTTTACAATTGCAGTGGAAGTTGCTAGATATTGTAACGTGTGAAAGTTACTGAAAGCCTAGACATGCATATTTGGTTGATGGTACAGTTCAGAATATCTCAGTTGCTCAGTGAGTAATATGGTAATGAATACTACATTGTATTGGTTATAAGCAGCAAGCTCTTTTTTGAGGTACTGTATATGTATTTGTACACCTAACTGGAGGTCAATGTGGCTTCTGGCAACTCAGCCAGTAAAGTCACTACAATTTAGTATAGCAGGAAGTGTTTTAATGCATTGATCATCATAGACTATAATAAAAGAATTATTTTATTCATAAATTGTTACTCAGAATATGCTACAAAGGTCCCTCTTCTACTACATGTTGCTTCAGCAATTTTATAGATTTGTTAGAAGCTACCTTGACCCCCATTTAAGTTCAGAAAATGCCGTTTCCCGACTGTTCCAACAATATCATACCGTCCCATTATGTGACACCTTATATTTATTATTAGAATTTCTATTCATCAGCATATTCTTAATACAAAGTATCTGGAAAACCTAAACAGCCTCCAAGCATTTTTGTCTCGTACGTATTCATCCCATCATTATAAAAGTGACATTATTATTTCTGTTTAGTACTACTGTATTCTTGTATGAAAATGTTGTCAGAGAGAAAAGCTGCTGAAATATGATGTACACTTCATCTCAGTCTGGCTTCAGACCAGTCCACATTGAGTAGCCCAGTAAGTCCTGATTTCATTGTACTATATTCAAATATTTGTATATTCATACACATATACTATGTAAATAATGTACACTAGTTTTCAATATTTAGGAAAATTTAGGTCTTATGATTAGTTGACTTTAACTGGTTAAAATTACCAGTTCTGCTCCTGTTATTATTATTTGAGATGGGAAGGGGAAAGCACATTTTAAATCTGTGATTTAAGCTATTAATAACTAGAAATTAAAACAGATTATATACAGTTGGTCTGTTACTTACCAAATTAATCAGTGCATGTTTTCAGTCTTATAATTTTGAGAAAGAGCAAGCATGATAAAATTTATGAGGCCTGCATCAGATCAGTCTTGATTCCTTGTGTGAAAACATGGGCACTATACTTAATACAAATTACAGTGGGAACTACCCCAAGCCCAGAGGATAAAATGATGACAAGCTTGGTCAATAACTATATATCTAAAGCAATGGAGGGGAGGTGGCCGAGAGGTTAGTGTTCTGGACTCGTAACCTGTATGTCGGGAGATCGATTCCTCTCAGGTGAGGGCCTGAGATATTTACTCTTCCAATTTGAGCTTCAGGCACTAACTGTAAGGCCACTGAATGTCTTAAAACACCCTCACTGGTTGTATCATAACAGCTGCAGTATTTGGGAATTACCCTCACTTCCCTCCCTCTGTGGCTGGGTACCAGTTCGAAAGTCGTGACGCGTGCGTGTGTGCGAGTAGCAGATTACCTGGGCCACGATAACGGCCTTGATGAAGCCTATGTCCAGTGTCGGAACATATATATATGTAGATACTTGCAAACTACATTGGTTTCATGTAGCTGACAAGACTGAACAAACTACAAATATTTTTGGGTGTAAGGACAAACTCCGTTTTTATAAACATTCTATTATTCTGAACCTTCATATCCAGCCATTGTTTCACCTATAAGGCAAGTACAACTTGCAAATAACAAAAGTACCAGTACACAAATTAACTTCAACATGTAGGCATTACTTTCTGACTAGAGGACAGGAAAACAAAAGCACAACAATGGTGGTAAATGTTTGAGGTATGCCACCATTAATCTCAACATAACTGATACATTAAAGGACTCCATTACATGTCCAAGACCATTAATATATAGAAAGTTCAGGCGATACAAGTAATAAGATGTGGCACCTTCAGCACACGTTGTTTCCTTGGAGGGAAAATTTGTGCTACTGACAGCCTTAACAGGTTGGTATAATAATCACCAAACAGAATCACCTTATAACATGGAGTAAAATGGTTTCTTTGTGGTATACTGATTACCATACATGGACATTTCTTTCAGGCTTGCTTCCCCTTGGTTTCAACCAGTCATTGTGTACAAAAATTAAAGGTAGAACCAGAACTTGAACTGGTAGCATCATTAATAGCGATAATGATCTGGTTTGTATGGTCCACCAACAGGGAGACCAAGATATTCAGACTGCACAGAACTCAACTTTGTAAGCTTTGCCCCTAGGTGATCCAAGTGTAGACTGGCTACCTCCTCATCAAGTTTCTTAGGCAGGACATGTACACCAACAGGGTATTGGCCAGGTTTGGTCCACAATTCAATCTGTGCCAGAACCTGATTGGAGAAGGAGTTAGACATAACAAAAGATGGATGGCCCATGGCACATCCCAGGTTCACTAGACGTCCCTCTGCCAACAGGATGACATGATTCCCGGATTTAAGTAGGTATCGATCCACCTGGGGTTTGATGTTGACCTTCTCCACACAGTTATCATCCAGCCATTTCACATCAATCTCAATGTCAAAGTGGCCAATGTTGCAGACAATTGAATCATCACGCATAGCCATAAAGTGATCACCAGTGATGATGTCACGACAGCCAGTGGTGGTAACAAAGATTGAAGTCCCTTGCTTAATGGCATCTTCCATTGTTGTTACCTGAAAATTATGATACTATGTAATGTTTGTATTTACAATATTACCAAAATCCAACAAATGTGCAAAACCTAACTAAATCAGCATTGCAAAATGCACTTACAAATTTTGAACCGTGGTAGAAATGAGTTTTACTCAAAGTGGGTTCACATCTAAGAAATTTTTACTATTCAGTCAAATACAAAAAGTAACTGAGAACGCACTCACCTGGTATCCTTCACAAGCTGCCTGGAGAGCATTGATGGGGTCAATCTCTGTGATGAGAACACGAGAGCCAAATGCCTTGAGGGACTGAGCAGAACCCTTTCCTACATCACCATAGCCAGCAACTACACACGTCTTGCCTGCCAGCATGATGTCGGTGGCACGCTTAATACCATCAGTAAGGGACTCCCTGCATCCATACAGGTTGTCAAATTTGCTCTGATGAATTAAGAAAATAAATAATTAAATGGGGATCAAGTATATATCTCCACTAAATCAAATAAATTCTACTTTTATTTGTTATATCTATCCTTTTTGAAGGGTTATTGCATGTACAAAGATTTACCAACTAATCTGAACCAAAGTCTATCTGCAACTTGAAATACTTTTATAAAATGCTTTCACATTACATTCAAATCTTTGGGTGTCGGCCATGGAACTTTCCATTTATAGAATATTCTACTTAAAACTATAAATCTTAACTCACCTTTGTGACAGAATCATTGACATTAAATGCAGGGATTTTCAGTTTGCCCTCACGCATCATTTTATAAAGGTTGTGTACACCAGTGGTAGTTTCCTCTGACAGTCCCTTGATCCCAGGGAGATACTGTGAATATTTCTCATGGACCAGATTGGTCAGGTCCCCTCCATCATCTAGGATCATATTCAGAGGCTGCAAGGAAAGTCAACACAACAATATAGCATTTAACAAAGTAACTTGAGATCTACTGAAAAAAACTTGGTAATTAAAGTATGAATGTGCATGTATGCCAAGGGAATACAATAAGGTACAATAAGGCACAATGAAATTACCATCCAGGAAGGTAGTTTACGACTAACTGTGGGGAAGCTTCTACATCTATCTCAGCAAATTGAGGTAGCCTAAGTAACATTTTTCACAAGTGGCCTCTTTTCTCAACAGGTGTATAAGAATACTAAAAGTATCGTCCCCATTCCAGAAGAGACTAATTAGTGTGAAAAGTTGAAGTGTCACTTTTTTTTTTTTTCAGTCTAAATGGTAAGTTGATAAAACTTGCCTTCCAGCTAAGTGATGTTGGCCCTCATCTCAAAGTAAAAGGAGACTGATTTTTTGGGACATCACTGCCTGTACTACCCATCTCTTCCTGACACCACAACACATTAACTGGTGTGTTGCCATTAGTGTTTACTTTACAATTAATATATTACATACGGTACCAATAAGTTTCATGCAGGCCTATTTCATTTCTTGTACTGTATGTTGGGAACACTGTATCTAGCCCTAATCCTCCTCTCACTAATCAGTCATAGTTCATTTCTAACAATTCCTCTCACCTGTCCATCTGGGAAAACGAGAGTTTGGTCAATACACCAGATGTATTCCTCATCTGTCTCTCCCTTCCAGGCATATACAGGCACTCCAGTCTTGGCAATGGCTGCAGCAGCATGGTCCTGGGTACTGAAGATGTTACATGATGACCACTGAACCTCGGCTCCAAGTTCAGTCTGTAAATATTATGAACACTGTGACAATGTCTTCCCATTCTGTACAAGAAATCAATACAAAATTATTTTCCATCATTCTAGAGCAGTGGTTCTTAAACTTCTTTGCCTCACGCCTCCCTCTGCATTATGTATAGATCCCGTGCCCCCCTATCCCTTAAATTTCTATGCACTATTTGCAATATATTTATATATATATATATATAATCCTTTGTAAGTAATTTACTCACCCTCTCAAGCCCACAAAATTTATATATAGTAATGGTACATGTATATATATATATATATATTTTTTTTTTTTAAATAATGAAGGGTAAAATTAGAAAAATACTGTAAAATTAATGAAGTCCTCAAAATAACTTTTACTTATTTTTTTCCCCGACACTGGACATTCACTTCATCAAGCGGCCCATGTCAAGTGCTACACACACACACACGTCACAACTTCCATACTCTAATGTCATAGAAAGGTTTTAAAACTATTAACAGAAAAGAACCAAACAGAAAATTGTAAATAGGGAAGTGAATGAAGAAAGATATAATGAGGGAAGGGTTGCACCTAAATGCTATAAAGTTGTAGTCTGTACAGCAACAGAAAAAAATAAAATAAATGGTGGAAAAGGGACTACCTATCCCTACTTATGACGAGGAAACTGGTGGTGAAACGGAATGGGTAAAAATAAGTATGTGACATTATGAAAGGGATGACCAAGACATTGGATAAAGGCACTGCTACCCACTTGAGGAACAAAGCATTGGGTAACAGACATGAATATAAAATTTGACAGAAACAGACATTGTCAACTTACCAAGGTTTCAATAAGTACAGCTGTCTGGACAGTCATGTGGAGGCATCCAGCAATCCGTGCTCCCTTCAGAGGCTTCTCTGATCCATACTTCTTGCGCAGACTGATGAGTCCCGGCATCTCCTTCTCTGCCAAGGTGAGTTCCTTGCGGCCAAAGTCGGCCAAGTTGATGTCAGCTGTAGGACAAGTTACAAGTTACATCTCCCTTCATTAATAATCTAATAACTTCAGGATATAATGCCTTACAGTGTACAGGTAATATTATACATCAGGGATTGGAACCCATCAGCCTTGTACGCTCACACCGCCCCGGATATAAAATTTTGATGTTTATTGAAAGGATTACCGTTTTGTAGCAGTGTTGCCAGATCCGGCTAGGTCCCAGTATTTTGCCTTGGTATTTTCCTGTACTTTACCACGGTTATTTCCCGGTAGTTTACCCAGGTTAGGTCCCGGTAGTCTGATGCGGTCAAGGTTAGGTAAGGTCAGGCTTATTTCAAAATGCCCCATTTGAATATGCCCTATCGTGGAAATGGGGTATTTGCGAAGGAAATGCCATAGAAGAAAATAGTCTTAGAATGGTCTAATTAAGTGGGTAATGAAGGTAGAAAAACCGTAAGCAATAACAGTATCTTTTTCAATATTTACCAAAATTTTACCCTATCATTGAAAAGGTAATGTTTATATTAATGTAAGAGATTAGGCTTAACAATAACATAGTTGCTCAATCATACAATTTAGTGAAAATCCTCAGTACCCTACAATAATGAAGGTTAGGTATTCCATTATACAATTTGGGTACATTTTGAAATTAACAAACAAAACCCTTGAACATCTTTCTTATCATGGTTTGTTGGGCAATTCGTTCTTAAGATAATAAGATTCTTTTCACGTTCTTATCTCGATGGCTGTGTAGTGAACGAGACAATAATTAATTCAAGGTAATGCCTCCAGATATCACAACATGGCATGGCATATTTTAAAACTTAAATGAACATTGACATTACCCAACAGTGAAGCTTGCAAGACACGTAACTCACTTGCAATGTTGAGTGGTGTTACATACATACATTATGTTAGAGTAAATTGATCTCCATACCGCTTATATATATATATATTTTAACGTTATATATATAGCATTGTCAATGATGTGCCATGCTGACGCGCCTACATACCGGTACATACATATATACATACACACAATACCATGCCTTTCCTACACATACACACTCAACATTCAACATTGCCATGCCTTCTCCGGCCACACATACATATATACACACATACAATACCTATACATAGTACAGAAATAAGACTTTACAACTACTCACCAACTTTATACTTAGGTTTGGAGGTCATGATGGTATATGTGTGTCTTCTTTGGAGTACAAGTAAACAGGGGAGCGAGTCAGCGTCACTTGCCTGTTATATAGTCATGGCTGCCACTACAGTTGACAGATTGCCAGTTCTTTTCTTCTTATTAATGTTCTTTATTCTACTATTACCATGCTCTTACTAATATAAATAGTATTGGGGTTTTGTTCGGTGTAAAGTGTGTTAGTTTACTAGTATAAATTTAATTCTAAAGTTCTATTTGAGACCGAGAAAAGATATTATAAATGATTATTATGTAAACTATAAACTAACGATGATATCGTGGAAGATTTCATTTTTGCAACGTAACCCTAAACCTTGATGAATTATATTGATAAGAGCTTTCCTACAGCTCTCTAATAAACCTGTTGAAAAGTTCCACGAGTGAACGTGGAAAAGAGTATTTAATAAAGGAGTATTCCTCCATTACATAATGCTGTAATGCCGGGGCCAGGCTGGTCTGACACTGACACTGCTGACAGCCTGACAGTTCCCTCAGTCTCTGTGCTTCTCGTGTTATATGAAGGCGAAAGCATGAGAGAACCAATACCTATTATTATGAATGTTGGTTGATTCAGTTGATTGCAAACATATATGAAATTAAATATATTCTATTATAGATAATAGAATAGTTTACATTCCTATAATCACAAGAAATATGCATAAACAAGTGTTCCATGTCTAGTAAATTCTAATAATTTATAAGTCATACTTTAAATTGACAGCAATGGCAAAATGGCAGGCTGTTGGCTGGTTGAAATTGACAGGTAATTATATACCGTATAGGCATATAATAATGACGTGACAGGTAATTAATTATATACCATATAGACATATAATAATGGTGTCACACGGTATAGTATATTTTTACTTTTTTTGCCCAAACTGAAGCCTGATTCAAAAACACTTCAAACAACTACTTCTAAATATATAAGAAGTTATCAAATTGTATGACTTCAGTGACAGTACAGTCGTGGTCAATAATAAATAAGGTATTTATTGAAAGAATTACCGTTTTGTAGCAGTGTTGCCAGATCCGGCTAGGTCCCAGTACTTTGCCCCGGTCATTTTCTGTACTTAACCACGGTTAGGTCCCGGTAGTCTGCCCAGGTTAGGTCCCGGTAGTCTGATGCGGTCTAGGTTAGGTTAGTTCAGGTCAGGTAAGGTCAGGCTAATTTCAAAATGCGGAAAAAATGCCATAGAAGAAAATAGGGTAAATATTGAATGAATTACCATTATTGCGTACGGTTTTTCTACCTTCATTACCCACTTATTTAGACCATTCTAAGACTATTTTCTTCTATGGCATTTCCTCTGCAAATGCCCCATTTCCAAAATAGGGCATATTCAAATGGGGCATTTTGAAATTAGCCTGACCTTACCTGACCTGACCTAACCTAACCTAGACCGCATCAGACTACCGGGACCTAACCTGGGCAAACTACCGGGAAATAATCGTGATAAAGTACAATAAATGACAGGGGTAAAATACTGGGACCCAGCCGGATCTGGCAACACTGCTGCAAAACGGTAATTCTTTCAATAAATACCGAAAAGGGTCTTAGAATGGTCTAAATAAGTGGGTAATGAAGGTAGAAAAACCGTACCCAATAACGGTAATTCATTCAATATTTACCATAAAGAATCATCCACGTATAGGTAACTTTAACAATTTACTGTGTAATGTTTTCATGTTCACATATAATTTTATGTTATTGTTTTAAGTAGTGTGTAGCTGCTTGTATTAAATTAAACGATGGGACTTTACCTATTTATTGGAAAGTTTAACAGCTAATATGGAACAGAGGGAAGCTGTCAAAATCTTACGTGAGTTATTACTCCTATATGGATGATTATTTTTGACCACGACTGTACATATGACTGGTCAGGGCAAAGTTTAAAAAGAAACACAAAATTGGAAAACTTAAGTATTTCCCAACTTTTTTTGGACAATCTATATATCTTTCCCAATTTTTATATGATGAAATATAAGTGTGAGAGTTGAATTTTGAGTATAGTTGACATTTATATGATGAAATACAAGTGTGACAGTATATTTTGAGTGTATTTAAGTCCCCTCGAGACTAAATTGAAGGGAAAAATCAAGTAAAACAATACATTAAATAGTTGACATTTATATTATGTTTCAGAGGCTGACCTAACCTAACCTAACCTAGGGTCGATTCCACAGTGGTTGGTATTGGTTTGTAAGCACACAAACTAAAGAATGTTAGCCGTTTAATTAAATGACTTATGGGTGAATTATTTAATGAATTTGGTGAGTAAATTATACAGTGATCATTATTATCTAACTGTTGGATAGATTTTGTGAATGTGGATACTCACCTTTTGGAAAATAATGAAGCCTTACAAATGTGGTTGGTTGGAAAGCTAACAAACCAATACCACTGTGGAATCAACCCATAATCTGGACCAGGGCAGACTACCAGGACCGAACCGAGGCAAACTACTGGGACCTAACCTGTGCAAACATAGGGGGGGAAATTAAACATGGTCAAAATGCACTGGCACACTAGGAAATTACTTCATAAACCCCCCCAACCCCCCTAAACCCCCCCCCAAGCCTGTCCTCCTATTCCCGCACCCCCTTAACACCACACACCAAGAGGCTGGATTGATAGGTAAAACAATTAAATATATAACGTATTAAATACTTAATATTCATATGTTTTAGATTAGCCTGACTTGACCTAACCTAACCTAACCTAACCTACCTTAATCTGGAAAAAGGCAGACTATTGGGGCCTAATAACCATGACCTACCAGGACCTCACTGAGTTATATATACATGGTAAAAATACACTAACCTTTTTATTTAAACATATTAAAAAATGGAATAATGGATACAGTAATTTTTTTTTTAAGTTGGGAAATATTTTTTTTATCTATTTTTGTGGTTCAGCTAATATATATATACCCAGTTCTACAAATTTTACACTTTAGTTCACACCAAACAAAAATCTTTCCATTAATAACTACATGAAAGGATTGAAGCACTTTGAATGATTACAGACTATAATTTATACCTATACTGTACTATTAAATTTTGTGAGTTTCAGCAGGTGTTGTTAAAATTTCGTGCATTCATGAAGTTTTTTTTATTTTTTACAGTGCGGACATTAATGGCTGAGAACCTGAGCTTGAAGGGCTTTTCCCCCTTTCTATATATAGTCTCAGTCACTACATTTGGATGACTGTAATACCTGGAGGATGAAAAAGTGAAGTAAAGCCTCCCTCTGCTTTAGTAATGTTTTATGTTTTTTTCTAAGAGTCCCTAACCCAGCCTCGATAAATTAGTAAGGTGGTGTCAAGAAGGGCCTGCAAAATCAGCTGAAACCTAATGAAAAATATCCAAACCAAATTGCCTTGTGAGAAGTAAACATGGATGAGCCCAGGTAAAGTAGATTCTAACTATTTTTTAATTAATTTTCCACAATAAACAAGTGTCAACATTGCATAAATAAACATAAAAAAATAGTAAGATTAACTTTGTATCATCAAAATTACTTGTAATTGCTCTAATGTAAAATATGGCTCATGACTATTACTACTACTGATAGTTATAGTAAAGATGGATAGTTTGTGCACCACACCATAGATACCATATAAAATTCTTATATTATAATAGCTGTACAGTGTAGTAATTTTATAAGTACTGTAATAATTCTGTAAACTGTTTTCTTTTCTTCAGGCTCACACCAAGACTATTATTATATGAATAATGTCCAGTCTATCTACTTGTGTTTTTGAGTAACACTGAAGAAGCATTAACACTGAAATGGCTGCAACAAGCATGACATAGCTGCAGGAATAATGGTGGTGTTTTCTGCAGGTATCCACAACTGAGGTATATAGTAATTAAGATATTGTTATAAGCTTTATTATTTACACTGTCCACTCTTCTGTAATAACTCCTCATAGCACTACTGACAATGGATGTTGTAGAAAAAAAACTGTGACTTACATGATTTACAACTGTCTAATTATATTAATATATTTTCATAGATCTGAATCTAACATAGTACTGTACAATATCTGTACTATTACTGTACTTAGCTGATTCCTATGTACAAGTGTTAGACACCTTCATTAATTAAAGCAGTCATGCCATTATGGATTATATTAATTAAACATTTTGCTGTCATATACTTGAAAATGAATAATTATGAATAATTCATATAAGTACAAAATAATGAAATATTACTGTACTGAAAGAATGATGTTCAACTCTCAGATACAGAAAAAAAGAAAGAGAACTTGGTACAGTAATAGTCACCATTAACCACACACTCATGGCCCGTCCACACGATCGAGCAGTGCTCGCGATCACAAGTGAGCTGTTTGCCTGTCGACGGGCTTGCCGCATGTGTTCGCGAGCACACCAGCAAACTGCCCGTGCTGGTGGTGGTTCGAATTCACCGAACACTGCGGCCAAGGGGCCGTGGTTGTCAGTATTATCGCTGGCAATCGAGCAACATGTGAAATGTATTTGGGTCCATTCTCTTGTACTTCATGAAGTCATTCGTATTCCCAGCTTTTAATTCCCGTAATATTGTCACATGACTTCCCAACTGTTTTCTTTTAATTAGCCTGGTCCTGCCCGGCTGTGACTGGTCAGACACGTTCGTTTGGACACAACAACAAGTGTGCCCGCCGCGTACACAAGCGGTACGCCCGTCAACAGGTGAACAACTCGCTTGTGTTCTCGAGAACTGTAAAGCATTTGGTACACTTTATTTGTAGGACTCTTCAATTCAAATCTTTAGAATATTTAACCCTCTTTAACTTAGTGTATATATATATATATATACTGTATATATATATATATTTTTTTTTTTTCTTTTTCTTTTTTTTTCCCTTCTTTTTATATATATATGTTCCGACACTGGACATAGACGTCATCAAGCCTGTTACCGTGGCCCAGGTCAACTCCTACTCATACACACACACACACACACACACACACACATACACACACACACACACACACACACACACACACGTCACAACTTTCGAACTGGTACCCAGCCACAGAGGGAGGGAAGTGAGGGTAATTCCCAAATACTGCAGCTGTTATGATACAACCAGTGAGGGTGTTTTACGACGTTCGGTGGCCTTATAGTTAGTGCCTGAAACTCAAATTGGAAGAGTAAATATTCTCAGGCCCTCACCTGAGAGAAATCGATCTCCCGACCATTAGATTACGAGTCCAGTACACTAACCACTGGGCCACCTCCCCTCTATGTGACATTGTCTGGAATACAGTTCTACATGAGTGGAATAGAAGGTGTTGACTCAGTAAGGATGAGATGCTGAAATGGAAAACTGGAGACTTTTGTTGTAGCCAGTCCCTTGTGAGGAGTTCTTGAGGGAACAATACTTTAGAGTTATAGATAGATCAATAAGTACAATATATGCTTCCTCCTCTCAGGGGAGCATGCAACACTTGCCACGCCTCACACTTCCCACTCCTTTTCTTCCAACTCCTTAATGTAAAAGTTAACTGACAATCTCAGTCATTTTTATACTGTACTACTGTACAGTATTCAAGTGATCAACTTGAACACTCTACCTCCATCCATATTCTGCCCATACTTTGAATTATGGTTTGTTAAATGCAGTGTGTCTAGGCATATCCAATAAAATTGGACATAATATTGGACTTCTCTCACCTCTTAATTTCACAGGTAAGGGCAGGAAGTTGCATGCTGCATTCCTGGACCTGGAGAAGGCATGAAATATGACAACTCAATTGGAGGGCTTTGAGGTACCGTATGGGCTGATGACTGGATGGACACTTGCTGGAAGGGACTGACGTTTTCTGTGGAGGGCCAAACACATAAGTTTGGGTAGAGGGTAGTCTAAGTGAGAATTTTGGTATCATTATGGGACTTAGACAAGGGTATGTAATGACATGGTTCTTCATCATTTATATGGATAGCTGTACAATACTGTACATTATGATGGAGTTGAAGACAAGCCATCAAACACTCAAGGTGGATATAGTAGAATGGTCTCTGGTAGCAAGTTTAATTGTTGATAACATTATGTTGTTGGCAGAGAGTTGTTGTTGTTGAAGTTACTCAAGCTGTCTGGCTGAGCAGCCCCGAGCCTCTGATGAAAGCCTCAACTGGACTTTCCCACAGTGCCCTCAGAGAGTGTATGTTGTGTTGTTGGTGAGTATGGATGTGTGTATTGCAGTCTTCCATAATGTGTTTAATAGACTAAGGTATATGTTACATCCTAGACAGACATCCACATAGGCTCCATTGTGGATGTCATTTGTGAGAAGTGTGGCAGTTGACTTGGTGGGTGCTATTTTAAGTCTGTTTGTGGTGAACCAGGCATTAAGTGTGTGGAGATAGGGTTGGAGGATGTGAGTGGCTGTGTCTGCATTTCTGTGTGTACATACATGTGAGTGTTATGTCATGTGTGTAGGAAGCTACATATATTTATAGTGCCTGGGGTGTTGATAGGTTATCCATGTATAAATTGAAAAGAGTGGGTAACAGTACAGATCCTTGGGGGACACTGTTGATTAAATTTCTGATGTTTGATGACTGACCAGTATATGTAACCTAGGCTACTCGTCCTCCCAGGAAGTTGTCCAGCCATCTTTTTGTGTTGTTTATGCATATTTGTGTTGTATATTTTGTTTGTAAGGTTGTGGCGGGGGATGGCATGGAATGCTTTACTAATGTCTACTGTGACAAGAGTGTTCTGTGTGGGGATCTATCTGAGTTGATGCCATCATAGATTCTTTGTGTGAGGTCAGTGAGAAGAGTGTTTGTTGTTGTTGTTGTAGTTCCCCAGACTGTCTGGCCGAGCAGTCCCGAGTCTGGTTGACCGAAGCCGCGCAGATGCTCGGACCCCCAAATGGGAGTCAGGGTGATAGTGAGATCTGTTTCTTCGAAGGCAACAGACGAGGGGACTGCTGGTTCACGGGTATGTACCCCCGAGCCAACATTCCCACTGTCTGTAGTCTTCCTTGTTGTGCCACCCAATCGGGCGATCTCGTCAGCTACCCAGAAGGAATGAGAAATAGTAAGAGAGACAGACAGAACAGGCCAGGGTATGGTAGAGGATGCCAAATTCCTCATTTCTGGATAGAACCAGCCCTCACCAGTGGGAAGGGGTGATAGAGAGGTGGGACAGCAAGTACGAAGGAAAGAAAAAGGAACGGAGGGATAGTTGAAGAACTGAAAAGGATTGGCTGGGGCCGAAGGGACGCCATAACCCTTAAAGTACTGCCCACGTCACCGCAGGCAATACTTCCCTTACGGGGAGAGTGTTTGTTGATTGTAGTGGTCTGAAACCATGTTGTAAGGATGCAATGGGAATGCGTGGTGTGATTATACTTATGTTGAGGCGCTCAGTTACTTTTGAGGGAGTGCAAAGGAGGGTGATGGGGTGGTGAGATGAGGGTTTGGGAATAGTGATCATTTTACCATACTTCCAGATGTTGGGTATTGTGTTGTGTTGTGTGAGTAGCTGTAGTTTGCTATTTTAGTAGGTGCTTGTATGCCTTGTGGTCCAATGTGTCTGAAGTTTATGTTACTGATGTTATCAGGGCCACAGGCAGGTGAGTACTTGAAGTTGTGGAAGATGTGATTCGTCTGACAGTTTGTGAATGGTGTGTCGTCTGAGTCAGTGGGGAAATGTCTCTTATGTCTGATAACTCGTCGGTCTTCAGGGTAAGGATGAAGGTGGGTGACATGAGAGATATGTTGGATGAGGGTGTTTGCTTGTTGTTTGTTAGAGGGTATAGTGTGTGTTGTTATGATGGCTGCATGTCATTGTGTAGTGTTGCTGTTGGACAGTGTGATTAGTTTAGAGTTTTGTAGAGTTTGCTGGTGTTTGTTTTGTGATCAAGTGTGTTGACAAACTTTTGCCAATTTAGTGCTCTCTGTTCATTAATTTTGTTGTTTATTTGTGTATTAAGTGCTTGTATTTGGTGTACATTGTATTGTGTGAGAGCAGTTGAGGATGTGTATTTAAATGTGTCTCATTGTCTGATGAGGCTTTGAATTTCTGGTGTGAAATTGGGGTTGTGTTTTCTTCTGTTGCCTCTGGGGATGTGTTGTTTGTCTGTGTTTTGTATAACTGTATTGAATTTGTGTACAGCAGTGTTGATGTTTGTGATGGGTGTACTGTTCTGTGTGTCTGTGGCCAACTGGGGTGACTCTTGTTTTTGTGGTGATTATGATTAAGGTTTGGGGAACAGAGGTGATGTCAAAGGAAGAGGGTTGGAAGAGGGCTTGGTGAGGGATATGGGTGTGTTGATGAGTGTTATTTAATGTAATGAAGTTGTCTGTTTGGGAGAGAATTTCAAGCACTCTGTCTGTGTCTGAATTGTGGACATACCAGGCTGATGTGTTAGTGTTGAAGTCACCACCCAGGATGAGGTCAAGTTGGTTGGTGATTTGTTGGAGCTGGGGCGAAAAATTATGTGGAACTGTGGGGCAGATGGTGGTGGTGGTTGTTGTTGATGTTCTCCACAGACCCCTGGTACACTCTGGTCACAGTGAAAAACAAATTAAAATAAAGGAGGGGCTGTATGTCTCTATATGCCTGGGCTACTGAAGCACATCCCAGGGAAATGGGACCACAGCTTACTGGACCAGGGAGTCTGTATGTCCCTATATGCCTGGGCTACTGAAGCACATCCCAGGGAAATGGGACCACAGCTTACTGGACCAGGGAGTCTGTATGTCCCTATATGCATGGGCTACTGAAGCACATCCCAGGGAAATGGGACCACAGCTTACTGGACCAGGGAGTCTGTATGTCCCTATATGCCTGGGCTACTGAAGCACATCCCAGCGAAATGGGACCACAGCTTACTGGACCAGGGAGTCTGTATGTCCCTATATGCCTGGGCTACTGAAGCACATCCCAGGGAGATGGGACCACAGCTTACTGGACCAGGGAGTCTGTATGTCCCTATATGCATGGGCTACTGAAGCACATCCCAGGGAAATGGGACCACAGCTTACTGGACCAGGGAGTCTGGGGGCCTCATTGGGTGGAAGGTCTTTAATCCCACAACAATGGCTTAGCAGGCAGGGGCCCAAGTCCACGTTACCACAAGAGCTACAAGTGGGCTCAGGTTTGACTCAGGTGTTTGGAGATTATTACAGGTGTGTGGGGGGTTTGACAGGTGTGTGTTACATGGTACAGGTATGTGGGGAGTTTGACAGGTGTGTGTTAGATAGTACTGGTATGTGGGGAGTTTGACAGGTGTGTGTTACATAGTACAGGTATGTGGGGAGTTTGACAGGTGTGTGTTACATGGTACAGGTATGTGGGGAGTTTGACAGGTGTGTGATACATAGTACAGGTATGTGGGGAGTTTGACAGGTGTGTGTTACATGGTACAGGTATGTGGGGAGTTTGACAGGTGTGTGTTACATGGTACAGGTATGTGGGGAGTTTGACAGGTGTGTGAGGGGTTTGACAGGTGTGTGGGAGGTTTGACAGGTGTGTGGAGGGTTTGACAGGTGTGTGTTGGATGGTACAGGTGTGTGGGAGTTTTGACAGGTGTGTGGGGGGTTTGACAGATGTGTGTTACATGGTACAGGTATGTGAGGGGTTTGACAGGTGTGGGAGGTTTGACAGGTGTTTGGTACATGCTAGGACAACAAACAGACTCGTGGGGGGGATGGGGGCAGGTTTCACTAAGGTGGGAGTGAATACTATCTATCGCCTGGGTGGAGAGAAAGCCATAGCATCTCTCTTCCTCCAACCCTTTCCCTTCCCACCACGTACCCTTGTCTTACATAGCCTTTCCCTTCCTTTCCTTTCCTTTAGCCATTTATCTGTTTTCACTATCACTGGCCTTTCACATCTTTCCTGCCCTCTTCTCACCTTCACTTGCTGAAAATCTCTCAGTCTTATATTATATACGGTAAGAAATTATTAGTCACTCGTGTTTTTCGTATTTTATTCCAGCTTTCTCTGACCTTTTCCCTCGGACTTTACAGCAAAATAAATAAATAAATAAAAAACTCAAATTAATGAATACATAATTATTGTTATAATAATAATACAAACGGGTATCATCAACCTTATGATTATATTATTTCGAACTTTTTTTCTTTTTATCCTCGTAGGGAGATATTGCCTGCAAAGAGTTAGATAGCTGTAAGGTTTAGGCTCACTCCCATTTCCTCTTTAGCTGTCCTTTTCCTTCTATATCTCCTTCCCTGCTTACTACCCCACCTCTCTATCACCTTCTCCTTCTTCCTACATGGTCTTCCTGGCCTAGGGCGCTCATATTTTTATCCTCAACCTAAATAAAATGCAAAAAGAAGGACAAACGACAGAAAATTAGAATATATATTTTTCAGTTCTTTGATTACCTAATATTAATACAAGCCCCAAATTTTCAGGGGAACGATACCGCTATAGACCATAAAGTTAGGTTATATATATATATATATATATATATATATATATATATATATATATATATATATATATATATCAATATTGACGGTAGATAAATGAAGTCGTGTCATTAAAAAAAAAAAAGGGAGGTGTGTAATGGATATGAGAGAAAACACGCACCCGAAAAAGTGACCGACACAACAACGATAGAGAGATAGAAGAAAACGAAGAACCCTGAGTAGATTGTGAAGGGAGTCTCGTCTACAATATTTACGAGACATGACCCAGGCAGGACCCTACACTTTCTCTCGTTGAGTGGGACAGTGAGAGTGGCAGGCGGGCGGGACAGACAGACAGACGGATCGAGTGGAATGAACACAAGTGGAGAACTCAGGGTACATGGTATTGGTAAACTTCTTGGCTTAATTAATTCGTATTACAAAATGATACAAATTGTGTGACGAAGAGTCTTAAGGGCCCCTGTGTTGTAGTAAGAAAATTGGAGGTAAATAAGTCCTTCAAATATTGCCACGAAACACTACCTATATAGAAGGAGTTTGTTTCGTGGCACAGTCAGAAGGAATCAGCAGAAGCCTCCACTTTTCATACACGATCACAGAGGCCTTAAGTACGTTTTTCCTCGAAGTAGTAATTAATACCACCCTCACCTATATATGTCTCTATCAACTTCATCCTAAAAAAAAAAAAAAAATCTCCCACTCCTGCATGCGATTACATTTTTTTTTTTTTTAACTGGTGTTGTGGAAAACTGGTAACGAGTGTGTGTATGTGTGTGTGTGTTCTATTGTGCTTTGTATATACGAGTATGAGCAAGTCCTCGTGTGCTTAAACATACTATAACTAAAATGAGTGCTTTAAACCGTGTATAAATAATATGTATGGATGTGGATGTATTATACACTCGTGATACATAATTTCTGACCAGAGTGTGAGGAGCAGAAAGCTTCGAATCGCCTGCTATAGCTCATTATCCCCACCCAGTCAGTACACCTACTATAGTTGCTGAGTTCGAATGCAGGGAATGTGTATCTGGTGCCTGCCGTTCGTCTCTGGTCAGAAATTAGCTGTGTACAAGTGTAAAGATGCCTAATGTAAACACAAAACTCTTCCTCACTTCCCAAACTTTCCCCTCCCGTCGCTCCGTAAACACTCCGATATTAACACTTCTTTTCTCTTATTAGACTCGGTGAGGGAGGGGGTCTGGCCAACTATCTTATTAGAATTATACAGTCCACACGCCTATACACACACACTTTGTCTGTCTGTCTGGGGGGGTTATAGAGAGGATTCAAGTGCAGTTGTGGTGCATGGATTATGGAGTTTTTATTTATTTATTCATTTATTTATTTTTCTGAGGATCCGACACTTCCTTCTTTAGCGTATCAGAATTTGAGAGAGAGAGAGAGAGAGAGAGAGACCGACCAACCTTTTGACCTTTAAATATATGCGAATGACTTAATTTTTCTCGGACTGTACCACAACAGAGTATTTTTCTTGCTGAAGGAAAGCTGTGTTGACGTCGTCGTTCACAATAGGAATGTCCCAACCACGTTAAAGGAAAACACGATTTGTTATTTTTTTCTCCCCTCCCCCTCCCCCACACACACACTCTCGTTTTACAGTAAATTACTTAATAATACCACAATAAACCATGGCAGGAGAAGGGAAGATTGTTGGCTTATGAATAATAATAATAATAATAATAATAATAATAATAATAATAGTAGTGGCCTGCTTTCTCGTCCCCCTTCCACTTCAGTATTTCACTAAATGGCTGACAGGCAGAGATGCTTTACTGTAATTAAGGAAGATATAACACTCCGAGTACTAAAACACACACACAAAAAAACTTTATTATTATTATTATTATTATTTCTATTTTAATTATTGTTATTATTATTATTATTATTATTATTATTATTTCTATTATTACTGTATTGTTATTATTGTTATTATTATTATTATTATTATTATTATTATTATTAATTCTATTATTATTATTATTTCTCTGTGGCATCAGTGGGTATGAATGGTGGGGGTGACTAGCCTCTCAAAGCAGCAGAGTGCATGGTACAGTTTATTATGCAAGAAGAATCCCACGGAACCTTATTATTTAGTATGCTATGCTCGAGTGATGCTTCCAGTGTTTTCCTTCCTGGTGTTATTAGTTGGTTTGTGGGTCGGGGTTGGGGAAGCAGACATACATACATACAGTACAAACACAGGAGGATGAAGACGAGTACATGGGAAAGAGAAAGGGTGGAAAGAGAGATGGCTAATTTATAAGAGTAGGTGGGTGGGTGGAGGGAAAAGGAAGTGAAAGAAGGACGAACTAGATGGAGACAGAAATGGAACAAGGAGTGGATGGAGAAAGAGAGAGAGAGAGAGAGAGAGCATCAACAAGGAACCTTCTCGGCCTGTGTGTGTGTGTGTGTGTGTGTATGTTAAAAGGATAGCACTATATTTCATCATCTGGTATTGAGGGCCTACAAGTGAACTGTGGGATAGATTAATTAAGGTGTTTGGCTTGGGAAGAACCTTGCATATATGAATAATAGTACCTGTTGTTGAATGGGCCTCTTGCATTGCTTCCCACACAACAACAACAACAACACAACGGAAAACCTCTATTGATTCGAAGGTTAAGGGGGTGCGGGAATTGGGGGGGGGGGGTGCTGGAGTAGGGGGACAGGCTTGGGGAGGTGCGGGAGTAGGGGGACAGGCTTGGGGGAGTTTTGGAGGGTGCGGGAGTAGGGGGACAGGCTTGGGGGAGTTTTGGGGGGTGCGGGAGTAGGGGTACAGGCTTGGGGGGGTTTTGGGGGGTGCGGGATTAGGGGACAGGCTTGGGGGGGTTTTGGGGGGTGCGGGAGTAGGGGGACAGGCTTGGGGGGGTTTTGGGGGGTGCGGGAGTAGGGGGACAGGCTTGGGGGGGGTTTTGGGGGGTGCGGGAGTAGGGGGACAGGCTTGGGGGGGGGTTAGGGGGTGCGGGAATAGGGGACAGGCTTTCTACCCATCCCAATTAAGCCTGTCCCCCTATTCCCGCACCCCCCAAACCCCTCCCCCCTACTCCCGCACCCCCTTAAACGCTTTCCCTTTCCCTGTCTAACTCTCTTTCACTATTGTTCTCTTTATTTTGTGTAGTCCTGAAGTGAGAAACTGTATGTATGTATGTATGTATGAATGTATGTACTACCTGTGCTTGAAATTGCACACGTGTTACTGTTTAGTGTATAGTCGACGGCAATAGTCCCTTTACCACATCTACCGAGACATGTTATATGATGAATTAGTATGATGAATGTATGTATGTATGTATTTGTACCATTATTATCCTTTATGTTTTCCTTTAAGACATGCTGAGTGAGGGGTGACAGGGCTTTTGTATCCGACTGTACACGTGTAAGAAAGTGTATAATTATGAAGGGTGTATATGGGATGGAGAGGAAAGTATGTAAACACAGTCTTAACGGAACTAACACAATTATTGTTGACACTAAACGTCTGTCTGTCTGTCTTCACACATGTAAACTTACACATACACACACACGCTAAACGTTTGTATTTATACATGTAAACACACACACACACACACACACACACACACACACACACACACACACACACACACACACACACACACACACACACTAAACGTCTGTCTTCATACATGTAAAATTACACACACACACACACACACACACACAAACACACACACACACACACACTAAACGTCTGTCTTTATATATGTAAACTCACACACACACTCACACACGATTGCAATTAGGCAAACAAATACACACAGGTTTATACACACACACACTCCCTCACGCACACACGCACAAACACGCACAATGGTGGGAAATATAAAGAATGTGAACGTGTGGGAAGAAGTGGGTTAGATGGAAATAAGAGATTGAAAGGATTATTATTCTTATTTTATTCCTTTATTTGTCTTTAGTATTTACGTCTACACATAATATTTATTCACTTTATCTATCTAGCTATCTATCTCATTATCAACCCACGTCAACAAATATTATTATTATTATTATTATTATTATTTTATTATTCATTATATGTAATAACTTTATTTATCTGTCTCTGTCTCATTATCTCCTTACATCAACACATATTATTATTATTATTATTATTATTATTATTATTATTATTATTATTATTATTATTCATTATATATACCGTAATAACTTTATTTATCTGTCTCTGTCTCTCCTTACATCAACACACATATTTATTCACTATATCTATTAATCTTTCATTATCTGCTTCTTCATTACAGGTGTTATGTGTTCATTAATGAAGCTGTGTGTTCTGTGTCACATCTTCAGAACATCATCATTATATCAGAGGAGCTCCAAGAGAGGTGAGTTACACATGACATTAATTTCTCCACGACTGTATTGAATGCCATGAAGGAGGTAATACACTTTAGGTACAGTTGGACACATGAATGGGTGGTACAGCCCAGGTGAAAGATACTTGTCCCATTTGAGTAACCAGTGTCTATTATCAGGTACTTGCTTTTTATTACCATCCTCAATACTGACTTCTGCCCCTGATGTCTTCTATTTGACACTAAGGAACTTGATATTGGGAGAAACTGACCATCTTTCACTTGGGCTGTACCACCCATTCATGTATCCAACTGTATGTACAATTGGTGAGCCTTGATTCCTCCACCTTAGTATACCAGCCAGGAAACAGGACCAGATTAACAAACCAATAATAATGGTGTCCTGTTGCTTGGAATAATATATAGTTTTGAGGAATCCGCAGTTGCTCCAGATTTACCAACACACATGTAATACCCAATGAAAGACGTAAGTATGTACAGTCGCAATTCAAAATATGTATCCAGGCTTGCTTCGAATAGTCTGATCGAGTATCAAGTGAACTCAAGCAAATATGAAACAGGATAAGCGTTGTAATTGGTCCACTAGTATGTCAAATGATTCGAAACTTCAACAAGACCTGGATACAAATTTTGGAATGCGAGTGTACAGTACGTAACCTTGAAAGAAATGCGTACTGTACATAGCCATAAAATTTACACGTAGCCATAAACACATGATGTGAGGCCTACTAACAGGAAAAGGTAGACAGATGTGAACGTATACATTATAGGAAGACCTTGGAAGTGAGTGGTGTAGGAGAGAGAGGCCTATATAGGAGTTAATTATTATGTGTCTGCTTGTCTCATCATCTACTCTCCCTTCTCTTCCCTTCATCTTCACCACCTTCAGAGGATCACCAACCCCCCACTTCCCCTCCCTTCCCTTCATCTTCACCACCTTCAGAGGATCACCAAACCCCCACTTCCCCTCCCCTTCCCTTCATCTTCACCACCTTCAGAGGATCCCCAACCCCTACTTCCCCTCCCTTCCCTTCCCTCCTTCACCATCACCTTCAGAGGATACCCAACTCCCCACTTCCCATCCCTCCCTTCCCTCCTTCACCATCACCTTCAGAGTATCCCCAACCCCCACCTCCGCTCCCCTTCCCTTCCCTTCATCTTCACCACCTTCAGAGGATAACCAACCCCCCACTTCCCATCCCTCCCTTCCCTCCTTCACCATCACCTTCAGAGTATCCCCAACCCCCACCTCCACTCCCCTTCCCTTCCCTCCTTCACCACCTTCAGAGGATAACCAACCCCTACTTCCCACCCCTTCCCTTCCCTCCTTCACCATCACCTTCAGAGTATCCCCAACCCCCACCTCCGCTCCCCTTCCCTTCCCTTCATCTTCACCACCTTCAGAGGATAACCAACCCCCCACTTCCCATCCCTCCCTTCCCTCCTTCACCATCACCTTCAGAGTATCCCCAACCCCCACCTCCACTCCCCTTCCCTTCCCTCCTTCACCACCTTCAGAGGATAACCAACCCCTACTTCCCACCCCTTCCCTTCCCTCCTTCATCACCTTCAGAGTACCACCAACCCCCCACTTCCCCTCCCTTCCCTTCCCTCCTTCACCACCTTCAGAGGATAACCAACTCCCCACTTCCCCTCCCTTCCCTTCCTTCCTCCTTCACCACCTTCAGAGTATCCCCAACCCCCACCTCCACTCCCCTTCCTTTCCCTCCTTCACCATCACCTTCAGAGGATCACCAACCCCCCACTTCCCCTCCCCTCCCTTCCCTCCTTCACCACCTTCAGAGGATAACCAACCCCCCACTTCCACTCCCCTCCCTTCCCTCCTTCACCATCACCTTCAGAGGATACCCAACTCCCCACTTCCCCTCCCCTCCCTTCCCTCCTTCACCATCACCTTCAGAGTATCACCAACCCCCACTTCCCCTCCCCTCCCTTCCCTCCTTCACCACCTTCAGAGGATCACCAACCAACACCTCCCCTCATCACCTTTCTCTGTTTTGGACTCCGGAAAAACAAATAGATATTGATTGTTCTCTTGTAAAATAATCCGTAATATATCACACACATAACTTTTTTTTCGTAATCCTGCTAAACCAACAAACAAAATTAATACATAACCTCCTTGGCATAGATTAAAATATAGTTGGTAATATTAATTAATCTTCTCCCATTTACTGACTACAAAAATTACAAGCATTGCATGATGGCAGGATGTCGAGATTAAAAGTATAATACTATATATACCGGGGTCAAACTTACTATAATTGTATACATAATAATAATATGAAGGGAGATTTAATTAACCTGGTGTATAGATATATTGTTCTTGGTAGGTAGTGAGATGTCAATGTTATGCAGTGAGGTGAACTATCTATCTATATAACACCAGTATTTCGATCGATTTCCTGTGCGGCGTGAAAGCAAAAAGTGGAAATGAGTACAAAGCCAGAGAGAAAGGAAGGAAGGATGTGATTAGTTTCAGTCTATAAGTATAAGTTGTGGGAGGGGAACTTTTTTTTTTTTAATAAGTAACATCCTTTCGATTTCCTGTACGTGAAAGACAAGTGGAAAAAAATGAGGTTATTAAACGAGAGAGAAAAAGGGGAAGGATGTGAATAGTTGAGGTTAAGGGGGTGCGGGAATAGGGGGACAGGTTTGGGGGGGGGGAATAGGGGGACAGGTTTGGGGGGGTTTAGGGGGGTGCGGGAGTAGGGGACAGGCTTTTGGGGGTGCAGGAGTAGGGGGACAAGCTTGGAGGGGGGGTTAGGGGGGTGCGGGAGTAGGGGGTCAGGTTTGGGAGGGGGGGGTTAGGGGGGTGCGGGAGTAGAGGGACATGCTTGAGGGGGGTGGGTTTAGGGGGGTGCGGGAGTAGGGGGACAGGCTTGGGGGGGGGTTAGGGGGGTGCGGGAGTAGGAGGACAGGTTTAGGGGGGTGCGGGAATAGGGGACAGGATTTCTACCCACCCCAAGCCTGTCCCCCTATTCCCGCACCCCCACAATTCCCCCCACCAAGCCTGTCCCCCTATTCCCGCACCCTCCCAATCCCCCCCAAGCCTGTCCCCCTACTTCCGCACCCCCTTAAGGCAGTGGGTGTAATTATGAGGGGCCGGAAATGTGTGTACACCTTTCCGAAAGTGAGTCAGACTGTCTTCAGGTGTGGCGGGGAGAGGAAATTGTCTGCTGTAATCTTGACTATACTTGTGCCTTGGTGATAGATAGACGGAGAGACAGATAGAAGGAGAGACAGACAGACAGATAAATGGAGAAAGAGACAGATAGATGAAGAGATATGGAGACAGACAGGCAAGCAGAGAGACAGACAGGCAGATGAACGAAGAGACAAACAGAGAGAAAGGCAGAGAAACAAACAGACAGAGAAAGAGACAGAACCACGAATGTATGATTTAGGGAAAGGAGAGGTACGTATGAAAATAAACCACGGGGATAAAACCAAACACGGAGCTGAGATTGAAGTGAGGGCGGTGGTAAAAAAATTATGTATTATTATTATTTGTGGGGGGCTTGTCAGGAGTGCTTGGGTCAGGGGTGGGGTTGGGTGGGGTAGGGTGGAGGGGGGGAAGAAGGGGCAGGACTCAGGGGGGCGAAAACAGAGGGACGGGGTGACGGATGGATGGATGGATGTGATCGACCTTGGGCCCTCTGTGACAAGCGGATCTTCCTTTCCTTCCTTCCCACAGACAACACATGTTTTCTCACCAGGTGGTTCTTGTGTGTGTAAAGTTGGCGGGAAATAGTTTCTTGTGTTTATACAGTAGCGGGAAATAGTTCGTGTGAAGGGGATAGAAGGGAAGGGAGAGAGAGAGGGAAATAGTTTGCGTAGAGAGAGAGAGAGAGAGAGAGAGAGATAGAGTGCCTTGATTCCTCCAATGTATGCCATGCAGGAAACAGTACCAGATGAACAAACAAATATAATGGTGTTCTGTTGCTTGGAAGGGTTTGGAAGATTCAGTTGCTCCAGATTTACCAACACAAAATTTCCCCCTTAAGGCGAATTGGGAGCTTTCACACATACTCTAAAATTACCACAAAGAACACGACTTATAAAGATTATATTGAAGCAGTTTGTATCTTGTCACAGTTTGGGGATGTCAGTCAGTCAGTCAGTCACCCTCATTGTTTTTGCAGCAACATTTTACACCCATAAGGGGAAAATTTTGTGTTGGTAAATCTGGAGCAACTGAATCCTCCAAACTATTCCCAGCAACAGAACACCATTATTTTTGTTCATTTGGTCCTGTTTGTTTCCTGGCATAATTTGGTGGAATCATGGCACTCCAATGTACCAAAAAAGAATTACCACCTTACCAAAACAGCTACCTACCTACCTACCTACCTACCTACCTATCTATCTACCTACCTCCCTACCTACCTCCCTTCGTTCTATCCATCCTTTTTTTTCCTTCTATGCATTTTTCCTTTCTTCCTTCATTTCATCCATCCTTTTTTTCACTTTTCTTCCCCATGATGACCTCTGAGCACTTCTTGTTTTGCAATTCCCTCGGTGTTTTATCCCAGGTTATATATATTTATGCTTTCCATTATGTATACACGGTTTTAAGTTTGCTTGGGAAAGGAGGTTAACGAAGGAGGTTACTTACATAGGTACACTTTTTGGTACTTTTGTCTGCCATATATACATTCACTCCAGCATTCAGTTTCGTGTTGGTAAATCTGGAGCAACTGAATCTTCCAAACTATTCCAAGCAACAGAACACTATTATTATTTTTGCTCCTCTGGTGCTGTTTCCTGGCATATATAATTATATACTTTGGAGGAATCAAGGCACTCCAATGTACCAAAATAGAATTACCACCTTAAATATATCATCACGGTTGAGATAGTGAAATATATTATACTGTACCCTCGACCCTTCATAATCTTTGCTCTCTCTATGTTTACTTTATGAATGAATGTGTGTGTGGGTTATTGTTTTGCACTTTCCACAAGAAATAGGTGAACAGGCAAACATAGACAAACACACACACACACGAAAACAGATAGAGATAGACAGACAGACAAACACACACACACAAACACATACACATACACACACGAAGACAGACAGACAGACAGAGACAGACAAACACACACACAAACACACACAAAGACAGACATGCAGACACACATACACACACACATATACACATACACAAACACAAACACACATACACACACACACACAAACACACACACACGAAGACAGAGCGACAGTATGACACAGAGACATACATACATACATACATACTATACACACACAGACACACACACACACACAGACAGAGAAAGTAGATGCTATACCTTCAGCCAACGTTAAGGTAAAGACAATGAACTACTTTCTCTCTCTCTCTCTCTACCCTTCCTTCCTTCCTTCCTTCCTTCCTTCCTTCCTTCCGTACCTTTTATCTTAGTTCCTTCCTTCCTTCCTTCCTTCCTTCCTTCCTTCCTTCCTTCCTTCCGTACCTTTTATCTTAGTTCCTTCCTTCCTTCCTTCCTTCCTTCTGTACCTTTTATCTTAGTTCCTTTCTTTCCTTCCTTCCTTCCTTCCTTCCTTCCTTCCTTCCTTCCGTACCTTTTATCTTAGTTCCTTTCCTACCTACCTACCTACCTACCTACCTACCTACCTACCTACCTACCTACCTACCTACCTACCTACCTACCTTCCTTCCTTCCTTCCTTCCTTCCTTCCTTCCTTCCTTCCTTCCTTCCTTCCTTCCTTCCTTCCTTCCTTCCATCCTTCCTTTTTTTTCACTTTTCTTTTCTTCCTTCCTTCCTTCCTTCCTTCCTTCCTTCCTTCCTTCCTACATTCCATCCTTCCTTTTTTTTCACTTTTCTTTTCTTCCATCTATTCTTCTCCATCCTCCCCTTTCCTATATTCCTTCCTTCTTTCCTTCCTTCCTTTTTCCATTTGCCTCTTCCTATTATTCCTTTAGTAATCTTTTCTCTTCTTCCTCCTCCTCTTCCTCATTATCATCAAGATCATTAGTATTCACCTCTCGTAACTCTACTTTCTCCATTCGTCCTATGAGAGAGAGAGAGAGAGAGAGAGAGAGAGAGAGAGAGAGAGAGAGAGAGAGAGAGAGAGAGAGAGAGAGAGGATGATGAGTAAAGAGAAAAACAATGAGGGAAAGTGCAGTAATAATAATAATAATATATATATATATATATATATATATATATATATATATATATATATATATATATATATATATATATATAGAGAGAGAGAGAGAGAGAGAGAGAGAGAGAGAGAGAGAGAGAGAGAGAGAGAGGAAGGATGAGTAAAGAGAAAAACAATGAGGGAAAGTGCAAGTAATAATAATAATAATAATAGAGAGAGAGAGAGACAGAGAGAGAGAGAGACACACAGAGAGAGACAGAGAGAGAGGATGAGTAAAGAGAAAAACAATGAGGGAAAGTGCAGTTATAATATTAGCCATCTGAAAGAATAGGCTGAAAGGAAGGAAGGGGAAGAGAAGGTGGTGGTGTGGGGGGGGGGATAGAAAGGGAAGGGAGGGAAGGAGGGGGAGAAGGTATGAGAGGAAATATAGGAAGGAAGGGAAGGAGGGAGAGAAGGTATGAGAATGGAGGGAAGGAGGGAGAGAAGGTTTGAGTGAATATAGGAAGGAAGGGAAGGGAGGGAAGGAGGGAGAGAAGGCATGAGGGGAAATATAGGAAGGAAGAGGAGAATAGGTTTGAGGAAATATAGGAAGGAAGGGAAGGGAGGAAGGGGAGAAAAAGGTTTGAGGGAATATAGGAAGGAAGGGAAGGGAGGGAAGGAGGAGAGAAGGTATGAGGGGAAATATAGGAAGGAAGGGAAGAATAGGTTTGAGGAATATAGGAAGGAAGGGAAGGGAGGAAAGGAGGGAGAGAAGGTTTGAGGAAATATAGGAAGGGAGGAAAGGAGGGAGAGAAGGTTTGAGGGAAATAAGAAGGAAAGGGAGAATAGGTTTGAGGGGAAATAGGAAGGAAGGGAAGAAGGGAGGGAGAGAAGGCATGAGGGGGAAATAAGAAGGAAAGGGAGAATAGGTTTGAGGGAAATAGGAAGGAAGGAAGGGGAGAGAAGGTATGAGGGGAAATAGAAGGAAAAGGAGGGAGGGAGAGAGGGAGGAAAGAACGAGTAAGAGGAGTGAAGAATATAATATATAGTAAATAGTTAAAAATTGAATGAGTAGGAATGGAAATGGAGATAAAAATAGGGAATAACTAATGGGAATAAGAAAAAAATGAGATGTTTGGAAATAGATTTGTAAATGTAGGAAAGTAAATAAAAGATAGGAGTTTAGGGAATAAAAGTGGAAGAAGGAGAGGAAGGAGGAAGGAAAGTGAAAGGAACAGAGGGGAAAGAGAAGAGGGAGAACAGATTATGGTAGAAGGAAGGAAGGGAAGAGAAGGGGAGGAAGGGGAGGAAGGGGAGGGAGAGAAAGAAGGGAAGGGAAGAGAAGGAAAGGAAGGAAGGGGAGAGAAGAGAAGAGAAGGGAAGGGAAGGAAGGGAAAAGGGAAGAGAAGGGAAGGGAAGAGAAATGAAAGGAAGGGAAGGGAAGGAAGGAAAAGAAGGGAAGGGAAGATAAATGAAAGGAAGGGAAAAGGAAGGAAGGAAGGGAAGGAAGAGAAAGGAAGGGAAGGGAAGGAAAGGGAGAGAGTTACTTGTGAGCACTTTTAAGGCCGCAGAAAGGGGGGGAGGGGAGGGGGGGGAAGGGGGGGAGGGGTTTAAAGCCTGGGGGTGAAGAGTACTGTGGTGGGGGTGGTGATGCAATGGGGGTAGGGGGGGTGGGGGAGGGGGGGGCGGAGGGGATGGTGGCGTATAAGAGAGAGAGAGAGAGAGAGAGAGAGAGAGAGAGAGAGAGAGAGAAAGTGTACCAGTGCATTATTTTATTGCATAACAGAAAGGGTAGGTAGGTAGGTAGGAAGAGAAAGGGTAATAGTGGGAAGGTAGGTAGGAGGAGAAAGAGTAGGTAGGTAGGTAGGTAGGTAGGTAAGTAGGTAGGTAGGAGAAAGGGTAGGTAGGTAGGTAGGTATAAGTAGGAGGAGAAAGGGTAGGTAGGTAGGTAGGTAGGAGGAGAAAGAGTAGATAGGTAGGTAGGTATAGGTAGGTAGGTAGGAGAAAGGGTAGGTAGGAAGGTAGGTAGGAGGAGAAAGGGTAAGTAGGTAGGTAGGGTGGAGAAAGAGCAAGTAAGTAGGTAGGTATAGGTAGGTAGGAGAAAGAGTAGGTAGGTATAGGTAGGTAGGTAGGTAGGGTGGAGGCGGAAGAGGAAGGAAATATTTCTTAACTCGACTGAATAGAGGGAGAAGGGGAAAGGAGTTATATTATATAGTTACACAGACCTACACTTATAAGGAATAGGAGAAACCTCTTTTACGGTAGATTAGAGAGAGCTTACTGACTGATTCCTCCATACCATCCCAGGAAACGGTAAAGCTATTTTTATATAATATAATGTGTGATGTGTTTTGTGGTCAAGTGTTGGGGAATCAGAATACGACTATTATTACATCATTATTTGTTGTTACGTGTGTTAAAATGTATAGTTTGTTGCCTTAAGGAGGTTGTGTGTGTGTGTGTGTGTGTGAGAGAGAGAGAGAGAGAGAGAGAGAGAGAGAGAGAGAGAGAGAGAGAGAGAGAGAGAGAGAGAGAGAGAGGATGGATTGATAGATAGATAGATAAATAGATAGATAGACAGATAAACACACAGAACACAAAGAAAAAAAAAACGATAAAGAAGGAAGGACAGACAGACAGAAAGATAAACATAGAATCAGAAAGAGAAAAAAGGAAGTTACAAAAAAAAATAAAAAAAAAAAAAGTCTGGGAAAAGGAAAGCTGAATGAACACGAGAATAATCTTATACTTCATACAAAATACACCATCCGTTTAGAGGAAGAGAAAGAAATAGCAGTCGAGAATATTATAATACAACCAACCAACAGGAAAGTTACATACGTGACTGAAGGTTGGAAGATGAAAGAATATATATAGGTTCCAAGTCGTGGTTTTCATTAGTCATTCTCGATTTTATGATATGGTTTTTCTGTTTCGTTTTTTATTTTTTTCTTCGATTCCTTGCATGCATGTGTGGTGGAATGTTCAAGTCATTTATTTATTTACCAGGTTCGATGTGTGTGTGTGTGTGTGTGTGTGTGTGTCTGTTAGTTGGTTCTCAGGAATATACATACATACATACAGTACACACACACACACACACACACACACACACACACATACATACATACATACATACATAAACACACACACACACACACACACACACACACACACACATACATACACATATTATCCTTACCTACCTGCAGTTACGTTGAAGGCAAGGTCGGCCCATATACACACTGAACAAAA